>JARQOC010000004.1:39573361-39819665 GCA_033576535.1 Allobates femoralis | reverse complement strand
CAATGGCCCGGTGCGGCCCTGGTGAGGTGACTATCATGCAGCACATTCAAAAATCCACAAGCCTTTAGTTTCCCCATGTTATCTGTAAGATTTGTCACCAAAATCTAAGTAGAGGCCAAAAAAATCAATAGTTCGAGTACTTCATGCATGAAACGTCACATGGATATGAAGCATAAGTCGCAGTGTTAAGCTCACTGTGCTACAATGCGGCCTAGCGGGCGGTGCCAACCGTCACACATGCTTTTGGACGCAGACCTTCCACCTCTTTACCCGCAACAGCCAGTGTGATTGGCAGGTCATCAGTTCTTTTGGAAGTGGAAACACCTACTGGTGTTGAGCGCTGTCAGACATCAAGAGCACCACCTTTGGATGAAGGTAACATAATATCTCTGCCTGCACCTTCCTCACAGACCAGCAGTTTGCCGGAACACCCTACTTAACCCCATCTCAGCACAGCAGCCAGCCCTCAGTCACTCACATGTGGACAAGTAAAAGACCATTTCCTCCTAGCCATGACAAAGCTGAGAGGTTGAATTTCACCATCTGCAAGCTGTTGGCTTCAGAAATGCTCCCTCTCCACTTGTTGTACACAGAGGATTTTCGAGACCTTCTGTCCGTCACAGTGCCCCAGTACCTGATGCCAGTCGCCACTACTTCTCAAAGAAAGCTGTACCTGCGCTACACCAGCATGTCGCACACAACATCACCGCTTCCTTGAGAAACTCTGTGTGTGGCAGGGTGCATTTCACCACAGACACTTGGACCAGTAAGCATGGACAGGGGCGTTACATGGCGGTGACTGTGCACTGGGTAACTATGAAGACAGCAGGAGAAGGGACTGCTGCACAAGTCTTGCCGTCCCCACGAGTTGTGCGTCAATCCTCTGTATGTATAAGTTCCTCCACTCCTTCTGCCTCCTCAACCTCGTCTCGGTCCTCCACCTGCACCCAAAGCCTGTCTGGTAATGCCACCGGTGTTGTAACTGTAGAGAAGGAATCCTGCACAACTCCCAATTATGCTGGCAGCAGGGCTCAATGCCAACAGGTGGTCTTTACCCTCAAATGCCTGGGAAATGTGAGTCACACAGCTGAGGATTTGTGGTCAGCTCTGGTGATCGAGTTTCAGCAATGGTTGTCTCCAGTGAACCTGCAGCCAGGGAAGGCCGTGTGTGACAATGCTGCAAACCTGGGTGCGGCCCTTCGCCGGGGCAATGTCACACATGTGCCTTGTATGGCTCACGTCTTGAACCTGGTTGTCCAGCAATTTTTAGCCCACCATCCCGGCCTAGATAGGCTTCTGCAGGCAGAGGGCACGGTCGATGTGTGCTCACTTCCACCGTTCGCATCCCGTAGCTCAACGACTTGCATCTCTACAGAAGTCGTTCGGCCTGCTAGTTCATCGGCTGAAATGCGATGTGCCGACACGATGGAATTCAACTCTGCACATGTTGCAACGAAGAGCCATGGTGCAATACGTTATGATGTACAGCCTGGGCCAACGAGATCCAGAGGTGGGGCAAATCACTTGAAAAAGAGAACCATAGTTGATTAGCAAAATAGGGATTCCATTTATTAAGAACAATCCACAAAGTCAAGGAAATTACTGATAAGTAAGATTACAAGGGTTATAGGTAAAGTGCTCAGTGAAGATACAAACGATAACATGCATCGAGCTGCCTCCTCAACATTGCAGGACCCAGCATGACAATTGATTTTATAGCTCTTACAGAAATGTATACAGTTTTCAGGGGTTTGTATAGTATAGTAACATACATAGGTGTATATACAATGCTCAGATTACAAACTCATAGTGAATAAGACATATGTGCATACAATGCCTCAGGTTGACAAAGCAAGTAAACATTAGATACAGTAATACTGTCACAGCCTAAGCAAAAAGCACATAAATACCATACATCATATGAGATGTCTTTGCACCATCAGGCACCATTGTTACCTATTTGAAAATGATCCCCCATATATACACTGTCTAAAGTTCATCTTTCCCAAGCATATTGCCTAGAGCTATAGACCGTGTGTCAGCATTAAAGAGTCATACCCAGTGATGTTGGAGGGTCTCTCAGTGCACGTGCCTGCCCCTACGTCGTTTCGCAGGTAAGCTTCGTCAGGGGGCGTGGCTACGGCGTCATTCCTTCCCCCTTTATACCATGTGACTAATCACATGGTTACCTTCACCCAATCACGGGGCCCTATATGGCGCATGCGCATCTCCCCGCTTCGGCTCCCACCCTCTTCCCAGCCCCGTCATGGCCGCGCACATACTTGTTTAAACTGCAGCCATGGTGACGGGAGTGGGCGGGACGGGAGCCGGCAACGCGATGAGCACCGCGCACTTAACCCCTGACTGGCAGAAGGTAGAACACTGCCTACTAGGACAGCTATGACCTTATATGTGTCTTTTATATATATATATAACTCAATTTTACCGCAATTCTACGAGTTTCAGCAATGGTTGTCTTCAGTGAACCTGCAGCCAGGGAAGGCCGTGTGTGACAATGCTGCAAACCTGGGAGCGGCCCTTCGCCGGGGCAATGTCACACATGTGCCTTGTATGGCTCACGTCTTGAACCTGGTTGTCCAGCAATTTTTAGCCCACCATCCCGGCCTAGATGGGCTTCTTCAGGCAGAGGGCACGGTCGATGTGTGCTCATTTCCACCGTTCGCATCCCGTAGCTCAACGACTTGCATCTCTACAGAAGTCGTTCGGCCTGCTAGTTCATCGGCTGAAATGCGATGTGCCGACACGATGGAATTCAACTCTGCACATGTTGCAACGACGAGCCCTGGTGCAATACGTTATGATGTATAGCCTGGGCCAACGAGATCCAGAGGTGGGGCAAATCACGCTGCTGGAGTGGTCTCAGATCAAGGACCTATGCACCCTTCTGCACAGTTTTGAAATGGCGACGAAGATGTTTAGTGCTGACGATGCCATTATCAGCATGACTATTCCGGTCATTTACATACTGGAGCACACTTTAAACAGTATTCGGAGAGGAGGAGGGGGAGGAAGTACAGGAGGAGTCGTATGCGGAAGGGATAACAAGATCTCCAAGGTCCAGATGGTCGGCAGCACCAAGGCGGTAGGCATGAAAGGGTGGGGGAGAGGGATTAATGAGGGCGCATGGTAGCAGCCAAACTGTTGAGGAAGGTGCAGGAGCCAAGAAACAAATGGAGGACGAACTGGCGATGGGCATGGAAGACTCATCAGATGAGAGAGATCTGGATCACATTTCTGTTGTGTGAGGTTGGGGGGACAGGGCAGAGGAAGGAAGCATGATTCTAATCCTCGCCACCACCAACACAACAAGAACTTGGGCCTCCTGGATGCGCAAGACACATGAGCGCCTTCTTGCTGCACTACCAGCAACATGACCCTTGGATTATCAGAATTCGAAGGAATGCTGACTACTGGGTTGCCACACTCTTAGATCCCTGGTACAAAAGTAAATTTGCCAAAATAATTTCTGCCATAGAAAGGGATTCACGCATGCAGGAGTATCAGCAGAAGCTGTTACAGAATCTTAGGTCTGCTTTTCCACAAAACACTAGTGGTGCATATAGTGAATCTCACAGGAGTATCTCCAAGTGAATATCGATGCCATGACTGTGGAACTGGACCCTTGCTCATTTTGGGCTTCCAATCTGAAAAAATGGCCTGAGCTCACCACTCACGCTTTGGAGATCTTGTCGTGCCCCGCAGCCAGCGTTTTCTCAGAACGTGTCTTCAGCGCTGCTGGTAGTGTGCTGACAGATAAGCGCAAGCGTCTGTGTGGCGCCCCGCAACGAGTGCGTCACAAGAGGGTATTGCAGCCACAAATGCAGCCGCAATATTCTCTGACTCAGCAGTGATCCGGTTAACATAGAAATCCAACCCAACATGCATCACCTAGAACAGAAGGCCAATCATAGGTCCTGGGGGTGGAGTGTTAGGGAAGTGTAGTAGAACACACAATAATCTAGACAGAAAGGAGAAGAGAAGAGTCTAGAACTCGGAGAAGAAGGGTCTAGGACTAGAACTTGGAGAGGAGCGGGGGCTCCGCACCCCGTGCGGGCCCCTGGGCCGTCACCGGTCGGGTGTCAGCACCTGAGGCCTTAACCACCGGGATTGGGCATTATTCACACGGGTCCCCAAAAGACTCCTGTGCCCACAACTCACAGCCGGTTCACTGGTACCGAAGCTGGCAGCAGTTCACCTCTGCTATGCGAACCAGAAGCGTGGAGGAGCAGCTTCACAGGAGCACCCCACCACCAGCCAACTTCCAGTCGTCTAACCAGCGGTGTACCCACTGAGGGATCCAAGGCTCCCCAAAACATCCAGAACGTACATCATGGATAGGGCATTGAAGCAGCATCTACTACTCAACCACTGTATGCCATGTATTGCCTGCTGGTAACAGTAAAGACCCGTTACAGAGACTACCTGTGTCCGTGCTTCCTTATGAACTGTCCGTCCGCACTACAAGGTAACCGCAGCTGCCGCACAACATCTTGAGCAGCTCCAGCCTCCGGGGATCACCGCTCAGCCTGTGGGGAGCGTAACATCTTGCTGCTGTCCATCCCCCGGAGGTTCCGCAGCGTCGGTAGCCCTTACCAAATCTACTCATAGGTGGCGTCACGAATAAATTAAAAACCCCTTTAATCTGTTCCCGCAAGACGTCTTCAACCCTTTTGATCTGTACTACACCGGGCCCCACTACCGGCAGGCGCGGTCCACCCGTGACAAGGAGGAAGGAAGCATCGCCTGTCTAAACCGGAGTCCCGGCCGCTGTGAGTCATCTGTCCAATGACAGTGTAGAAAGACTAACGTTCATCAAGATGAACAAGTCATGGATCCGCAAGGACTTTTCTACTCCTGTGTCATACTGAGTTGGGTCATCCCTTGCGATCTCAAAAAAGGCCCAGGCTTCACAGCTGGGCTACTCCACTGACTAAGAGACACTGCTACTAGCCCAAAAGGATTGCCTGGGTTAGATGCAGTAAAGAATTGTTATTAGATACACAGGCGGTGTACCTTGCTTCACAGGTGGGCTACTCCGCTGACTAACAGACACTGCTACTAGGCCAAAAGGATTGCCTCAAAGACAAAAAAAGGGGGGGACAAGAGGCGCAATAGTGCCCTTATCACTAGACACTAGGACGTGAAAGTGGTGAAAAATGCAATTCACTCACCTATTCCAGTTGTGTGACCCACAACTGGTTTGAAGGCTCATAGATTAGTATCCTGATGGCTGCTGCAGGACTCCCACCGGCTCCATGCATGTGGAGATGTATCAAACAATATAGTGAAAGACGGTGCTATCCGGTCCGTGCTGCCAAATTCATTTATATCAAAGAACACCAGTCATCGATGTTAAGATCCAAATCTTCCTTTATTCACCTCCTACGCGTTTCAGTGCCCACCTGGCACCTTCATCAGGGATCAACCCTGATGAAGGTGCCAGGTGGGCACTGAAATGTGTAGGAGGTGAATAAAGGAAGATTTGGATCTTCACATCGATGACTGGTGTTCTTTGATATAAATGAATTTGGCAGCGCGGACCGGATAGCACCGTCTTTCCCTATATTAAAAGGATTGCCTGGGTTAGATGCAGTAAAGAATTGTTATTAGATACACAGGCGGTGTACCTTGCTTCACAGGTGGGCTACTCCGCTGACTAACAGACACTGCTACTAGCCAAAAAGGATTGTGTGTGTTAGATGCAGTTAAAAATTGTTATTAGATACACAGGCGGTGTAGCTTGCTTCACAGCTGGGCTACAGCACTGACTAACAGACACTGCTACTAGCCCAAACTATTACCTGGGCTAGATGCAGTTATAAATTATACAGTGTTTTAGACTTAAATAATATGTTTTCAGGCTCTAGCGCTTACTACCACCTGCTTGAGTACTTAATTAATTGTTATCCTGTCTATAATGATGAACTGTTACCTTTTTGATAAAAACAATGTTTTATTCTATTTTTATTGTATTTAACATTAAAATTCATTTGTAAATGTTCTTTTGTTCCATGCGTGATTTGTTATCATCCTTGTTGTTACACTGACGGTGTATGTTCAGGCTTCTAGGGGTCTGTATGGATCTTGTATGTTATGTTCATATGTACTGTAATGGAGCAAACAATAGGGAGGCTAATTACTATTTGTTGGTCATCAAAAATATGCCATATATTCTTCCTTATTCCTTACCCTTATTTATAAGATTCTTTACTTGTTTATTGCCATAAGAAGGT
Source organism: Allobates femoralis (assembly GCA_033576535.1). Lineage (NCBI taxonomy): Eukaryota > Metazoa > Chordata > Amphibia > Anura > Aromobatidae > Allobates > Allobates femoralis. The sequence continues at coordinate 39,813,411 of JARQOC010000004.1, read as the reverse complement.
TTTCTTACTGGTTTTATCCTATGGAGAAAAAAATTGTGTGTACATTTATATGTCTAATCCTTCTATTGTGTTTATTTTATACTTCTTTATGAATCCTCTTCAATAATTGTCGGGTTGTGTCAGCTTCTCTTCTGTATAGACGTTCTGTTCTCTATTACAAGCAAGTGGAAAGGAATGGGGATAGGTGCTTCACTGAATTAACCGAAACCGTACTCAGCTGGAGAGGAAATCTACACATGATTCCATGGGGTTTAACTAATTATAGCGATGAATTTACCATCAAATGGCAAGACCTCTTATCTGAGGCATCTACAAAGCTAATGCTGCTTATATTGGAGGAGGAAGCCAACAAGCTGAAAACACTGGAGGATTCCATTAAAGGGAACCTGTCACCTGAATCTAAGTCCCTACACTATCACTACCTGTCCCTACACCTTCCTAGCTGCTCCCTATCTATCCCTTTCTCATCTAAAGTGTCCCTATTAAACATGTGAAAAATAAGTTTAAACTAACTGCAGTCCCCGAGGTAGAGGGACTCGGAGGGCGTGGCCACGCTCCATTCACCACTCCTCTGTGGTGTAGTGCACGCCCCGCTTGGTGGCATTATTCTTTGTTGTCTCTGCCCCCACCATTTGGAATCTCCCGCCCTCTGTGTCCTTCTATGCACCGGCCGGACGTCACATCCGGCGCGGTGCCTTGTGGGGCCGGTCACGTGATCGGCCCTAGTGCATTATGGGCTTGATCATGTGATCGGCCCGGCTCCGCACATGCGTAATGTGCTTACTGAAGCCAGGCCGATCACGTGATCAAGCCCATAACGCACTGGGGCCGATCACGTGACCGGCCCCATAATGCACCGCGCCGGATGTGACATCCGGCTGGTGCATAGAATGACACAGAGGGCGGGAGATTCCAAATGGTGGGGGCAGAGAGGACAAAGAATAATGCTGCCCAGCGGGGCGTGCACTACACCAGAGGTCCCCAACTCCAGGCCTCAAGGCCCACCAACAGTGCATGTTTTCAGGATTTCCTTGGCATTTGACAATTGAAATCACCACCTGTGCAGGAGATTGAATTACCAACTGTCAAATTTCTAAGGAAATAATGAAAACCTGGACCGATGGTGGGCCTTGAGGACTGGAGTTGGGGACCTCTGCACTACACCACGGAGGAGTGGTGAATGAAGCGTGGCCACGCCTTCCCAGTCCCTCTACCTCAGGGACTGCAGTAAGCTTAAACTTCTTTTTCACATGTTTAATAGGGACACTTTAGATGAGAAAGGGATAGATAGGGAGCAGCTAGGAAGGTGTAGGGACAGCTAGAGATAGTGTAGGGGATTAGATTCAGGTGACAGGTTCCCTTTAAAAAGATGGAACAGTCCTTACAAAAGTTTAATAAACATCCCGAGTATGATGGTCTCAATCAGCAGTTGAATAAAAAAATAACTGATATTGAAACATCCATCATGGACATAAAGAGAAAGAAATTTGCTTGTGATAATAAAGACTATGAGGACAAAACCGTCTATATATGGAAGAGACATACTCCACGGAAACCACGTTCCATATTGAGAAACAAGAACAGAAATAATTCCAACCGCTCATCTAGAGTGAGTTTTTCTACACCGGAACGCAGTGAGTTGTCTTCCATTTCAGCATTTTCAGCTCGGTCTGATGTATCTTCGGTAGATGGACACCAGACTCTGTTACTAGCCCCAAAGGATTGCCTGGGCTAGTTGCAGTAAAATATTGGCTACTGGATAGACAGGTGGTGTAGCTTTCTTCACACCAATGCTATACTACATGCCAAAAAGGATTGCCTGAGCTAGATTTGGCCAGATGTTGTGAAAAACACTTACACAGCACTGGCTCACACCTGCCTGACAAAAACTAATAGGAACTGCTGTAACCTAGCCCTAAAAAGGGCTGATATTCCAACTAGTTCCTACTCCCTACTTGTCTGAAGTAGCCCTCAAAAGGGCTGATATGCCAACTAGTCCCCACTCCCTAAACCTATTTGTCTATCTAACTTGATATCCGCTCACTGTCTGTCTAGGTCACACTTTATAGCGCCCACAGCAGCAGTAGCGGTGCCTGACTGACACACAACTGCAGCACTGAGGAAATGGTGGCGATGGGGAAATGGCAGTGCTTATAGGGCAAGGACATGTGACATACACAGCCAATGACACATGCCCTTGCTTGTGTGCAAAAAATGCACTTTGCTGTGTGTATGTGTGTGTGTGTGATTGGCTGACAGCCTGCACCGCCCCACTGTATGTGCGGTTAGGAGAAAAAAAATGGAGATCGGCATTATTTCAGCAGCACTAATCTAAACCCTGTTCTCCCCTCCCCCGCACACTATACACTGAAACTGGATATTAACATTCGATAGCAGTATTACTGTGAAAAGCCAGTTACGCTTTTGGTGAATGAAGCATTATTGAACATAACCTCGAACTGCCGAATTTGAAGCTAATTGTTCACATTCGCCGATTGACTCGAACATCGCCCAAAACAGGTCGAATTTGAGATTGGTGAACATTTAGAATCGAACATCGCTCATCTCTATTGCCAAACAAAGAGGAGTTTACACTAATCCTGACATTCTGTTATTGCTTAACAAAAGTGCTGTATACTGAGCTAATCTGATATATTGTCACCAAGGATAAGCGAGTACCGAAATATTTGTAATTGCTATACTTGTAACGAGCACTTTATAATACTCGCGTATTCGTCCAATGTTAGTTAATTAGTGATGGGCTTTGCCCATGCACATCTGGCCATAAAGTGAGTATTTCTGGGGCAGGGCGAGAAGGAGGGCTTTTTTGCATTTTCGCTGCATACAACACCTTGATGTGCCCCCAGAGAGAGCCTACCATTCAGTCTGCTCTCGGGGAAATGACTCCCTTTGTGCACTGAAGGGAGCTGGCAATATGAGTCAGATTGCTCAAGATCCACATTTCACAGCACCAGTGGGTATCATAAATACTGTACTATTCGTGCGAGCAGTGAATAGTAACGATTACACATGCTCATCACTAATTATCACGTCATCACCTGCAGTCAGGAGACTAGACCCCGCCCCCTTCCTTATATGGTTATATGGCTGTATTCAGTGTGAAGACGGATCTGACTGAGAATGAACATATGCCTGCTTCAGACACAGTCTAGTGGGGACACCTTGTGAATGGTTTATGACTGGTTTTCAACCAGATTTCTCTGAAAAAGTATATTTGAAAGTTTATTAAAATCAATTGCTCTAAATTATTATTATGCTTTAAAGGAATCAATTTGGTTAGAACCAAATCTTTTCTCTTGCAGTAAAATCCTCTAGATGTACTGGATGCCCCATTATCAAGAGTCAGTACATAAAATTTGACAAATCTCTGTAATTACTGACCTAAATGTTTGAATCTAGTTGTGATCTCACCCCTAAACCATCTTTTTTCTATACTAAACAATCTTACTTTTGCTAATCTTTCTGGGTACTGTAATCCACCCATTCCCCTAATTAGTTTTGTTGCCTGCCTCTGAACTCTTTCCAGCTCTGCTATGTCCTTCTCATCCACAGATGCCCAAAACCATACACCCTGTTCTATATGGGGTTTGATTGGATTCATATTATGTGCATTCATTCCCTTACTTATGAATGTCATTATTTTATTTGCTCTGGCGGCAGCTGCTTGACGTTGATTGCTGAAGTTCATCTGCAAATATGGAAAATACACTTCCGAAGTTTTCCTGAAGCTCTGTGGCTTCTCAACCATCAGCTGTAATTTGTGTAAGAGACCAAGAAGACTCACAGATAGGATTTACTTGCAGGTGTCAACGAGAGGAAGATGGCCAGCACCCCTGAAGCGATTGCTGATGTGACCTAATGCTTTATGTATTATGTTGCTGACTTACATTCTATTATTACCAGTACATGTGTGAGAATTGAAGGCTTCACTCGGGATACAGCGGGTTACAAACACGAAATGGAGCCAGGCTGTTACTAGTCCAAAAAATCCTTTACCCCTGAACACCGGCGATATAGGATGAATCAGATACCAGTTTTAACCCAAGTTTTACCACCAGGAATATTTACATACACTCAGTCCGAGGAGCCGAGGTCAAAGTGCTGTCCCTAAGACACCCTCCAATGAATCTGGAACCACTGAACAATTTGCTTACCGATGCTTGAATATTTGTATGAGGAAGTCTCTTTTCTACTAAAGAAGTGTAAATTAGTGAGAGCACAACAGGGTTTCTCTTTGAATCAGCATTATGACTAACACCCCACAAAGCTATGCCCCCCCACCCTCTTCACAATTGCCCACCGCATGACAGATACCCAGTTATCAAACTCTTTGTATTATACAAGTCTCATTTAGTCCAGTACAGGCCTGTAGAAGTGGCTGCAGCCTACTACCTTAAATTGGCACCAAAAACAACAATTCGAGCCAAAAAGTGCACAGGCAGGGCCCAAGCTCAGGACTTACGGTTAGCGCTATAAATCTAAGGAAAGGCAGGTCCACAAGAGTTCTGTCAAATATCAGGGAAACACAATGGCTTCTTCGGTGACCGAATCGCTTCGAGCAGCCTCCTCAAACATGATGAATTTGGAGATGTCCCTCAGGATGCAATTCTCCCTCAGGCAGCAAGCCCCTGCTTCTTATCATGGGAGGAACTGTCATAGTGCGACACACCAGCACACTAGCATATAGTATCACTGAGTCCTGACAGAGCTAACTAGTAGAAAGCGAGCTCACCACCACATGCCCAAATGCCACTAGCTTGCTGTAAACAATGTCCCAGGCATGTCCAGGCAGAGTCTATTATCCAGTCTGAACAGGGCTCCCCCAGGTGACCAGGGGAAAACACCTCAGGTTTTGTCACCTGTAAACACTCACAACATGACTGATGCAAAGTATGACGATTTTATGATTAATGCTATGGTCTATTGTAATCACTGTTATGGAACCTGAGGTATGACATTAAAGGGGTTGTCCACTACTAGGACAGCATCTCTCATTCCCTATGTTTGCCCCCACTACAAGGACACCCCCTTCTCATTTCCAGTGAGACATGACATTAAATGGGTTGTCCACTACTAGGACACCACCTCTCATTCCCTATGTTTGCCCCTAGTACAATGACAACTCCTTCTATTTTCCAATATTTGCTCACATCCGCTGCCGACACCATTCCGGCACTGTTGGCACTCGGTCTCCCGGAGGCTCATGTGTGGTTGATAGGTCACACGATTCTTGCTCCTAATCAGCACCAGCTTTCCTCTCCCTGCCTTCTGACATAAGAACTCAACAGGAAGTAAGCGTCAGCCGCATCTCTCAGCTTCCGTTTATTACTTATACGTTTGAAGATGGGAGCCAGTAATGCCGGTTGTTACGTCATGCAATCCTTGGGAAAGCAAGAGCCATCACGGCTGGAATGGCACTGGCACTGGAGGTGGGTGTAAGCTTTTTTATTTTAACAGGGACAAACAAAGGGAATGAGACTTGGACCACCCCTCTAAGTATGTGAAAGAATCTGGAAGAAGGGGAGTGGTTTAGCCTTTAAAAAGACCCCTGGGTGTTTTTAGCGTTCAAATTGGGATGGAGAGTTGAAGAGAGATGTAAGGACCCAGGAAGTTAGCCCACACCAGGTTGTGTTTGGAAGGAAGGAGAACAGTGGTAGCATGAAGTATCTGATTGAGAAGAGGGGCATTTTAGAACCAGACACAGGCAGAACACCCTTGGTATGTTCATGGTATGTGGAGAGGAGAGAAAAGAGAGCTCAGCAGCAGTGGGTACGGCAGAGCAACTAGGAAGGTATAGATATGGCTCTGTAAGGACCTTGAGACAGCAAAAAGCAAAGTTTATGTGTCTAGCCAACTTATAGACCATATCTGATCCTGGGGCATAGCTACTGCGTTGTAGCGGACTGTGGACAGAGAGAAGGTAATGTATTATAGAGGATCCAAGATATCTATATTGTAGAACTGATATGCTAATAAAAGTGCAGCTACTGTTATTTGTTAAGTGTGCTGTTAGAACGTTTCTGATGATCTAATGGCATAAAACTTGGAAAATTACTTCAATTATGTCAGTGGCGGTCTACTGTATTTATAACTGTTTGTAAGTGGGACCCCATTCTTAGGCTAGGGTCACATCTGTGTTTTTTTTTATAAATCCTGATCCGGTTTGGAGCTTTCAAAAAGCTCCAAACCGGACCAGGAAACGCTCCTCATAGGAGCCTATGCAAAACACCGGATGGCTTCACAAGCCATCCGGTGGCCGTATCCGGCACTGCTGCCTGCGTTTAAAATCATGCAGGCAGCAGTTTTCGCAGCGTTTCTGGGAACCGCACTGCGGTAACCGGATGGCTCAGGATGTGTAATCCTGAGCCATCCGGTAACTGCATAGTTTGCGGATCCTGGCTATTGCCGGGATCAGCAAACTGTCCTCTGCCTATTCAAGAGTTAAATTTAGTAAGTAAAGGACTGTTTGAGGTCTGTAGGGGGGCTAAGACCCCCCTACAGACCAGCCGCCCACTCCGGTGGGCTTCTACTACAATTTCCTATGGCACGGGCTCATCCGAGCCCCGTGCATGTCTCCAAACCTCCCGCCCCCCCCGTATCACTATACAGGGGTGCCTGCACCCCTCTTGTATAGCGATTCCTGCATGTGGCCCTAAAGTTTGAATGCAGAACACATGTAAGCTCATACTTACATGTTATCGTCGGCAGTGTAGTGTGAAATCCCTGGGCGGGGCTGTTTGCTGCAGCCTCCGCCCCCTCATTCCTTATGGCCGCCCCCTCTGTGCCTCATCCAGTGATGTGAGGGCGGCCGCGTCACATATTTAGCCCCGCCCCTTTCATGACGCGGCCGCCCTCTAATCACTGGATGAGGCACAGAGGGGGCGGCCATAAGGAATGAGGGGGCGGAGGCTCTCGCAAACAGCCCCACCCATGGAAATCCCTGGACTCTGCCTACCAGAGCATGTAAGTATGAACTTACATGGCGACTGTAATTATCCTTTATGTAGTGCACATAATTTAAGCATAAATGTAATAGAGGGGTGTATGCACCCCTGTATAGTGATACGGGGGGGGGGGCAACTTTGGTTGACATGCACGGAGCTCCGAGGAGCCCGTGCCAGGTGGGAAATTGTAGAAGACGGCTATTGAAGTGGGCGGCCGGTCTGTAGGGGGGTCTAAGCCCCCCTACAGACCTCAAACAGTCCTTTAGGTAATCAATTTAACTCTTTAATAAGTTTGCTGATCCCGGCAGTAGCCGGGAACCGCAACCTATGCAGTTACCGGATGGCTCAGGATTACACATCCTGAGCCATCCGGTTACCGCAGTGCGGTATTCTGCACACATTTTTGAACAAAAATGTGTGTGCCCGGCATTGCGTTCACCGGATCCGGATGCGGTGATGCAATTCTTGTTTTCAATGTGACCCTACCCTTAGACATGAGCACTGCAACCTCAAGTGTGTCAGCTGAACATATAGGCGGGCTTGATTTTACAGAGAGAGACTCCCTCTCCTCCATCCCATTGGCCCCTCTGTTATGCTACAGCAGAGAGTCAAACACCAGCAATTTTCTTTTTCTTTTAATTCACCTATTTTTCTAAGGCTGGCTTCACACTGCAGTTTTTTCACTGATCAGTGTCCATACAGTTTGTGAGCCAAAACCAGGAGAGGAACCAGGAGAGGAACATGCAGAGAAAAAGTATAATTGAAAGATTGACACCTGTTCTGGGTTTTGGAGACACTCCTGGTTTTGGCACCCAAACTGGATGGACACTGATCAGTGAAAAAACTGCAGTACGAAGCCAGGCTAAGGCTGCCTTCACATTTGAGTTTGGATTGCAGCGCACCAAACGCAACCAAATGCTTGCGCACATGCGTTCCTATGTTTAACATGGGAACGCATGTGCCTGTGTATGGCTGCGTTTGGCCGCATTTGCGTTCGGATGCGCATAATTTATGCGCCCTCCAACTGCACTCAAAACGCAGCATGCAGCATTTTTTTGTGCGTTCGTGGCGCTTGTTCTATCCACAAGCGCCCGCAAGCGCACAAAAAATGCATGGATCTCAATGGATCCGCAGTGTCCTCCGCATGACATCGCAGGAGAATGCTGCGGATCTCATTGAAATCTCTCCCGGCCACCGGGAGATCATGCAGAGCCGCCGCTGATCTCCCACCGGTGTCAGCGGGGATAAACAGCTGATCTGACAGCTGTTTAAATCTCCCGCGCTGACACTGAATAGGTGATGTCGGCGCGGTAGATTTGAAGCAGCGATCAGCTGTTTCATATCTCCCGCGCTGATATCACCCTATTCGGTGTCGGCACGGGAGATTTAAACAGCTGTCAGATCAGCTGTATCTCCCCACTGACACCGGCAGGAGATCAGCTGTGCCGGGAGGAGGAGATCTCTGCCGCTGATCTCCTCCTCCCGGCAGCCCCCAGAGACAGCTGATTGGCTGCCGGGGCACCATAGTAATGTGAACACATGCGGAGATTCTCCGCTGCTTTCACATTATTATGGGCTGCATTTGCGTCTGCATGCTCTTTGCATGCAGATACAAACGCAAATGTGAAGGCACCCCATTTTGATAAAAAAAACAAAAAAAGATAATTCAAGTTGAATTTTAGGAAATTCACTTGTCCCGTTAAATTAAACAATTTGCTATCCAATTCACAAAAAAAGTCTCAATTCTTTTTTTTTACAAAGAGCAGATGATTCAATTAGCCACCACAGGTTCACATGAAGGAAAACCAGCAACCTCTGCATGTTCATTGCCTCCCTGGGTCTGTTGGAGACCCTCAAGATCAATGTTACATTCAGCAGCATGTGGAGGAAGAGGAGCAGCAGCTGGTGGATGTGCAGGTGGACATTGAGGTATTAAAAAACCACAGAAAATTAAAAAAAAAAATCATCATAGCCAACCTAAGATTTAGAAGGTAATCTGCACCCTGTTTGTGCATTCAGTATTAGGTTGGCTATGGTGAGTTTTATTGACATGTTTCTGTGGTTTTGTAATTTAGATAGAGACTTGCAAGTTTGAAGACCCTTGACACATGGGTTGTAATCTTTGGTTTTTTGGCTAAAATATCAACTAGTACCTCCCATTTTTTCTGACCATTTTATTCATGTTTTGCAGGGTGTGGTGGGGCCTTCTGAATTTAGGCGGTATATTAGTAAGCCTGTCTTGAGAGATACTAGGGTCACACTTGGCAGTCAGTTTTTCTGCCTTTTCAAAACCTGATTCCGTTTTTGCAAAATGTCATTTTTGCTTCTAAAAAACGCTATGCGTTAACGCATGGTACCTATATGTACAATGCGTTAACGGATGCTTTACCATAGGGCTCCATGTTAAAAAAAACGCATAGCATTTTTTTACTACGCCCAAAAACACTGGTAGCAGCGTTTTTGGGTGTAGTAAAAAGACGCATAGCGTTTTTTAGCAGTGCATTTTGACACTGCGTTTTTTGAATGGGAGCCTATGGATCCGTTAAAAGCATCAGTGTTTCAAGAATTCTAAGTTAAAAAACTGATGCTTTTAACGGATCCATGGCTCAAGTGTGACCCTAGGCATACACTCATATAGTGTTAACTAGCCTGCCCTAACTTGCGTCACTAATAGGCTCTTGTTCAGACCCTGTGTATATACTCATGCAGTGTTATCTAGCCCGTCCTACCTGGTGTCACAAATAGGCTCTTGTTCAGACACTGTGTATCTCAATCATCTATGTGACAGGCTCCCTATGCATGCCTCATTAGTGTGTGTCTAATGCAAGATGCTGCTTCGCTCCATTTAGAAGGCTGTGAGTGGCTATTCTATCAGCATTAAGCACCAGGGCTGCACCCGTCTCTATGTTAGGAGGTTCTCTGTACCCTGTTTGTGCATTTAGAATTAGGTTGGCTATGGAGGACATTGAGTTATCTCAGACATGCAGAAGGGCATGGAGATGACAATCAGTGTGAAATTTATGATGGCAATGATGACACTGGCTATGACGACCAACTAATGCAGTGGGTTCAGAAAGTGAACCATTGGAACCCTCAGTCATGCTGACAAGCATGACAAGCAGCATGCTCAATTGCTTGTGGTGATTTATTGTTATAATCAAGCAAATTGATAACTATTAGATATCCATGGATTTAGATCCTGCTACCAAAGCAAAATGGGAGTTAAAATTGGTGCATTACCAGAAAAAGCTGTGTTTCCTGTATGGTGTAGCACTTACTGAGTAGAGACCTGCTAAACATATGTCTGACCAGGAGACCCCTCTCGGTTACCTGTCAAGCCAATGCTCCCTGCAAGACCAGTACAAGGGTAACAAGTAGAAAAGGGGAGAAGTTGACTTAATCTTTGCCTTGTGTGTCTCTGTGTGGCACACTAAGCATGGAGGACAGAATGAGGAGTAGAGAACTGTTTGAGGACTTGAGACCCAAAATTGTTGAATTGTTGAAAAATATCAACAATATCAAGGTTAAAAGTCCATCTCCAGAGATCTTGATGTTTCTTTGTCAACAGTGCAGAACATAATGAAGACATTTACAACCCATGGCACTGTATCTAATCTCCCTGGGCGAGGACAGCAAAGAAAAATTGATGAAAGGGTGAATACAGTTTGTCCGTATGGTGGATAAGACCCAATCCAGTTACAAAGAAATTCAAGCTGTTCTTCAGTCTCAGGTGCATCAATGTCAGCATGATCTATCTGTCGACATTTGAATGAAATGAAACAGGAGACCCAGGAGGATCCACTGCTGACACAGAGAAATAAAATATAGACTGCAGCTTGTTAAATTGTATGTGAGTAACCTAAATTATTCTGGAAAAGTGTCTTGTCAACAGATAAGACTGAGATAGAGCTTTTTGGTAAAGCAAATCATTCTACTGTTTACCAAAAATGGAATGAGGCCTACAAAGAAAAGAGCACATGACCTACAGTCAGATATGGGGAGGTCAAAGCAAAGAACACAAGACCTACAGTCACATATGGTGGAGGTCAGAGATGTTTTGTGGTTCTTTTGCCTTCTCTGACACTGGGTGCCTTCATTGTGTGCAAGACATCATGAAATCTGAAGATTACCAAAGGATTTTGGGTGGCAATGTAGTCATAAAGCTGGGGGTGCGTCCTAGGTCATGGGTTTTATAGCAGGTTAATGACCCAAAAAATACTTCAAGAAGCCCCAAAAATGGATGGAAACAAAGCACTGGAGAGATATGAAGTGTCAGCAGTGAGTCCGGATCTAAATCCCATTGATCACCTGCGAAGAGATCTTAAAATTGCTGTTGGGAGAAGACGCCTCAAATATGAGAGACCGGGAGCAGATTATAAAGAAGAAATTTGAGGTGAGAAGAAGCTTGTGAAGGTTTATAGGAAGAGACCGATTGCAGGGATTTATTCCAAAGGGGGAAACCAAATATTAAGCTGAGTGTGCCAACAAATTTTTCCAGACCAGTTTGGGGGATTTTGTGTGAACTTTTGTCCAATTTGTCTTTTTTTCTCTGCTTTTTGTAGTTTTTATTCCAATACACACAAAGGAAATAAATGTGTGTAACAAAACATGGGTAAATGCAATAAAATTCAGGGACAATTTTAAGGGTGACAATACTTCTAGCCAGTACTGTATTCAGATAGTACATATAGTTCACCTCTGAGGCCTCAAAATTTCAGGAATGATAGCAATCCTATCTAATTCACAAGACATGCCTGTGGCTTAGGTGTCTCTAAACATCATTAATACAGAGCACCATGCCACCTCTCCTATAACTGGCTGACGTATGTGTTCAGGAATATGGGCCCTCACCAAACTGAATGCATGTTTCTCAAGGAATTATCATTATTATTATTGCGCCATTTATTCCATGGCGCTTTACATGTGAAAAAGGCATAGCCTAGGGTCTCATTTGCGTTGTGACCCTTAGACATTTCCACCGCAGCATAGTAACCCGTTGTTTACCTTAGCAGCCGGCCACACACAAAGCTCCTGGATGTGTGCTTTACAACAGCACACAGGAAAATGCTTTAGGACACAAGTTTTTAACGGTTCTGTCATGCTAGGGTCACAATGCAAATGTGACCCCAGCCATACATAGACAAGTACAATATTCATGAACAATACAAGGCACACACAGGTAAAGGAGGAGAGAGGACCCTGCCTGCAAGGGCTCACAGTCTACAAGGGATGAGTGAGGATACAGTAGGTGAGAAAAGAGGACCCTGCCTACGAGGGCTCACAGTCTACAAGGGATGGGTGAGGATACAGTAGGTGAGGAGAGAGGACCTTGCCCATGAGAGTTCACGGTCTACAAAGGATGGGTGAGGATAAAGCAGGTGAGAAGAGAGGATCCTGCCCATGAGGGCTCACAGTCTACAAGGGAGGGGTGAGGATGCAGTAGGTGAGGAGAGAGGACCCTGCCTGTGAGGACGCACAGTCTACAAGGGATGGGTGAGGACACAGCAGGTGATGAGAGGACTCTGCCTGCTAGGACTGAAAGTCTACAAAGGATGGCTGAGGATACAGTAGGTGAGTAGAGAGGACCCTGCCCACGAGGGCTCACAGTCTACAAGGGATGGGTGAGGATACAGTAGGTGGGGAGAGAGGACCCTGCCTGCGAGGGCTTACAGTCTACAAAGGATGAGTGAGGATATAGCAGATGAGGAGAGAGGACCCTACCTGCAAAGACTCACAGTCTACAGGGATGGGGGAGAATTCAATAGGAGAGGGTAGAGCTGGTTGTACAGCGGTTCAGTGGACTGAGGCTCATTGCAGGTTGTACGCTTGTCATAAGAGGTAGAATCATGTTCTGTTGGACAAAAATAGACACAGTACTTACATATATAGACCAATATAGACCATCGCTGCTCCTGGTATTTTCCCTGCCTACAGCCTTCTCTGTGCCACCTCCAGTCCTTTCTTGTTCAGGCTCCTGTATGAGTCATCACTGTTATGGTGTCCTCCCCACCTCTAGCCCTGGCTGGAGGCAGGGAGGACACCAGCAACAGTGATGACTCATTAGTAAGTAAATCCCTCCGATACCTTATCTGTACACTTTATAAAGTCTTTATAACAACTTACAGAGGGGCTAGAGACATGGTGGGGGGGGGGGGGGCCCTTCCCTGAATGCAGCCGACACGCTGAATTCAGTGCTGCATTCAGTTAGCATAGCACCAGGGGTCGACAGGTCCTCTTTAAGTAGTCTTGGATATTCCAGCCAGAACTGAAATTCCTAGGTTGAGGTTGTAGTCTTCTAATCGGGACCGGAGCTCCTAAATTGAAGCCATGTAGCATGTCAACTACTGGTGACAGAAGCAAGTCCTTTTATATAGCCTGGGCACTCATCTCAAGTTGGTGGAATAAGGCTGTGCTCTTATTGGTTGGATTTTAAGCCGAATGCTTTCTTCTCCTTTGAGTGATCTAGACAGAGGGGGTGAGGTAATTAAATTAACAATACACAACCTCAGACAATAAAGGCTCCGAATTGTATGGCAAGAAAAAATGTCTTAGCAAACATGACTTAACCAACAAAAGGTCTTTACTCATGGCATATAGCCTTTTGTCTAAAACATGTTGACTTTTTATTGAACATGTATGAATAAAAGATGGATTTTAAATAGAAGAAAAAAATGTATCTGCATTTCTCAGCCGGATCTCAGCTTTCTTCACTCAGTTTGTATCTAAAACCACTAGAAGTAGGTAATGTGATATGGCAAAAGCTGCATAATCGGGAACACTGAGGTGTGCGGTTTGGGATCGTTGTTCTAGAAAACCCCTTTAAGTATGTGGTTAGTATATGTCTTCATCACAAGACTTTACATAACATTCATAGCTCAGGAAATGACCTCCATATGCTCAGATTTGGCCTCTTGCCCGAGGAAGAGAGAAATATATATCTAATTGTTTTCTTCAAAGCCACATTCTGTCTCCAAATGAAAAGCCAATTACGGCACTTCCTTGTCTTTTTCACTCTCTCCCGTGCTCCATACAAGGAAAAACTATTTTTGACAAAAAATGTTCTTAGCTTTTCATGAGTCTGTAAGGAAAAAAAGTCCAAACAAAAAAATCATCACACGAATAACTTCTATTTCTAGACATGAAAACAAGTATAATGCTATATATGTTGTGTTTTCTTTTGGGAATATCTGGAGATTATTAGTCATTTTTATGTCAATGTGACTGTAAAAAAAATCAATGTCCAGCCATAAAAATTAAAAATATTCAAATTCTTACATTATATGTCATGTTCCTATTAGTTATATTGACTGTCGTGTCCTTGAATGCCCCAACAGATTCATCCATTCAATCCAATTTTTGATGTTATTAACTAAATTATATTAACCCCCGGCAATTTTCCGTTTTCAGGTTTTTGTTTTTCCCTCCCCTTCTTCCAAGAGCCATAACTTTTTTTCCCCATCAATATAGACATATGAGGGCTTGTTGTTTGCGGGACAAGTTGTACTTTTGAATGACATCATTCATTTTACCATATAGTGTACAGGAAAATGGAAATAAAATTCCAAATGCGTTGAAATTACAAAAAAACTGCTATTACACGTTTGTTTTTTGTTTTTTTATTCATTACGTTCACTATATACTAAAACTGACATGTCGGTATGATGCGTCTGGTTGGTACAAGTTCGTAGATACCAAACATGTATACTTTTACTGTTATCTAAGTGGCAAAAAAATTCTGAAGATTTTAAAGAAAAAGATTTTTTGCACTTTTATGCTATTTTCTGTAACTCGTAGTGTTCTCATTTTTCGGGATCTGGGGCTGTGTGATGCTTATATTATGCATCTTGAGCTGAAGTTTCTAATGATACCATGTTTGTGTAGATGTGATGTTTTGATCGCCTGTTATTGCATTTTATTGCGATGTTGTGGTGACTAACAAAACGTAATTTTGGCATCTAGAATTTCTTCCATTACACAATTTACAGATCTGATTAATTGATTTTATATTTTGATACATTGGGCATTTCTGAACACAGCAATACCATATTTGTGTATTTTTAAAAATGCTTCAATAGTTTTATGTTTAATGGGGCAAAAAGGGGTTATTTGAATTTTTGTGTTTTTTTTCCCAGATTTTCAAAAATATTTTTTTTCATTTTATCTTTATTTTACATTTCCCCCTATCAGTGCTGCACAGATCAATCGCTTCTCCTGTGCACAGATAAGCTGCTGCACATCTGAACACAGGAGAAATCATCACATTCTGCTGGCGATGGAGATATCAGCTGAGATGTGTGAGGAAGATGCGAGCTCAGTGTGTGAGCTCATATCAGGGGTAGGGACACGCCCAAGGGAATATATATACTCCCTTGACCATGAAGTGGTAATATTAAATTTATGTCCGAAACTGAGTGGAAAATCAAGATTTTGTGCTTTAAAAAATTTTTTCTCACCATGTTTTTTAACACCTCATACCAGTTTCGATAGTTTGTAAAATCTCACACAAATCTGGTGAATTCTGCACTCGGCTCTTTCACCTCTCCCCCCGTTCTCTTAGTTTTACAGGTAGTAGTATCCAGCTATGCTTCGTAAGACTGGAAGATATAAAGAAGATTTTTGAATTTTATCAAGACAATGAGTAAAAGGTCATTCTATCCAACAAAAAATTTAAGGTATATTTACACATATATTTTTTCAATGTGCCTTTTATTCCAAAACCAACATTTAAAACGACTTCAAATGCTCTTTGAATTATTCTCCTACTAACTTCAATAGAAAAATACAAATATATACATTATATAAATATATATATATATATATATATACAGTTTAATGAAAGTTCCACTGCAGCACTCCTTTGAAAAACGATTTTCCTTTATTCCTGGCTTTGATTAAAATCAGGCAGGAGATGGCCACGTATCGGGCACACACGCCCTTTGTCAAGCAATTACATGCTATACATCTCAGCCTTTTATACCATCAACTTAATTAAATAAAACCCAATAATCAATTTTGGTGCCAAGTTGGTGCCAAGCCATTATTTACTGTAGCCATAAAAGGCGATGTTGATGTAACAATAATGAAAATAAAAAACAACTAGTAGCAACTCTGTAATTTGTTTTTTGTGCTCCGCAGTAAGAATGGAGAACCCTACAATGACCTCCAAAATGGTGGAGTTTGGTCACATACCAAGGTTCCCCAAGAGAGGTTACACTGTGCTTTAGCCCTCTAAACAAGGGTAAAAGACAAGTGAGGGGTTAAAAATAAAGAAGAATGCGTGTAGCGGAAGGCACATTAGTAATAAAACTTTATCCACCTATTGGTGTAAACAGAGTTGCCCATTAATGTCTCAAAAGATAGAGACAGATACTATAAAGAGTAACATTCTGTAATATAAAGCTCGCCGCTGGTCCCTTAATAGAGGCAAGCGCAAGCGCAGATAAGCCTTTGATCCTCATAAGCGATTCTGTGGTTAGCCGTCCAATAGCGATGGACGCATGCGCAGATACGATGTTAACAGAGATAGCCAACGCGCAAGCGCGGGAGTAGCGAGTCATCGCGGGATGACGCGATAGACTCGCAGCCATGGCAATAACAAAACAAAGTATGAGCAGGCGCAGTGGGCACTTCCGCAACGCTGAGAGCCCGCACGAGGAATAGAAATAATGGCGAGGCACAGTAAGTAGGTGCTAATAGGAAAATTGGGTACAGTGCATGTATAATTAAGGGATAGAAAAGTGCACAGCACGATAATGTCCATAATATTAAAATAAAAAGGAATAGACTGAGTATAGGGAGAAATATTGAAACACATATAAGCACAAAGTGAATCATAAATACTCACTAATAGCTTAAATCACTAATTTATTGTAAACTTTATGATACACAAAATTGATTATTGGGTTTTATTTAATTAAGTTGATGGTATAAAAGGCTGAGATGTATAGCATGTGATTGCTTGACAAAGGGCGTGTGTGCCCGATACGTGGCCATCTCCTGCCTGATCTTTAATCAAAGCCAGGAATAAAGGAAAATCGTTTTTCAAAGGAGTGCTGCAGTGGAACTTTCATTAAACTGTATGTATTAAGGCTGTGAAGTAAGCCGAGCTGCAGATGCACCCAAAAGGCTTGCTGCTTTAAAAGGATTATCGCATTTATATATATATATATATATATATATAATATATATATATTATATATATAATATGAAAAAGATCCTTGCAGCACACAGCTACTACCAATGATGTACATAAGCTACTAGCTATATATATTTGAGGAAAAAGTTTAAAAACTTACGTTTTTTTCAAAAAACTCAAAAATCTCCAATTTTTTATTTAATTCTGAAGTTCTTGGTACATACATTGGCCAATGTCTGTTTGCTCATCAACTGCGACAAAGTGACTTCAGGGTCTGATGAGTCCTACGCTGATATCCCTATCCTCCTTGTCCGCTTCCCCACTACTAAGTGGACAGACACCATCTAGACCCTCCATCACCTGTAGGTAATGAGGGTGCACATTGCAGCATGGAACCTGCAACTCCATATGTTAAATAACAAGAAAAAAAAAAACTGCACAGCACTCAAAGACAAATGTGAACTGGTGCTAGCAAAGCTGCAGGGTTATATAATATGAAAAAGATCCTTGCAGCACACAGCTACTACCAATGATGTACTTAAGCTACTAGCTATATATATTTGAGGAAAAAGTTTAAAAACTTACGTTTTTTTCAAAAAACTCAAAAATCTCCAATTTTTTATTTAATTCTGAAGTTCTTGGTACATACATTGGCCAATGTCTGTTTGCTCATCAACTGCGACAAAGTGACTTCAGGGTCTGATGAGTCCTACGCTGATATCCCTATCCTCCTTGTCCGCTTCCCCACTACTAAGTGGACAGACACCATCTAGACCCTCCATCACCTGTAGGTAATGAGGGTGCACATTGCAGCATGGATCCTGCAACTCCATATGTTAAATAACAAGAAAAAAAAAACTGCACAGCACTCAAAGACAAATGTGAACTGGTGCTAGCAAAGCTGCAGGGTTATATAATATGAAAAAGATCCTTGCAGCACACAGCTACTACCAATGATGTACATAAGCTACTAGCTAGCACCAGTTCACATTTGTCTTTGAGTGCTGTGCAGTTTTTTTTTTTCTTGTTATTTAACATATGGAGTTGCAGGTTCCATGCTGCAATGTGCACCCTCATTACCTACAGGTGATGGAGGGTCTAGATGGTGTCTGTCCACTTAGTAGTGGGGAAGCGGACAAGGAGGATAGGGATATCAGCGTAGGACTCATCAGACCCTGAAGTCACTTTGTCGCAGTTGATGAGCAAACAGACATTGGCCAATGTATGTACCAAGAACTTCAGAATTAAATAAAAAATTGGAGATTTTTGAGTTTTTTGAAAAAAACGTAAGTTTTTAAACTTTTTCCTCAAATATATATAACTAGTAGCTTATGTACATCATTGGTAGTAGCTGTGTGCTGCAAGGATCTTTTTCATATTATATAACCCTGCAGCTTTGCTAGCACCAGTTCACATTTGTCTTTGAGTGCTGTGCAGTTTTTTTTTTTCTTGTTATTTAACATATGGAGTTGCAGGTTCCATGCTGCAATGTGCACCCTCATTACCTACAGGTGATGGAGGGTCTAGATCAGGGGTCTCAAACTCGGCTGGGTTGGTGGGCCGCACATAGAAAAATATTGATATCGGGGGGCCGCATTGCTTGTAGGACTAAGGGTGCTTTCACATCAGCGGTAAATGCTGATCGCGGCAGTTGCGGTGAAATAAACGCAACTACCGCGATTACCGCATAACGGCCGCGATCGTGGCACACTTGCGGCAAGCCCCATACAATGTCTATCAGGCTTGCGGTAAGTGTGCAGCAAGTGCGGTTTCAGCACTTGCGGCTGCAAAAAAAAATGCTGCATTCCGCGTTTTTTTCGCGCCCGCACCTGCCGCAAGTGCCGAAACCGCACCTGCCGCACACTTACCGCAAGCCCCATAGACATTGTATGGGGCTTGCCGCAAGTGTGCCACGATCGCGGCCGTTATGCGGTAATCACGGCAGTTGCGTTTTTTTCACCGCAACTGCCGCAAACAGCGCAAAACGTGATGTGAAAGCAGCCTAAGTGACATTTTTAGTAATACCAGATTTTTTTGCTCAATGTAGTAATGTCAAAATCCTGACCCCTCTCTTGTAGTAATGTCCCCATCTTGGTCCCTTTCTTGTTGTAATGTCCCATCCTGGTCCCCATCCTGGTCTTCCTCTTGTACTAATATCCCCAACCTGGTCCCCTTTTGCAGTAATGTTCCCCATGCTGGTCCCCTTTTGTAATAATGTCCTCCATGCTGGTCCCCTTTTGTAATAATGTCCTCCATGCTGGTCCCCTTTTGTAGTAATGTCCCCCATCCTGGCCCCCACAGTGTAGTAATGTCCACATTCTGGTGCCTTTTGTAGTGATGTCACCATCCTCACCCCCATAGTGCAGTAATGTTCCCTATGCTGGACCCCTTTTTTACTGATGTCCCCAACCTGGTCTGGATTCTTATCACACACACTCACACTCACTCATGTGGAACAAAAGGGGGGGGGGGACCACAACCGATGAGCGGTACCTGGTGGTCTAGTGGGGGCGACAATAACAGATATGGGAGGTTCGCATCTCACCTTTGGAGGTTCTGCAACCCTGCACACCCTCGGCGTATCGCAGTGGATGGCTCCGGACTCCAGCGGTCGGGGTTTCCTCCACGAGCAGCTCCTTCTTCCAGTCAGTTGACTCGAGCAGCCGATCACCTGCCCCTGTGACGTTCTCGGTTACGTCACCGCGGGTCCTTTGGATTCTGTTAGCGGAGACTCTGGTTCACAGCTGCTCCTGCTGCAACCCTAGGATGGGGATATGATATTTGTACAGAAGTGTGAGATTATAACAGAAGCGCAAGAGCACAGGAGGCCACGTTTAATTACCTTTAATAAACCACAATGCGTTTCCACGGCGGTCCGATGTCTTCATCACGTAAATCCACCTGATGAAGACGGCGGACCGCCAAGGAAACACGTTGTGGTATATTAAAGATGATTAAACGTGTGCCTCCTGTGCTCTTGTGCTTCTGTTATAATCTCACACTTCTGTACAAACTCGCAGGCACGCTCACAGGCAGGCACACAGGCAGGCTCACAGGCAGGCACACAGGCAGGCACACAGGCAGGCAGGCTAACAGGCAGGCACACAGGCAGTCTCACAGGCAGGCACACAGGCAGGCAGGCTCACAGGCAGTCTCACAGGCAGGCACACAGGCAGGCAGGCTCACAGGCAGGCACACAGGCAGGCTCACAGGCAGGCACACAGGCAGGCTCACAGGCAGGCAGGCTAACAGGCAGGCACACAGGCAGTCTCACAGGCAGGCTCACAGGCAGGCAGGCAGACTCACAGGCAGGCACACAGGCAGGCTCACAGGCAGGCTCACAGGCAGGCACAAAGGCAGGCACACAGGCAGGCAGGCTCACAGGCAGGCACACAGGCAGGCACACAGGCAGGCTCACAGACAGGCTAACAGGCAGGCACACAGGCAGTCTCACAGGCAGGCACACAGGCAGGCAGCCTCACAGGCAGGCTCACAGGCAGGCAGGCTCACAGGCAGGCACACAGGCAGGCTCACAGGCAGGCTCACAGGCAGGCACACAGGCAGGCAGGCACACAGGCAGGCACACAGGCAGTCTCACAGGCAGGCTCACAGGCAGGCACACAGGCAGGCAGGCTCACAGGCAGGCACACAGGCAGGCTCACAGGCAGGCACACAGGCAGGCAGGCTCACAGGCAGTCTCACAGGCAGGCACACAGGCAGGCAGGCTCACAGGCAGGCACACAGGCAGGCTCACAGGCAGGCACACAGGCAGGCACACAGGCAGGCAGGCAGGCACACAGGCAGGCAGGCACACAGGCAGGCACACAGGCAGTCTCACAGGCAGGCTCACAGGCAGGCACACAGGCAGGCAGGCTCACAGGCAGGCACACAGGCAGGCTCACAGGCAGGCTCACAGGCAGGCACAAAGGCAGGCACACAGGCAGGCAGGCTCACAGGCAGGCTAACAGGCAGGCACACAGGCAGGCTCACAGGCAGGCACACAGGCAGGCAGGCTAACAGGCAGGCACACAGGCACTCTCACAGGCAGGCTCACAGGCAGGCACACAGGCAGGCAGGCTCACAGGCAGGCACACAGGCAGGCTCACAGGCAGGCTCACAGGCAGGCACAAAGGCAGGCACACAGGCAGGCAGGCTCACAGGCAGGCTAACAGGCAGGCACACAGGCAGGCTCACAGGCAGGCACACAGGCAGGCAGGCTAACAGGCAGGCACACAGGCACTCTCACAGGCAGGCTCACAGGCAGGCACACAGGCAGGCTCACAAGCACTCACATTAACACACACATTAACACTCACATTAACACTTAAATTAACACACACATTAACACTCACATTAACACTCACATTAACACTTACATTAACACTCACATTAACACTCACATTAAGACACACATTAACACTCACATTGACACTCACATTGACACTCACATTAACACTCACATTAACACACACATTAACACACACATTACACACACATTAACACACATTAACACTCACATTAACACACACACACTTTTGCTATGTTAACCATGCTGACCGCGGTCCCGTGCTGACCGCGGTCTCTGCTATAATCTTACTTCCGCCTGCTTCACTCTGCCGCTCGCTCTGCTGATGTTCCAGTTCAATGCAAGCCGCAGTCAGCCAATGAGAGGCCCGCAGGTGACCTCGGTGTATGCCGTCACCTGCGGGCCTCTCATTGGCTGATGGCTTGCATTGAACTTACAGAGGGGCAGAGAGAGCGTCGGAGTGAAGCGGGCAGCGGCCGGAAGTAATATTATAGCAGAGACCGCGGCGGCCCCATGCACTGGACCACGGTCAGCATGGTCAATTGTCCAAGGGGCCGGGGGCCGCACAGGGAAGCCCCAGGGGCCGCATGCGGCCCGCGGGCCGCGAGTTTGAGACCCCTGGTCTAGATGGTGTCTGTCCACTTAGTAGTGGGGAAGCGGACAAGGAGGATAGGGATATCAGCGTAGGACTCATCAGACCCTGAAGTCACTTTGTCGCAGTTGATGAGCAAACAGACATTGGCCAATGTATGTACCAAGAACTTCAGAATTAAATAAAAAATTGGAGATTTTTGAGTTTTTTGAAAAAAAACGTAAGTTTTTAAACTTTTTCCTCAAATATATATAGCTAGTAGCTTATGTACATCATTGGTAGTAGCTGTGTGCTGCAAGGATCTTTTTCATATTATATAACCCTGCAGCTTTGCTAGCACCAGTTCACATTTGTCTTTGAGTGCTGTGCAGTTTTTTTTTTTTTTGTTTTTTTTTATATTATATATATATATATATATATATATATATATATATATATAATATATGTATATATATACAAATAAATACATTTTTTTACCCCAGATAAGGTTTTGAAATCATGAAATATAGGGAGGAATAGGGCTAAGCAACAGCAATGAAAAAGACTTGGATATACTAATAGATTACAGAAAGAACATGAGTCAACAGTGTGATGCAGCAGTAAAAAAGGCAAACACAATTCTGTTATATAGTAACAGAAACATACAGTGTAGATCACGTGAAGTCATTATCCCCCTCTGCTCCTCTTTGGTCAGACCTCATCTGGATACTGTGTCCAGTTCTGGGCTTCACATTATAAAAAAAGACATCAATAAACTGGAGCAAGTTCAGAGAAGAGCGACCAGAATGGTGACCAGTCTGCAAACCATGTCCTATGAGGAACAGTTGCAGGATTTGGGAATGTTTAGCTAGGAGACTGAGAGGAGACTTAATTGCTGTCTACAAATATTTCAAGGGCTGTCACATTGTAGAGGGATCAGCTTTATTCTCATTTGCAGAAAGAACGACTAGAAGCAATGGATTGAAACTGAATGGGAGGAAGCACAGATTAGATATTAGAAAAAACTTTTTGACATTGAGGGTGATCAACGAGTGGAACAGGCGGCTACGAGAGGTGGTGAGTTCTCCTTCCATGGAAGTCTTCACAGAGGCTGGACAGACATCTGTTTGGGATGATTTAGTGAATCCTGCTTTGAGCAGGGGGTTGAACCAGATGACCCAGGAGGTCTCTTTCAACTTTACCATTGTATCATTCTATGATTCAGTACAAAAAAGAATTAACATGTCACCTCTTTGATGCACATTCCTCAAACTTTCCATCGAAGTCATATAGTAAAAACCCATCGAAAACCATGTAACCCCCCTGAAAATTTTGTAGAATTTCTCTTGAACTCAAGAGAGTTTTCCTATTTAAAGGAAATCTGTCTGTAAGTTTTCAACTTAGATAATCGTCCTGTAGCATCTGTCATTATTGAAATATGTTTAGTGCAACAACCCCATTTCTGAATATGTAAGTGTTCTATTGCTAGAACTGTGAATTGTCTATAAAGTTAGATTTAAAAAAAAAAAAAAACACTCCCGGAGGCTCACACACAGGAAAGACCATGTGACTGTAACCAGTTTCCTGTGTCTGTACATGAGAGGAGAAGCAGCCTGATGATGCTGCACAGAGAAACTTAAGATATGTATATTCCTGATTCCACAAAGCCTATCATATATGTACATGTTAATTGCTAATTAAAGCTCAGTTAAGTTGTCAACAGGCTTTCAGAGTATCCTGAATGATCTGCTGCCAACAGGTTATGGGCCCAGCATGACACAGAACTCCACAGAACTCCTGGAGTGACACAGAAGAGTAATACAGCAACAGAAGCCCAAAGCAAAGCAGCACAGAGCAACAGAGAAGACGTCCACAAGCAGGGATCACTGCAAGTTCTCAGTGCAAAGTCTCAACAATAAGAATTATCAATCCTCGTGAAATGCTCCTCATAAGAGAATGTACATTGAAATATACACAGGAACAAGTGCCTCATCTATAACCAAATGATTGGCTAGAGAAGGATCAGAAAGCAGAAAGCACTATCTCCCTCAGTGCGTGCTGCGTGGTGAGTGCTGCCACTCTGTATACTCATGAATCATTACTACTAAACTGGAAGTGCACAACACGTGTCTGTGGACGTCAGCAGAGCGGTATACTTCCAGCGGTCGGTTTGAGCTCCGGAGGTGAGCAGAAGATTTCCTGCGGAGAGACGAGTAGCACAGCGGTGCCCGGCTTCTGGAATGAAGTAAGTGTCACTGCATTAGATGCATGGCCAGATGATGAGCTCACACTAGAATATGTCAAAGGCAAACTTGTAGGTGAATTCAAGCGAAAAACGCATAATATAAGCAGCAGTAATGAATCTAGAGCAAAAACAGCATTAAAGACAAATGACTTTCCTAAAAATAAGAGCAATCTAAGGGAAACTCGTGAATGTTTTTTCTGTAAAAAGCCCGGCCACCTTAAAGCAGACTGCAGAATTTTGAAAGCAAGAATAATTCAACTTTAAAAGCAGAACAGTGATCAAAAGGTGAAAACACCTGTAAAGGAAAAATCTGCATGTGTGGAAGCAGTATTTGCAGTACAGGCTCATCTGCAAATCATATATGGTGTATAGACTCTGGTGCAAGCAGCCATATGATGAACAACAGGGATTTCTTCACTGACCTTGATGAAAGCAAGTCAGAAAAGGTCATCTTAGGTAATGGTCAATATATGACTTCAGAAGGAGTAGGAGATGGCTACCTCCACTGTCCAGTTTCCTCAGCACAAAGCAGAAAGATCCCAGTAAAGGATGTTCTCTATGTACCCAGTCTTGAAAGCAATCTTCTGCCAGTAAAGAAGCTTACACAAAAGGGGAATGTAGTTACTTTTATAGACACCAACTGCATTATATCAAAGGAGGGTCTCACTCTTGTAGAAGAAAAAATCCAAAATGAACTTTATCAGCTAAAATGCAAAGAAAGAGTGTACAGTGCTAGACAAGATCTGCATAAGAACTCTATCCATGTATGGCACAGACGTCATGGGCACGGAGACCCAGAAGCAGTAAGGAAGCTAGGTTAACTTGCAAATGGTGTTAAAATCAAGCAATGTATTCAAATGATGAAGTGCACCCGCTGTCTTAAAGGGAAAATGTTCAGAAAATCCTTTCCTAAAGTAAGCACCACTAGATCTCCACAGCGACTGGATTTGAACACTCATTGGACAGATGTTTGCGGTCCAATGAGTGTTCAAACTCCAAGCAAGAAGAGATATTTTCTCACATTTTTTGATGACTACTCCAGATACACAGTCGCCTACCTACTTCACAGTAAGGATGAAGTTCCACAGAAACTTGAAGACTATCTTGCTGTAGTGTTTAACAAATGTGGAAACATGCCAAAATGTGAAAGTGGAAAAAGTATGTTGTTTGATGCCAATCTACCTTAATTGATTGAAAGCCTATCATATCTGTACCTGTTTATTGCTAATTACAGCTCAGTTCTGTTGTCAACATGGTTTCAGAGTTTCCTGAATGATCCGCTGCCAACAGTCATCCACTTCTCGCGTTAGAAAGACCCCCTATCAAGTATCGGCGGCTGCCATATTTGCACACCCAAGTGATGGTTGTGCAAATATGGTGCCTCCTGGCGGCACTGGTTTATTGTGCAATACTGCCAGCGGTGCTGTCGATACCCTAAACCTTTTTCTGAAGCCATCGCTGCACATCACTACTGCACACACCGCACATGCAGAGTTACTCATGCTGTCGCCATCTTAGGACACTTGGGTATACAAAGATGGCAGCAGTGTGACGCACAGGGGGCAGAGGGAGCACACAGGGGGTAGAGAGAGCACACAGGAAGGGCAGAGAGAGCGCAAAGGTTGCTAGAGAAAACGCACAGGAGGCAGAAAGAGCGCACAGGGGGCAGAGAGAGCATTCACGGGGAAAGTTACATAATTGCGCTGTCCCATGTGTCACTTCCGGTGTCCGGATGTCCTGCAATCACGCGCCTCCGCCATATTTGCACTACCAAGTGATCGGGGTGCAAATATGGTGCCCACTGACAGTACTGGCACATTGCACAGTGCTGCAAGCAGTGCCACAGATGCCCTTTAATAAAACTCTATGTGTCCATGTTCTAAAAAGTGTATCCCCGTTTAGGATAGGTCTTCTTTGTTTATTTTGTAGTCCTTTAAATAGTTTTTGAGAAAAACACAAAATGTAAACAATGATGCAGCAAATTCAAGTCCATACTTGCAGTGTAAAGTAGTTCTTGAATGCAAAAATGGAAAAAATGAAAAAATAGAAAAATGCATTCTTTAAAACCCATCTTCAGATTGGGGAAGCCGCAACATGCCAACTCTTCCAACAACCTAACAATCCAATGGTAAAGTTTAGTCCGAAGGAAAAGTTCAAGTTTGGATGCAAACAGTTCTGTGTCCTGGTACGGCAGAGGTAAGAGAAGGTTGACTCCCCACTGTGACAGAATCCAGCAACAGAGTTCAGTTCATGTGACATCCTCCTTCATTAGAAGTAGCATGAGTTTGGTGACCGGACGAAAGACGAATCGGGTTGAACCACCCTTCGTCACCTTGACCTCTATCTTCCGGCTCTATCCATCGTCATTGGTACAATCTTAGTGATCGGTCTTCAACCGATGCCAGAACACGTCGGACTGATGTTGTACCTGCTTCCATTGATGTCTAAAAATGTCCCTTTGGTTGAAGTCCCTGAGAGGGACTGGAACAGCTCCAATCTTCTGTGTAAGGAGCATTGCTGGTGTGAGAATTATTGGCGTGTCGGGGTCAGATGATACAGGAATCAGAGGTCTGGCATTTATTATAGCGAACACCTCTGCGAGGAAAGTGACCAGCACTTTATGGGTAAGGGGAAGTATGTGATTTAGTAGCATGGAATTGTGCAATTCCAATCATGCGCGCCCAGGATCCACCCATGTGTGATAAGTGTGAAGGTTTGAACACACAGATGCAGCCGTTATCGGTCAAGAAGTTGTCCAGCTGCAGTTCCTTGTAAGCTCCTGTGAAGTTAGTTCCACAGTCGGACTGGAGTTGTTTGGCAGGCCCACGGATGGAGAAGAACTTTCTAAGGGCATTAATGAAGCAGGAAGAATCCATGCATTCGATTTCCTCAATGTGAACTGCACGGATGCTGAGAAAGGTAAATAGGACAGCCCATCGCTTACTGCTCACAGCTCCTCCACGGGTCCTTCTTGTGATAACTGACCAAAGACCTCTACACCGACATACGAGAATGGCTGATTTGTACTTAGACGATCTGTTGGAAGATTCGCCATCTGCTGGTGTTGATGTCTTCTTCTTAACCTTTGGCACTTGATGCATCTATGGAGCACTGAAGAGACGCATCTCTTCATCCCGACGATCCATTGCTATTGGTGTAGAATGTGAAGGAATCAATTGCGAGGTCTGTTTCATCTCTCACAACTTCAGCGATTTCTACTGCCAATACTGCTGCATAGAGTTCAAGTCTAGGTACTGAGTGGGCGGGTTTGGGTGTGAGTTTGGCCTTGCCCAAGATGAAACCACAGTCCGCTTCTTTGCACGTTCCCAAGGTCTTCAGATAAGCTACCACAGCTATGGCTATTGTAGACGCATTGAAGAAGATTTGGGCTTCTCCTCTAACGACAACTGAAGAGGATTTTGCAGAATAGCAATGCAGGATTCTGAATTATTCTAGTGTCGTCAGAGACTCTTTCCAAGCCTCCCATCGTTGTTGCTTCTGGGGATGACAGTGGGGCATCCCAATCCTTATTTTCGACAGTAATCTGTCTAAGCATGATCTTGCCTTGAACGGTAACGGGTGCAACAAATCTGAGAGGATCGTAGATACTATTTATCACAGATAGGACTCCTCGTTTAGTGAATGGGTTGTCGCATGGTGATACTTGAAAGGTGAAAGCGTCCAATTTGATGTCCTATCAGGCTGGGTTGCTTGAGAGCTGGAACCCAAGTAAAGGTCTCTCAAGCTCGTGGCGCAGTCTTCTGGTGGAAAAACGTCCATTACCTCTGGACTTCTGGAGTCTGAGATTTGATGAAGAAAGCATCTCCTGAGTTCTGCAAAGCAGGTTAATATCTTCTTAACTCAAAGATAACAACTTGAACCTGTCATCCACGTAGAAGTTCTTTTCCATGAATTTGCGAGCCTCATGTCCATAGTCTTTCTCACCTTTGCGAGAGGCCCATCTCAGTCCATAGATCACAACAGCAGATGACGGGCTGTTCCTGAAGACATTTACCCTCATCCGGTAGTCCAAGACTTCGTTTTGGACATTGTTGTCTTTGTGCCATAGGAACCTGAGATAGTTCCGGCTGTCTTCTTTCACGATGAAGCAGTGGAACATCTGCTGGATGTCATCCATTATCGCCTCGGGTACTTGCCTGAAGCAAATCAACACCCCTATGAGACTGTTGTTCATGTTGGATCCGGTAATAAGTAGGTTGTTAAGGGAGACGCCTTTGTGCTAAGCACTGGAGTCAAACACCACCCTGATCTGGTTGGATTTACGAGGATGGTAGACCAAATGGAAGATACCAACATTCTTCTCCTTCATTCAGCAGTGATGCCGCTTCAGTGTGACCTCTGTCGAGGATATTTTGCATGAAATCGATGAAGTGTCTCTCCATCTCTGGTCTTTTTTTTTAAGTGAGTTTCAGAGAGGAGAACCTTGCGGTTGCTTGTTGGAAGTTGTTCAGCAACCTTGGCCTTGGAGAGCGAAAGGATAACAGGGCTACCCAACTGTTAGAGTCGACTTGAGAGAATTCTTTATCCATAGTCTTTATGAATTCTTTGTCTTCTCTCGTTGGTGCTCGTAAACTCGAAGACTGTTGACCCGAAGACGTCAACACAGAGATTGTGCATGTTCACGCAGTCAGGCGGTTGCTGTTGCCACCAGGTGTTGCTCAGTTTTTGTTTCACCCAGTAGTTTTGCGTACAAGGTTGAAAGCAGGTGCTGCAACCGTTTGGGAGGATGTGCGTCTTGTAGGAGGAGATTGCGCCGGGTCTTTTCATTCTGCCTATGCAGATGTTTCCTATGATCACCCAGCCTAGGTCTTAGTGCTGAGTGAACAGCGCGTCCTGGGGCATGTTGATTTGATGATGTACCTTGTGTAGTCAGAGCATGTCTCTTCCAAGCAACATGAGGATTTTTGCACTGTGATCAAGAGCTGGAATCTTGCTGGCAGATCAGCGTCTTGATGCTCTGGAGAAATGTTGTCGCCGACGGGAATGTTGATGGTAGCCAGCGGTTTGTTGGCTTAGTTCAGCACGTAATCTCTTGTGCACTTAAGGAGGTCTTCTGTGTTGAGTTCATACACGCTGATGCTGCCTCCTTGGCTCCCAACTAGAGCTTGTTTGAAGACCTTTAGCCTTGCCACGGCTGCCGCGTGTTTACATTCTCTATGTAGGACTTCAACTTCTGACTTTTTATGTGAAGTCTCTGCTTCCATCTCCGCTTCTATTGCTCTGATGTCTGCCTTCTTGCGTGCAGTCTCTGATTTCTTGTGTGTAGATTCGACGACCGCACTTGTTTCTATCTCTGCTTTCCTTTGAGCAAAGACGTCTTGTACTTTCATGGTTTTTGCTTTGGCACGCGCTCTTATGAGGGTAACTGAGTGTTGAGTGCCTTGATGAGCTCGATTTACTTGAGTGTTTTGAGCTCTTAGCAGACCTGGATCTGTGCGATGCCGCTTCTGACATTTGCGCAGCTTTTGCTTCTATTTTGTCCACGATGTCACACACGGTGCAGTCTTGTTTGGCATTGAGCTGTTGGAAGTCCTGGAGTTCCTTTAGAGACTCTGGTGAATTTAATTTCAGCAGGGTAAAGATGTGTTTTTCACAAGTGTGTTTGTATGACTGGTATATGGAGTACAATTGTTCAAGAGCGCCCTCTGGTGGTAGCTCATGAGCGCTGGGCACAAATAAGACCGTCACTTTGTTTACAACTCTTTGCCACAATAATGTTATATGGTGTAACAATTCACCTTTGGTGGATTCTAGGTTCTCTCTGGCCTTCCATGTTGGTTTGGTCAATCGCTTAGAACTTTCGCTGCAAGCTATGACAAGTTCTATTTCTTCTTGCTGCTTTAGATTAGGAAAGGAGTGAGAGATTCTTTTAGTTCAAGACATTGCCACAGGAATGCAAAGGTGGGGGCTGTTCTACTCCTGGTTGTCAGGGAGACCAATACAATGTTGCAATCTCGAACTGGGGAGCAGACTGTGTTTACAGAATGTATGCAAGCTGCTGCTGGGGCTGTATTTGCAAGTCTGTTAAAACTGCAGCTTCACATTAATTTATAGATGATCAGGATTTATAACCTGTATACCAGTGATGGCGAACTCCAGGCCTCGAGTGCCGCACACAGTGCAGGTTTTCAGGATTTCCTCAGCATTGCACAGAGGTTAGAATCATCACCAGTGCAGGTGATTATATTATCACCTGTGCAATGTAAGAAAATCCTGAAAACCTGCACTGTGTGCGGCACTCGAGGCCTGGAGTTCGCCATCACTGCTGTATACTGTTCTTAGGCCCCCTTCACATCACGATTTTTTCCTGTCCGTGGGGATCCTGTTTTTTGCAGGCGCCCACGGACAGGAACAGGCAGGTGTACCTCCGGATGCCATTTCTGTGACCGGATAAGTAATTTTGACGGATCGAAACACTGAAAGAGCTGGGAGGAGCCCGAGCCTGCAAAACGCAGGCAAGTGGGGCTGTACGTTCACTTTTGCAATGCATATACATATATTGCGAAAGTAAATTAAATAAAGCAAGTGTTAAAAATAAAAAAATTGCTCACCTCTCCGCCGAATGTCCCGCAATACGCGGCATCCACCTCCGATGGCTTAAGGACCTTAATCAGTTGACCAGGTGGGGCAACCCGATCCGCTGATGGGTCACATAATCGCATCAGCGTGCTTTAAATCGCCTGCAAAAAACAATCGGACTTTATAAGGACTCCCTGTCTTGTTACATCTTGGAGAATTGTCTTGGGCATTCATTGGTTGAGAAAACATAATGTGGCGCCCCGCAACGAGTGCGTCACAGGAGGGTATTGCATCCCTGACTGAAGATGCAATATTCTCTGACTAAGCAATGACATGGTTAACCTCAGAGCTTCATACCCTACATGCATCACTAGCATAGAGGGCCAATAAGGTCCTGGTGGGCGGAGTGTAGGAGTAGTGTGTGAGAGGAGAATGTAGAAGAAGGAGGAAGGAGAGGAACGTGGGAGAAGGGGTCTCTGCACAGCCCTGCAGACCACCTACCGGTTGGCGCCATTGCTCGGTGCCTAACAACCGGGACTTGGGCAAACATCATATGGGTCAAAATATGCCCACGCCACAACTCCACCAAATGTGGAGCATCGTCCCTGGTGCTTTCCCACAACGCCAACAACTATCTGGAGTTTCAGGGAACACGCGGTGCATGGCAACAGGACATAAATACCATCTGGTGAGCAGTTTATAGCTCCTCTCTTGTGCGACACAGGCACTGGCTAATTTGTGTGTAAACAAAAAGCTTTTCTGCCAATCACTGTCCGCAATATTCCTGTTTAATTCCCTCTCCCAGGCTCGCTGGAAGTGTAAGGCGTCCTGATCTCGCAGGGATCCTAAGGCCAGGTATAAGGCTGAAATTTTACGCCTCGGAGGGGAATCCTGATGGAACAATCTCTCCAATATGTTTGGCCTCAATCTCACCCTGCATGTACGGCCAGACGGGAATAAAAATGATTTATATTGGAGGAATTCAAGCCAACTGAGAGGCCTAGTAGGATCAATAGATTGGATCTCCCTCATTGAGGGTAAATCCCCATTAGCCAGGGTCTGACCTATTCGGGTATCGTTCACAGCATAGAAATCTTTGCCTTCCGAACCCCGGAGTAAAAGCAGGGTTAGAGAAAAGGGGAACGAGAGGACTGAGTTTGCCATCCGCATAAAGTAGTTTTGTTGCTGAATGCCACACTTGCAGCGTGGACTTGGTCATATCGAGGAGGGGGGATAGGTCTGATAAGTTCCCGTGGGGAATCCAAAGTAGATGTCTCAGTGGGATCCCCAGGCCCTCCTGCTCCACCTCTACCCGTTCTGGTCTGGGGTGTTCGACACTTACACACGAATTACAGGTAAACGGGTTAAATGTTGCCCTGAAGTAGCTTTACTATCCATCTTCCCAGGTCCTATTGGGCTTAATAAGAGGGATATCCTTCGCTTCTGTGTCTCGGCCGCCCGCGCTCTAATTCCGAGGTTTTGGAAAACACCTCAGATACCTTCTCTGCTTGATTGGTTCAAAGAGATGATGGATCTATTCCGGATGGAGGAGCTGGCGGCCGACGCGTTGGGGTCTCGTGATAAATTTTCAGTGACCTGGACTGAGTGGATTCTCTACCAAGGCTCCAGTGAATTCAGGAGAACTTTCTCTGAGATTGATTCTGTGGTGCGATAAATGGTTGGCACGGGGTCGAGGTATACACTATCCCCAGTTCCCCTTTGCTCTTTGGTCCTATTCTCTTCATATCCTGACTCTGAATAACTTAGCTCAGTTCCTACTTTCTCTGATAATATCTCTACTTTTTTTCCTTTCTTTTTTTTTTCATATGTACTTTAGGCTACAAAACAGTCTTAGTTTTGAAAAGTATTTCCTTCTTTCTCTCTTTCTCAGTGTATCCTTTTACGCGGTTTCAGTAAAACTGACGGAAGTAAGTACCTATTATCTTGGGGAACCCCACCATGAGCGATTATACTCCAGATAGACCAGTTTTTCAGTAGGTCCTACGAGGCTTAATTTTCACTGGCACACTAAAGCCAGTAAAGGGTTAAACAGTTTTACTCCAATAGACACTCACTTGCTTTTGTGCAAACTGACAAAAGGGAGTATGACGCTATAATACTCCTAATGGGATTCCTAACCTCCTTTATTGTGGAAATCCCTTTGATTATGACAGGGGTTCCTTAACCCCCAGAGTGTGGTGTATGACCACGGGAACAGACCGCCATATACCTGAAGACGGTATATAAACATGGGAAAGTATTTTGAATAATGTTTTGTACTGATGTTCCTAATGTGAATTTTTTACCTATATTTTTTGATTTATATTTACTTGTATACCTTGTAATGTTTGTTTTCTTTTTCAAAATTAATAAAAAGAGATTAACCACAAAATATGCCCACGCCCATTCACAACCGGATCACTGGTTCCGAAGCTAGCAAATTGTTCACCACTGCTAAGCAAACCAGGAGTGGAGGGACCGCTCTACAGGAGTACCCCACCGCCGCCCCAAACAGAGCTGTCTTGCCAGCAGAGTACCCACCAAAAGGACTCTGGCCCCCCTCACACCGGAAGTATACTCCGGCAGGGAAATTTAAGTAGCCCCTTGTACCCGAACTTGGCACACTAAGGCGACATCGGCAAACCACCTAGAATAAGTTTAGAATGGAGGAACACCGCAGAGCTCTGAAACAACACCGGTCATTGCTGAGTCCACCCAGTCCGTTGCCCGTTACCTGTATCACCTGTATCATCTACTGGTTGCAGTAAAAGACCCGTTACAGAGACTATTGGTGTCCGTGCTTTTTAAGAACTGTTTCACTCCGCGTACTAAGAATAACTAAGCTGCCTCACAACATCAAGTGCAGCTTCTGGCTCCGGGGACTCCCGCTCATCCTGTGTGGAGCATCCCATCTTGCTGCATTACATCCCCCGGAGGCCCAGGCAGCGCCGGTGAAATCACCGGAATTCCCCAGGGGGCGTCACGACAAGAATATAAACCCCTTATCTGTTCAGCCATTCCCTATTGATCTGGACCACCGGGCCCCACAGCCGCAGGCGCGGTTCCGTGACAGGAGAAGAGAACGCCTGCGACGTGAAGACCCGGCCACGGTAAGTCAATAACGCAGTGATCAACTGGTGGTCCAGAGAAATTGTTTAGTTGGGGCAATTTTTGTGAAAATAATTGCCTGAGTAAAACTGTCTTTGCCGTATTGGTTAAGTATACTCCTTCATCTCTGGTGAAGGTGGTTTTAGAATTACTGGAGAATGGGGATAAAACTCAACCTACACCACAGGTTTATGTTAGGTCTTGGAGTCGTCCTGGAGAGAATCACTGGGGGAGGCTGATAGCTCCTAGTTAGTGCTCTGTGGATAAGAGGCCTAAGACATAGGGCGTCTGTTGTCTAGCCTCATGGAAGTGTACCCTCTACAAACAACTGTATGAATGGTAATAAACGTTCAATTCTGGACATGTGTGTGGATGACTATTTATGGATCTTCACTAAAGACATCAGGTGGAGATATGAATCTAAGGCTCTAGTCAGGGTTGCCTTAGGTGACAGACAGGGATTAGACACGTGATGGGGCATAGGAAAGGATCAAGTATCCTTATTGTCGTTTCCCCTGTCTGTCTTTTCCTACCCTATGTTTTATTATCTAAAGTTTTGAGGCTAGTGCCCTCGCCGGCCGGTGAACTAGCTAGGGTTGTCGTATGTGACAGACAGGGACTAGGCACATGACAGCAGAGGGAAGGACCTGTTCAGGCTGTTAGGGCAGTAAGGATCAGACACAGGCCAGTGTCAAGAGAAGTCCCTATCCCCCTCTCCCTACTGCTAAGACCTCGCTTCCCCTTTTACCATCCTAATGACCTTGGTGTCGGGCCATACGGCGGACATTTTCCCTGTTCATATGTGACAGTCCCGCACCACGTTGCAGAATTTACCATGTTTTAAGCAGAGGCAGCTTTGCCTCTTCAGCATAGGAGAAGTGCAAGAACAAAGAATCGATGGATCCCATCAACCTTACTTAGAAAGCCTGCCACCTTGGCAGTTTATCTAACCCAGGAAATAAGCAGGGCAGAAAACAATTCTTGAGAACAGAGAGGATTTTTAAAGACAAAGTGTATTTACAACCACTTCACAATCGTGGCCATTTGTTATGTTGAGACGTCTCCTTTAAAATTCAATCATTAGATCAAAAAAAAATAATAATAAATGTAAACAGTAAAAATAAAATTAATTAACTAAACCCCTACTTATACTAAGATATCCTACATGTATTTTCAACATATACATTTATTTTAGGTCAATGGAAAAGGACAGAGATTATAAACCAGGATAAGGGCCATATCCAGGATGGGGGACATATATTACCTAGAAGGGGTCCAGGATGGGGACATTACCCCCATAAGTGAAAGCAGCAGATCCCCCCCCCCCTATGACACTGCAGTATAACCACACTTTTTACTTAATTTTTTCCCCTATTTTCTGTCTCTAAAATCTGGGTGCATCTTATAGTCTGAAAAATGCGGTAATCATTATATGCTAAAACAATATATGTTTATTAAAAAAAAATATAAAAAAGTAGTTCTTCACTGTAGTGAAATGCCAAGATGAAAAATGTGTAGCCTGAAAACAACTGAAACCTAAAAGGTTAAATCATGTAACGCTGAAGAAACTGATATCTATTCGTAATAATGAAGAATGATGAACTGAAGCACATACTGCAGGGTGAATCAGAAACAAGGGAAAGGTTTATTAGGCTTGGGGCCGCTCATACACCAACGTCACCATGCGCTAATCCAAAAATCACCTCTTCAGTATCACATTCGGTGAAGTAATAAAAAGAGGATTGGGTCCACGAAGGATGATAACAAGTTATTTATAGAAAGTATAATAAAAAGATTCTGTGATGACAGATTGATCAGTATGACATGATGATATTGAGGCCCAGATGTCTGCTGCTACCATAATCCAAGGAACCTGCATCATATTAGATTTGACACATCCCTGTCATCCTCAGAAATTGCGCGAGACATTGCAATGTTGAAGCTATGGGCGAGAAACCACCGCTGTGGGGAGTAAGTTACTGTACAGAAGACGAAGTTAAAGAAAACAAGGAAGACAGTTTAATAACAGGCGGGAAAGGGGTAAAGCTAGTTTGCAGGGGGCAAGCTGTGGCAAAAATACAGTATACAATTACTGCAGGTTGCAGCTGAGCCGCGTAGCAATACGCCACCCCAGCTATGACAAGAAATTATTCAACAGTCCCATTTGCAAAACAGGAAACATACTAAACTACCCTAACTTACAACTTCACTGGCCTCTGCTAGTCGGGGTACATGGCTACCGTGCTCTGGCTACTGAGACCTATGCTACTCCCTAATGTGTGCATGCACTGGTAAAGACTCATGATGATGTTGGGGTAACATGTCCAGTCCTGGGGCCCGATGCTGTTTTTCTTGGCAGTGCGCACTTTCCTTTGCAGGGCATGTGGGGAAAACTCCCTCTTCTTCCTTCACAGCCCTGCATCCCTTGGGTCATGTGCATCACATAATTTTGGTCCTTTTCCCAAACGCTAAACTTACTGGCACCTAGTTCTCCAAAGATGGCAGCCGCCTAAGTAGTGGTGTATGTGCGCGCCAGGTATGTGCACGCGCGTTTACTCATGCTGCTATATTTGGACACTTGGGTATACAAAGATGGTGGGGCAGAGAGAGCGCACAGGGGCAGACAAAGTGCATGAGGCAGAGAGAGAACACAGGGGGGCAGAGAGTGTGTACATGGGGCAGAGAGCACACAGGAGACAAAAAAGCCTACATGGGGGCAGAGAGATTGCACAGAGGGCAGAGAGAATGCATGGGGGGCCATGAGAGCATACAGGGAGCAGAGTGCACAATGGATGGCAGAGAGAGCACACAGGGGGCAGAGAGAGTGCACAGGGACAGAGAGAGTATACAGGGAGCAGAGATTACAGAGGATTGCAGAGAGAGCACCGAAGGGGCAGAGAAAGAACACTTGGGGTAAGGAGAGTGCACACAGGGGAGGCAGAAAGAGCACACAGGGGGAAGAGAGAGTGCACAGGGGCAGAGAGAGCACACACACAACACAGGTGGCAGAGAGAGGTCATGGGGCAGAGAGAGTGCAAAGGGGACAGAGACAGCGCCTAGGAGGCCAGAGAGACTGCACGAAGGGTGTCCCATCTGTCACTTCCGGCATTCGGATGTTCTGCTATTACGTGCTTCCACCACATCTGCACACCCAAATGATGGGTGTGCAATTATGGCGCCCACTGGCAGTACTGGCACATTGCGCAGTACTGTCAGCGGTGTTGCAGCCGCCCACAACCACCACCATCTGAAAGCTGCCATTTCCTCTGTTTTTCGCTCTTTATTTCAGTTCCGTTGGGTGGAGGTCAGTGTTTCTGTGCTGAGGTGGTTCATAATTTGGTCTCTGTTTTGAGTCTCTGTTTTGACCTTATTCGCCTTATTTTTTGTGGTTTTCACTGTGTTTTTTGGTTCTGGTGTGTTTAAACTGTTTGCTGCTTATGTGTTTGGTAACCAGCAACTGTGCTGTTTGTCTCCTGGGAAGGACTCTGCCAAAGTCCCATCTTACCAGGAGCGGGAAGCGAGTGAAGAGTACCCCAGCCCTCAAGGGTGAATGGCAGTGTGATGGCTTGCGCAAAGTGTGACCAACACATTGTACTTGCTGGCTAGCAGCTGGTCATTTCACCATCATTAGTGATGAGCAAGTGCCATAATATTCGTAAACGCTATACTCATTACGAGTACTTTCTAATAATCGCGTATTGGTTCCGAATAGCGAGTACAATGTAAGTGAATGGGAAACGTGAGTAATTTTCTGTTGAACCCTATAAAGGGGTCTGAGGGCCTGAGGAAAAGGCTGAAATCGGTGGGAAAGTGATGAAACAGAAAGAGAAGATCCTGGAGAATATGCCTGCATGCAATTCTGAATCACATATGGTTTGTGGGAATAACTTTGTCGCAGGATTGCGACACTGATACAGATACACAAAAAGAATTATCAAACGTAACCAAAATCGCATTTAATAGGCCAAAAAGGTTCATAAACTGTTTTTCATGCATAATCACTTGTATACAAGGCTATATATACCAGAGAAACATCTCTTTTAGGTCCCTCTGTCATACAACATTTTTAGTTAGCTATTCCCCAGCATTTTCAAGGCCAGCTACAACGTACCAGTAGGTATGTTGATTTTTGACCTCAGAGGCCTAAGGTGGTCCTGTAACATACGTTTTGGAGGAACCACTCTTACTTCGACATTTGGGCGGTCTTTTCCCCATTGAGATTCAGATAGTGGAATACATATTTCATAGCAGTTTACAATGTGCCCATTGTAGCATTGGGTAAAACCCTCCTCCTGCTCCACCTCCATGACATTTAGCGGCCCTACATTCAAATGTTCAGAGGGCCTGCAGTACGCAGGAAACCTGAGATTGCTGAGGGCCCAGAGATGGCCTTGTAACATATGTTTTGGAGGAACCACTCTTACTTCAACATTTGGGCGGTCCCTCCCCTCATTGACACTCAGATAATGGAATACATATTCAATAGCAGTTTACAATGTGCCCATTGTAGTATTAGGCTTCACCCTCCTCCTCCTCCATGTCCTCCACCACCATGTGATTCTGTGGCCCTACATTCAAATATTCAGAGGGCCTGCAATTGGAAGGAAACCTGAGGTCAGTGAGAGCCCTCATATGGCCTTGTAACATACATTTGGAAGTGCCCTTCTCTAGAAATTTGGAGGTCCCTCTTGTGTACACTTCAGAGTGCTCTCACTTATTCATATTGTAGGGCTCTCACTCTATTATTTAACTTATTAAAGGGCAGAGACTACATGAGAAAAGGGTAAGTGACATGGAGTAATAAAAGGTAGCAGTGAGTGCATCCTGCGATCCTCAGGTTTGGCTGAACTCTGTGAACCGGAAAAATAAAGCTGCACTAGTCAACTGGATGACTATATATCTCTTGTGCAAGTCAATGGACAAAGGATATATGGTGCCCCCCTCAAGGATGGGTTGGAGAAACTTCTCCAAATGGCTCAGAGATTGTGATTGATAATATTCCCCAGAATATACAGGAAGAGAAGACTTCTTGATGCTGTCCTACTTGGTCCACTGGAGAATGTGCATTGTATTTCCAAAAATGACTCCTGCAGGCTGTATTATAGGTGCAAGAAGATACCATGACAAGGGCCTTCCTTGACAAACATTATCTACAATGGACTACTGTAGCAGTTGTGGTCCTCAAGTCAAGTTTTCAGAGGGCCATCAGTTGGTCATCAACAGTCAGTGTAAATTTCGATTGAATATGTATCCCCTATCTCAGTCACAATGTGGCACAACCTAGGCATGTTTTCTGCCAAATAGGGTGAGTGACAGTAGATTTCTATTGAATATGTATCACCTATCTCAGTCACAATGTGGCACAACCCAGGAATGTTTTTCTGCCAAATAGGGTGAGTGACAGTAGATTTCTAGTGAATATGTATCCCCTATCTCAGTCACAATGTGGCACAAGTTATGACAAGGGCTTCCAATTACAAATATTAGTTTGTTAGGACCACTCTATATTCCAGATTTGTGCACTGCAGAATGTGCATAGGGTTTGTAAAAATTAGCCCTATGAACTGAGTGAATGTTGACTCAGGAAGACACCATTACAAGGGCCACCAATCACAAATTGTAGGTAGAATGGAGTAGGAATACTGTCCTGGTTTGTCCACTGCATAATGTGCATAGGGTTTGTAAAAATTAGCCCTATGGGCATAGTGAGGGTTGGAGCAGGAAGACACCATCCCAAGGGTCTCCAATCACAAATAGTAGGTAGATTGGAGTACGAATACTGGCCTGGTTTATCCATTGCACAATGTGCTTAGGGTTTGTAAAAATTAGCCCTATGGGCTGAGTTATGGTGGCAAAAGAAAGAAACAGGTTTTTATGGTAAGGGGTTGACGTTAACAGCAGTAGCATGAAGAATCACCATTTTTGGTGAATTTAGGTTGGCTTGCTGTCATCTGGAGGGATTAGAAACTGAGGAGATATCAACTCCTTGTTGAATTTAACCAGAGTAAGTCTGTCTGCATTTTCCGTTGAGAGGCGTGTGCACCTTTCAGTGATGATTGACCCAACGGAGCTGAAAACACGCTCAGACATCACACTATCAGCCGGGCAGGCCAGCACCTACAAGGCATGTAAGGAGAGGTCAGGCCAAGTGTTCAGCTTGGACAACCAATAATTAAAGGGAACTGAAGCGTAAGAAAGGATGCATGTATGGTCACTTAAGTACTCCTTGATCATGTTCTGCAACTTCTCCCTCCTTGGCATAGTTACAAGGTACAGATTGCCCTTGATGTTGTGCTGTATTATTGAAAATTGCCAAATTTCTGCACATTTTCCCCCCACCTCAGTTGGACCTTGTGTTTGTGTTTCTCCCCATTATCCCTTGATATTGGAAAGAGGCGGTACCTCTGCCACCAGCATTGTCTGAGGGTGATGTTTTCAGCAACTGACCCTCTTGAAAGACTCCATTGTAAAACTGTTGGGTGACTCCAAAAGGAGAGAAGGACATTTCTCCTTGTACCATGGATCGAGAAAGGTGGCCAACCAGTATAGGTTGTTGGATATAATGTGTATCACGCGAGGGTCTTGCCACAGACAGTTACACATGAACTGTGTCATGTGTGCCAAACTGGCAAAAGGCAAATATTCAGTGTCCTCAAGAGTAGGACCAGTACCCATCCTCTCCTCACGCTGACTTTCCTCCTCCACCTCCTCCTCTCCAGCCCATCCAGCCTGTACCGACATGAAGCTTGGGTTGGGTGTCCCCTCTGTAGCATTAGGAGTCCCCTTGGTAGCACATTAAAACAAGTCCTCTTCCTCCTCATCCTCCTCCGCATCACCCAGTGTTAGCCCAGAATATTGGCTGGGCTGCGTAGTAGCACCAATTCAGAAATCTGGCTCCATGCCAACATGCTGGCCACGCAAAGCTTCATCTTTCAGATTATGCAGTGATTGTTTCAGAAGACACAGCAGTGGCATCTTTACACTGATAATAGTCTGATCACTGCTCACAAGGTTGGTGCAGTACTCAAAGTTCTCAAGAACCTCACAAATGTCTGCGATCCACACCCACTTGACAGTTGTTATGTGTGGTGGCTGACTCTTAATCTGACGGGCATGTTGAAGCTGGTATTCAACTACTGCCCTCTGCTGCTCACTAAGCCTCGCCAACTTATGGTAGATAGAGTTCCACCGTATGGGCAGGTCACAAATGAGTCGGTGATTTGGCAAATTCAAGCGCTTTTGCAGCAAAAACGGTAGAGGAATGGCAGAAATGGGCACTAATACGGCGCACCTTCTCAAGGAGGTACGGCAAGTCAAGGTAAGTTTTAAGAAATCTCCGAACAACTAGGTTCAGCACGTGAGCTATGCATGGCACATGTACCAGCTTGCCGACATTTAAAGCTGCCAGGTTACGCCCATTATCGCAGATGGCCAGACCGGGTTGGAGGTGCAGGGGGGAGAGCCAGTGATCGGACTATTGTTTTAAAGCTTGCCACAGCTCTGCTGCAGTGGATGATTTCTGACCTAAACACATCAGCTTCAGCAGAGCATATTGCCGCTTTGTTGATGCGCTGCTGTACAGCATTGGTGGGGAGGGTAGTTGTGCAGAGGATGAGGAGCTAGAGGAGGGGAGAGAGGAACTGGAATATGAAGAGGCGGAAACCCTAACAGAAGTTGGGCCCACTATACTTGGCGTGAACAAAATAGTTCAACGACATAACACAACACTGTTTGGTGCCTATTCTCATGGTCACTTGTAGTCTACCATTATGGTGTGTGTGTATAAACTTTAATTCAGTAACACTCCAATATCAATTTAAATAAATGAACAACCACTATGGAGTTATTGTCACATAAAAAGTTACACCTTTATTTAAATATAAAAGCAGAATCAATACACGTTACACAATGAATTACGGATAGGGGATCCCAGTAATAACCACACACAGGTTGTTACACTGCAGGTACACTGGTGGGATTCAATAACACAGGTGACCTAAACAATATCTAATGGACCAACATGCTATGAATAAAGTTATAGTGGCAAACTGACTTCCTCCATTCACCACTCACCAATCTGATGTGCCTATGTCGAACCTCCTCCGTCCACCTGACAGCGCCCTGGTATATGGTGCCCCCCCATGTGCGTTTCGCAACGCTTGTTCACGGGGTATGGTTAGGACTGCAATTGTATGGCTATTTATATCTACTGCCGGTATTACGGGAATGCCACACTGTAATGGCATTGCGTCACTTCCGCCGGAAACCGCGAGGGGTCTGTGCATGATGAGGATCCCAATGACATCATATTTACGCATGCGTAGTCCACAACTCTCAGGTCTCAACAGCCAGAGCTATGCGGTTACATAAAAATATCTCAGGTGGCCATATTGGTGGAGAACAAAAACTTAGGTTATCTATAGGGAAATTGGGTACACCTTCAGTATTACTTATATCTTTAGGGCAAACTAGCTGTGTTTCCCAGGTAAATTGTGCACAAGCTGCAATGTATTTTCATTCATTCATCCTTTTTATCACTCACACTAAATTAACACCTATACCTAAATATAAGTGGGATTACAGATTAATCATATTAGTGACAAGATTATCTACATAGAATATATGAACATGAATATTACACATAATACATCATTTAGTGAGTTGAGACAACAGAAAGAGTGAGAAATTTAAGATACATCTGTGATATACTGTATGTGATAACATAACTTTAGGTAAAAACAGCCTTACACTCCTACCTATATCCATGCAGTATTACATCATACACTATATGGTGAATAAATTACATTCATATCCTACCTGCAGTGTAACAACCTGTATGTGGTTATTACTGGGATCTCCTATCCGTAATTCATTGTGTAACGTGTATTGATTCTGCTTTTATATTTAAATAAATGTGAAACTTTTTATGTGACAATAACTCCATAGTGGTTGTCCACTTATTCTTGGCGTGGGTAGGATGTGTTATGATCAACTTTGCGCTTTTGTTCCACCCTCCACCAGGTTTACCCAGTGCACAGTGACAGAAATGTATCATCCCTATCCACAACAACTTGTCCAGGTGTCTGTTGTTAGGTGGACCTTCCCGGTGATGGTGTTGGTGAGAGCACGGTACAGATTGTTTAACACATGCTTGTGTAATGCACAGGCGGCATACCAGGCAAAATAGTGGCAGCTGGGAACAGTGTATCATGGGGCAGCTGTAGCCAAGAAATCACAGAAAGACTGTGTTCCCACAAGCCTCAACGGCAACATCTCCACAGCTAGCAATTTGGCAATGTGGAAGTTTAGTATTTGTGCCTGTGAGTGCATGGCTGGGGATTTATACTTTCTTTCCATGGTCTCAGGCATCGACAATTGGACGCTTTGCTGTGACAAGTAAGTGGATGTGATTGATATTTGTTGTGAGTGAGCAACTGTAGCTTGTGGGCAGGAGCTATGAGCGTTAGCTTTCTGAATTGCAGATTTGGATGGAAGTAGCCCAGGTGACATGGCAGTGGTTGGACCACCAGATGCAGATTTGGTACCTTGGTGTTCCTCCAGGCCCGGACTGACCATTGGGAGAGGCGGGACTTTTCCCGATGGGCCGGTCGTTGTGAAGTGGGCAGGGCCACAGCACCTGCTCCTCGGGCCGCAGGTTGGCTTTAAATTACTTTGCAGCCACCACCTGCCGGAATAGCAGGGACTGGGGAGCACCAGCGGCTGGG
The DNA here is from genome assembly GCA_033576535.1 of Allobates femoralis. NCBI lineage: Eukaryota > Metazoa > Chordata > Amphibia > Anura > Aromobatidae > Allobates > Allobates femoralis. The sequence goes on along the minus strand of JARQOC010000004.1, from coordinate 39,769,816 downwards.
CTGCCAAGCTGATCAGACATCAGAGGAGAGCAGCAGGGGCCGGCAGAGCATGACTGCTTTGCTCTGACAGCTGTTAGGGCCCGAGGAGATTGACAGGAGAAAGGGCTGGAGGAGAGGTGAGAGGGTGGGCTTCAATTTCCTCCAGGCCATGCCCCCTCATCTCATCTGTGAGCCCTATCTCTCCAGTCAGTCAATCTCTCTGGCCCCGCCTCCTCATCTCTACTGCAGGCCCCGGAAGTTGTTACACAGCGCAGGAGCCAGCAAAATGTGCAAAATGAGCTGCAGCAGCTGCTGGTGGTCGTGAGTAGTGTGTGTGTGTGTGCCTCTCTCTCTCTTCTCTCTTACTGTGTGTGTGGTTGACTATTGTCAGTATGTGGCTGGCTGTGTATCTGGGGCTGCATGACTGTCTGTGTGTGACAGACTGTGTGGCTGAGTGAGCTGTGTGGCTGCTGACTGTCTGCGTGTGGCTGGGGCTGTATGGCTGTAGCTGACTGTGTGACAGGGCTGCGTGGCCGTGGCAGGCTGTATGGCTGACTATGTGTCTGTGTGTGGCTGGGGCTGCGTGGCTGGGGCTGACTGTGTGTGGCTGGGGCTGCATGGCTGACTGTGTGTCTGTGTGTGGCTGGGGCTGCGTGGCTGTAGCTGACTGTGTGGCTGGGGCTGTATGGCTGTAGCTGACTGTGTGACAGGGCTGCGTGGCCGTGGCAGGCTGTATGGCTGACTATGTGTCTGACTATGTGTGTGGCTCTGTGTGTGGCTGAGGCTGTATGGATGTGGCTGACTGTGCCTGGCTGTGTGGCTGACTGTGTCTGTGTGTGGCTGGGGCTGCGTAGCTGACTATGTGTCTGTGTGTGGCCTGGGCTGCATGGCTGTAGCTGACTGTGTGTGGCTGGGGCTGCATGGCTGACTGTGTGTGTGGCTGGGGCTGCATGGCTGTAGCTGACTGTGTGTGGCTGGGGCTGCATGGCTGACTTTGTCTGTGTGTGGCTGGGGCTGCGTGGCTGTAGCTGACTGTGTGGCTGGGGCTGTATGGCTGTAGCTGACTGTGTGACAGGGCTGCGTGGCCGTGGCAGGCTGTATGGCTGACTATGTGTCTGACTATGTATCTGTGTGTGGCTGAGGCTGTATGGATGTGGCTGACTGTGCCTGGCTGTGTGGCTGACTGTGTCTGTGTGTGGCTGGGGCTGCGTAGCTGACTATGTGTCTGTGTGTGGCTGGGGCTGCATGGCTGTAGCTGACTGTGTGTGGCTGGGGCTGCATGGCTGACTGTGTGTGTGGCTGGGGCTGCATGGCTGTAGCTGACTGTGTGTGGCTGGGGCTGTATGGCTGACTTTGTCTGTGTGTGGCTGGGGCTGCGTGGCTGTAGCTGACTGTGTGGCTGGGGCTGTATGGCTGTAGCTGACTGTGTGACAGGGCTGCGTGGCCGTGGCAGGCTGTATGGCTGACTATGTGTTTGACTATGTATCTGTGTGTGGCTGAGGCTGTATGGATGTGGCTGACTGTGCCTGGCTGTGTGGCTGACTGTGTCTGTGTGTGGCTGGGGCTGTGTAGCTGACTATGTGTCTGTGTGTGGCTGGGGCTGCATGGCTGTAGCTGACTGTGTGTGGCTGGGGCTGCATGGCTGACTGTGTGTGTGGCTGGGGCTACATGGCTGTAGCTGTCTGTGTGTGGCTGGGGCTGTGTGGCTTTAGCTGACTGTGTGGCTGGTGCTGCATGGCTGACTATGTGTCTATGTGTGGCTGGGGCTGCGTGGCTGTAGCTGACTGTGTGGCTGGGGCTGCATGGCTGTAGCTGACTGTGTGGCTGGGGCTGCGTGGCTGTAGCTGACTGTGTGTGGCTGGGGCTGCGTGGCTGTAGCTGACTGTGTGTGGCTGGGGCTGCGTGGCTGTAGCTGACTGTGTGGCTAGGGCTGCGTGGCTGTAGCTGACTGTGTGTGGCTGAGGCTGCGTGGCTGTAGCTAACTGTGTGTGGCTGAGGCTGCGTGGCTGTAGCTGATTGTGTGTGGCTGGGGCTGCGTGGCTGTAGCTGACTGTGTGTGGCTGGGGCTGTGTGGCTGTAGCTGACTGTGTGACAGGGCTGCGTGGCTGGGGCTGGCTGTGCGGCTGACTGTGTGTCTGACTATATATCTGTGTGTGGCTGAGGCTGTATGGATGTGGCTGACTGTGCCTGGCTGTGTGGCTGACTGTGTCTGTGTGTGGCTGACTGTGCCTGTATGGCTGGGGCTGTGTGGCTGTGCGGCTGACTATATGCCTGTGTGGCTGGCTGTGTGTGGCAAACTGTCTGTGTGGCTGACTGTGTGTGGCTGTGGCTGGCTGTGTGGCTGTCTGTGTATGGCTGGGGCTGCATGGCTATGTGGCTGGCTGTGTGTATGTGTGCCTGACTGTGCGTCTGTGTGGCTGACTGTGTCTATGTGTGGCTGTGGCTGCGTGTCTGTGGCTGGCTGTGTGTGGCTGGTGCCACGTGGCTGGCCTTGGGTTGGCTGTGGCTGGAGCTGCGTGGCTGTGGATGGCTGTGTGTGGCTGGAGCTGCATGGCTGTGGATGGCTGTGTGTGTCTGGCTGTGTGTGGCTGATGTTGCATAGCTGTGTGTGTCTGGCTGTGTGTGGCTGGAGCTGTTTGGCTGTGTGTGGCTGACTGTCTGTGTGTGGTTGGGGCTGCTTGGCTGTGTGTGGCTGACTGTGTGGTTGACTGTATGGCTGTGTGTGCGGCTGGCTTTGTGTGGCTGGTTGGCTGTGTGGCTGGCTGTTTATGTGGCTGGCTGCGCCAGTGTGTGGCTGTTTGTGTGTGGCTGATGGCTATCTATGTGGCTGTTTGTGGCTGTGTGTGTGTGGCTGTGTGTGTGTGTGGCTGTGTGTGTATGTGGCTGTGCGTCTGTGTGGCTGGCTGGTGGCTGTCTATGTGACTGGCTGCGTCTGTGTGGCTGGCTGGTGGCTGTCTATGTGGGTGGCTGTTTGTGTGTGGCTGTATATGTGTGGCTGGCTGTGTGTGGCTGGTGGCTGTCTATGTGGCTAGCTGTGTGCGGCTGGCTAGCTCTGTGTGTGTCTGGCTGTGGCTGGCTTTGTGTGTGTGGCTGGCTTTGTGTGTGTGGCAGGCTGTGCATGTGTGTGGCTGGCTTTGGCTGTGTGTGTGGCTGGCTGTGTGGCTATGTGGCTGTATGTGGCTGGCTGTCTGTGTGTGTGACTGGCTGTGTGGCTCTCTATGTGGCTGGCTGTTTGTATGTGGCTGTCTGTGTGGCTGGTGGCTGTCTATGTGGCTAGCTGTGTGCGGCTGTCTGGCTGTGGCTGGCTGTGTGTGTGTGTATGTGTGTGTGGCTGGTTGTGTGTTTGGCTGACTGTGTCTGTGTGTCTGACCACTGGGACCCACAATTCTGAGAAACGGAGCTTTGAAGAGCACCATGTAAATGGAGCTGTAGTTGATTATTCCCTCTGCTACACCATTCACATGTGGCTCTTCAAATAACTTATTTAAGAAAGTGGTGAGGGCCATGACAATGGAAAAGCAAAATGTACGTATTGGGGCTGATGGGTGATATAGTGTGTGGGCTGGTGGGGGTGGTTTTCCAGGGCTGCTTTTTGATCCCAGTCCGGCCCTGTGTTTCTCCCATCTACTGGGGTACTTGGCTGCCATGTGGTTTTGCATACTGGTTGTGCTGAGGTTGCTCAGCTTGGTATGGCAGATGCTAAAGACTACAATGTTTTTCTCTGAAAGACTTTCAGAAAAAAAAACTCCACACAACAGCTGATGGCCTCCTTGCCCTGACTTGGTCCACAGTGGGGGTAGTCTTGCGAACAGTTGACACAGTTGTCACTCTGGGCAAACCACGATAACCCCTTGGTGTCTGTGTGGTTGCTACATATCCATCTTCCTCTGTGTTGCTGTCATGGATATGCGTGCCAATGGTCCAGGTTGGATCATTGGACTCATCATCGACCACCTCATCTTCCATCTCATCCTCCTTCCCAGTTGACATTGTGGGCTGACCTGATGGCAACTGTGTCTCCATCATCAGCCTCCACCTCTGGAGACAGTAAATGACGTTCCTCCAAGTGGGTTTCTTCTGGCCGTTAGGTCCTCAAATACTTGAGCATTATTACACGACACCTCATGTCCCTCTTCGATGCTACCCAGTGATAGGCCACAGCCAATCAAATAATACAAGCCAAATAAATCCTGTGAGTGGCCATGTTTGTGGTCAAATGTCTCCTGTGACTGATAATGGTGGAAGGAAGGAGAGCCAACTTCAGGATTAGATTGGTCAGCCTTCTGTGCATCGACATTAGACTGTGTGATAGTGGAAGATTTGTTGCTGCTTGACAAATGCGTAGAGGCCGTGTCTGCTATCCAAGACAGAGTCTGCTTTTGGACCACTTCCACGCACGTTTAAGTTCTGGACAGGGAAATTTTTCCAGGAACAGAGTGGATGCATGATTCGTCTTCTGACCTGACACAGACTCAGTGCCTTCTTGCACACAACTGACACCACCACGTCCACATCCACATCCATGTCCCTTGCCAACAGGCTTTTTATGTGTAAGGCTGTGGTCACAGTTTTTTTAGTGCCTTTTAAAAACGCATGCTTTTTTACATGCGTTTTTCATGTCAGCATGAGTTTTTTAAGGTCTCTGATGGCTCCCTGCGTTTTTGGCTGCGTTTTTGAATCTGCACATAAAAATAGTGCTTGTAGTATTTTTTTGAGCGTTTTTATAACATGGGTTCCTATGGGAAACGCATGCAAAAACGCATGTACAATTAGTACCTTTTAGTGCCATTCAAAAACGCATGCGTTTCCCATACGCATGCGTTTCCCATAGGAGCCCATGTTAAAAAAAACGCATGCGTTTCTGGAAACGCATGCGTTTTTTTAACATGGGCTCCTATGGGAAACGCATGCGTTTTTGAATGGCACTAATTGTACATGCGTTTTTGCATGCGTTTTCCATAAGGCCCCTTATTAAAAAACGCATGCGTTTTTTGATATGCTCCAAAAACGCATGGGACAGTCACACATGCTTTTTGGCTATTAGGGCATGCGTTTTTTAACATGGGGGCCTATGGGTGAGTTTTTTACATGCGTTTTTGAAAACGCTGGTCTCCAAAAATGTGTGCCGCCCAGCTTAGGGGACCGGGATACCCGGCGCAGGGTCCCTTTCCTTGGGGGAGTCACTGGTGGCTGGACCCAGGCCGTGGCCTCAGGCTGGCACACTCCTAAAAGGGGGTATTTACAGGGGATTTAGAAGTTTATATAATTTATAAAGTTTGTAGATGTTATTGTCGTGACGCCACCCGGAATAATGTGGCTATATATGGCCACCGCTGCCTTGTACTGGCCAGGGGATGATGGTGAGAGGCAGCTGAGATGGTATAGCCCTTTTCCGGGTAGGGCTGTAGGGTCCCCTGGACAGGTGATGTTAAAGTTAATGATGGATGAAGATGGAAGTATGGTGAGGAGATGTTAAGGACACAGACACTTACTTGATTCACAGCAAATTCTCTCAGCGGTGATGGTCCCAATCCTGGATAGATGGTAGCTGTTAAATCAGAGGCTGAGGCACAGATGAGGTTTAACTGGTTTACTTTCAACCAAACTATAATACAACAAGTCCCGTCTCCGGAGTCTGCAATAGGGGTTCAGTTGCTCAGGCCCCACCGGGTCCTTTACCTCCTGCTTGCGCTGTCTATGTGGCCCTGCTGCCGTGTGTGAACTCGCTGCCGGCCCAAATCTGTCCTCTCTGGGTCCCACTCAACAGGCAACTTGAGTCCTTTGTCTCTCTCTGCTTACCCCCTCCGGGAGTACTGCTGAACTCTTAGTATGTTGCTGTGTCTGGCCCTGTGAAGCTTGTTGTTACCTCACGTTTTTCCGGTTGCTGTATTGTATATAACTAATGCAGCCACGGATCCGGTATCCGTATCTGCGCTTTTTATCTAGGGTAGATAATGATGCTACCCGATTCTGAAAGTGTTTCTCTTATCAGTTTTCTCCTCCTCAGACCGATGGCTTGGCTCTGGAAATTGTCAGTCAGTCCTCAGGAACTCAATGCAGCTTCTGTCACTCTGAGCTCCTGGCTCCAACTGTCTGAAAATTTACCTCAGACCAGTGTTTTATCTCTAGGGAAGTCTCTGGTGTCTCTGGAGCTCCCCTACTGGCCAAAGGTGGTAGTGCAGTGGCATGGCTTTCTAAGTGAGTGCAACTATTATGATCTTATACTGTGGCTAATACCCGCAGGGGCGCCACATTCCCCCTTAGTTAAGAACAGTACTCCGGGACTGTGGGACAATAAACATAAGATATAACAGATAATATTGATAGAGTCTTAAAAAAAAAAATAAAAAGTTACAAAAACCACTCAAGTTTAAAAAATAGAGTCTTGTAAAAAGTCACTTCAAATAGCGTCCATTAATACAGCTCTGTCCTTGAGGGCTATTTATTTGTTAGGAAAGGCACTGCACTTAGCGTCCATTTTTCCAACAAAGTTTATGAATAAACTTAAGAATGTTCAAAAAGCAGTCTTTCCGGAGCTTTAATTTACCGCCTCCGGGCTGATAAATGAAGAAAAGAGTTCAAGAATATGCAAGTAGTTCATACAGAATAGTCTCTGTAGGTACTGAGCTTTTTAACGTTACATCTAATAACTACTAATTAACAACTAAACAAGTTCCTTTCAGATATTTCTGGTTGAAATATCTATTTACATTTGGTAGTCTGCATATCTTGCTGGTAATTGACCCTGAGTACTACGCTGTGATCTGCGTAACGCTTGTGTACTGGGTGTACTCAATGTGATGGTGTGAGTGGACGTATACCTAGTAAGTACTTCTGGTTCTGCTAGGGATAATTCCACATTTGTGGGATTGGCAATTCCACCGTGTCCAGGACTATTATTACTAGGAATTTGTTCTTCCTGTCTTGGGACTTCTTGTGGTACAGGGTCTGGTGTTTGATAGAAAGCCATCATGGGAACTACTACTGCACCATTGTAGGTTGGCCAGGTTTTAGGAAAGTCTCCTAGATAGGTGTGATATACTCCATCTTCTTCTTTTTCTTTAACAGGTTGAACCGGTACTGGTTGAATAACTTCTGGTTCATGTTGAATGACTTCTTTTTCTTTCAATGTCTCTGGACATAGTTTTAGATTGTCTCTTGACACTAGTACTGATGTTAATCCACCATCTTTGCTTATAAGACACATTTTAGGATTGTTCACTCTCATTGGTAAAACTGTATATGGGACGGATTCCCACTGATTGTCCAGTTTATTAGTGCGACGGTTTCTCTTGAGCACTTGATCACCAGGTTTTAATGGGGTTGCTAGAGCATTCTGGTTGAAGTATTGCTCTTGTCTTTCTCTAGTTTTCTGGAGATTCCTTTCTACGCATTCTTGCACTTGGCGATATTGTTGTTGGCGTAGGGAGTCCCAGTTGGAATCCTGCACTTCTGCGTCAGGTTTTACGATGCCCATTTCTAGATCTATTGGTAGCTTGCCAGGTCTTGCACGCATAAGGTAAGCTGGGGTACAGTTTGTGGAGCTTACCGGGACATTGTTATAGAGGTCTACCAAGTCAGGCAATTTCTCTGGCCATAGGTTTCTCTCTGTCTCTGGTAAAGTCTTTAAGAGATCGATTACAATATGGTTCATTTTTTCGCATAAGCCATTTGTTTGCGGATGATAGGCTGTTGTACGGATCTTCTTGCAGCCATACATATTGCAAAATTCTCTGAAGATCTCTGATTCAAATGCTGTACCTTGGTCTGCGAGTACTTGTTCCGGATATCCATGAGGTCTGCAAAAGTATGTCTGGAACGCCTTAGCTGCTGTCTTTCAGTGAGATCTTTCACGGGCACTACTACCAGGAAGCGTGAGTAATGGTCCACGATGGTTAAAGCATAGACATAGCCGGACCGGCTTGGTGTCAATTTCACGTGATCTATAGCTACGAGCTCAAGTGGTTGCTTGGTAACTATAGGCTGGAGTGGTGCTCTTTGGTTTTTTAGATCTTTTCTTCTGAGGTTGCACGGACCACAGTTTCTGCACCATTCTTCAATTGATCTTCTCATTCCAACCCAGTAGAATCTTTCTCTTAAAAGTACTTCTAGCTTTTTCCACCCGAAGTGACCAGCACCATTGTGATAAGCTTCTAGGACCATTTTTACATCTTGTTTAGGCACAATGATCTGCCATACTAGCTCATGCGTCTTTGGATTGGTATATCTTCTGCACAGCTTTCCTTGGTACAGGAACATTTTGCCTCTCTCTTTCCAGAGTTGATGTGTCTCTTTCGGTGCATTTTCATTGGGATACGCACTTTGCTCAGTCAGCAGTTCTTTCACCAACTTCACAGCTGGATTGCTGTCTTGAGTGTCAGCCCATCTGTGGTGTGCTAATGGGTTGAGATTCACCTGTTGATGTTTCTGGTAGGCACTGGATTGATACTGTCCTACCTTGGGACGATGGAAGGCGGGTAGTTCAATTTCTTCAAGTTCTACCTGTTCTTCTTCCACGTCTCTCAAGTGCGGCATCCGGGATAAGGCGTCTGCATTTCCATTCTTTTGGCCTGCTCTATACTTGATCACGAAGTTGTAATTAGACAGCCGGGCTATTCATCGCTGTTCCAGCGCACCTAGCTTGGCTGTATCCAGGTGGGTCAATGGGTTGTTATCAGTATAGACGGTGAATTCTGCAGCTGCCAAGTAGTGTTTGAAACGCTCAGTCACAGCCCAGACTACTGCCAGTAGTTTTAACTTGAAGGAGCTGTAATTTTCAGGATTTCTTTCAGTTGGCCGGAGCTTTCTACTTGCAAAGGCGATGACTTTCTCCCTGCCTCCTTGCTTCTGAGATAGTACTGCTCCCAGTCCCACATTACTGGCATCTGTGTAAAGGATGAAAGGTTGATGGTAATCGGGGTATGCCAGAACTTCTTCTCCGGTCAATGCCTTCTTCAACTTTTCAAAAGAATCTTCCCTCTCATCACTCCACTGGAAAGGAGGATTGCGATTTGAAGGCTTCTTCGACTGCCCTACCAGGATATCTTGTAGAGGTGCTGCTAGCTTGGTGAACCCTTGGATAAATCTACGATAGTAGCCCACCAGTCCCAGGAATTGCCTCACCTGTTTCACGCTGGTAGGTCTTGGCCAATCCCTTATTGCGGTTACTTTCTCGGGATCCGGTGCTACTCCTTCTGAACTCACAACGTGTCCCAGGTATTGTACCTTTGGCTTTAGAAGGTGACATTTTGATGGCTTGATCTTCATACCATACCGGGATAAGGCCTCGAACACTTCTGCCAGGTCTTGTAGATGTTGTTCGTAAGTCTTTGAGTAGACTATTACATCATCTAGGTACAGAAGGACGGTTTCAAAGTTCTTGTGTCCGAGACAGCATTCCATCAATCGCTGAAAGGTACCGGGTGCGTTGCAGAGTCCGAACGGCATACAATTAAATTCACAGAGACCCATCGGGGTGGTAAACGCTGTCTTCTCTTTATCTTCCTCAGCCACAGGGACTTGCCAATACCCACTTGTTAAGTCTAAGGTGGAAAAATAGTTAGCAGATCTTAAAGCGGCTAATGACTCTTCAATTCTAGGTAAGGGGTAGGCGTCTTTATGGGTAATGTGATTAATCTGCCGGTAGTCTACGCACATTCTCATGGTTCCGTCTTTCTTTTTAACTATTACCAGAGGGGCTGCCCAGGGACTACAACTGTCTCTTATTACCCCGGCCTGTTTCATCTCTCTCAGCATGTCTTTAGCACATTGATAATGAGCGGGCGGTATGGGTCTATATCTCTCTTTTATTGGTGGGTGGTTACCGGTAGGAATTGTATGTTCTACCCCTTTAATCTTTCCGAAGTCTAATGGGTGTTTACTGAAGACCCGTTCATATTCTTCTACTAGTCGGTACACCCCTTGTTTTTGGTGGGTAGGTGTTGAATCTGTACCTATATGCAGCTGCTGACACCAATCTTCTAATTCTCCACTTGAACCATTGTCGTCCGCCTGACATGACGGATTCAAGGGCCCAATGGCTGTGATGGCATTGTTGTCAACAGTGTATAGCTTGGCCATTGTAGCGTACCTTGGTAAAGTGACCTCTTCCTCTCCACAATTCAAAAGACGTATGGGTACTCTTCCCCTGTGTACCTCGACTATTCCTCTAGCCGTTAATATTGTGGGTCTACTATCAGTGTACACAGGCTCTACCAAGGCTTGGTAATCTCGTCCTTTAATACCAATGGCTGCTCTACACCATACCAGCATTTCAGTTTTTGGAGGTATCACTATAGGAGTTGGGTCACTTACCCTCACACTGCCGATTTCTCCACCTGCAACCTCTACTTGTTGCTTCAGCACCAATGCTTTTATCTCTCTCCGGAAAATTCTCTGCTGGCAGGATTGGGCAGTTTCCGCAAATTGCTGTAAAATAGTAATAACCTCGGAAAAACAATTTTCTAAAACATTCATACCTACCAATACAAAAGGTTCCCGTCGGTTAACATCAACAATTATGATACCCTGATTTTTTAATTCTGCTCTACCAATCTTAATGGTCATCTCTCTAAATCCTACTTGCGGTACCAATTTTCCATTACTAGCATATATACTTAGCTCAACATTAGATGGTCTTTTATCGATGTCTGAATCTGCCCAGTACCTCTTATAAAGGATATGTGGTATAGATGAAATCTGGGAACCAGTGTCCAACAAGGCATTGAGGGGAATACCGTCCAGCACGATGGGGATAATGGGACGTCCTCCGACGTACTTATCGTGCCAGGATGTTGGGCCTTGAAAGTTCACTCCTGCGAAGCGGCCCGCATTCCCAGGGGATCCTTGTTTAAATCACAATTGCGGGCGATGTGGCCTGGCTTCCGGCAACGGCGGCAAATAGGCTGTCCATCCGGCTGGTAACGGTCGTTGGGTCGTCCTCTCCACGCTGGGTATCTCTGGGTCTCATCCAGGGAATATCCTCTCTGCGGTTCGCCAACTCCATCTTGGATGTAGTCTGTGATTCTCTCATTTCCTGCATGGTTTTAGCCATTGAGGTGACAATGTCTGTTAGAGAGTCAAGCTTTTGCTGGAAAGCATCATTAGCACTGGCCTCCAGGGGCTTAACTGATGTCACTGGCACTCTCTGTTGTTGAGGGGTTTCTGTAATGGATTGCTCAGGATCCTGATCCCAAAGTGCCTCTGCCTGCTGGAGACGAATAGCGCTTTCCTTTAACTGAGCAAATGTCACTTCAGGGTCCTTGAAAGTCAGCATACTCGCATGCCCTCGATGAGAAGGGGTTAATAGTCCCTCAATGAATTGATCTTTTAACAATTTATCAGCGCCAGTGTTAAACATTGGTTCAGCCAGTGTAAGCGCTTTAAGGGCCTCTTGTAAATTCAGGGCAAAGTCTCTCACACTCTCATTGGCCTTTTGTTTGCAATTGAAGAATTTGGTCTTTGCTTTGCTACCAGCAGTAGTTTCAAATACTGCCTTTAATCCAGCTAGAATATGCTCAGCAGTGTCTTTTAGATCAGCGGACCATGCTGTGACTTCTCGCTTGGCATTACCACTTAACTGTGCCATCAGCAAACCGACACGCTGAGCTTCTGCCATTGGAAACATGTTTAAATAGGCCAGCAGTTTTTCTTTAAAATCATCAAAGTATTAGGCTTACCTTCATACACTGGAAGCCATGGAGCACCTGGGGTATATGGCATCAACATCGGCATAATGGGCGCTGCACCTTGCGCCGCTGAGCTGCCGAGCGCTCTGTTCTGTGATTCAGCTGCATTTGTGTCGCCGGGTGTTTCGGCGTCTCCGTGCTGCAACATGTTGCGCCCCCTTAGTTAATCCGGACCCTTCCGGTCCTCTGCTTTCGTAGGGATGGCGTATAATCGTTCCGCTGTGCAGCAGGATTGGTTTTCCCTAGGGATGGGCGAATCTACTCGCTAGGACTCGTTACTCGGCGAGTAGTAAGGGACTCGCAGGACTCGGTACTCTGCGAGTTTCCCAGTGATTACTCGCACGAGTCCAAAGCAAATCAATATCAATCCTAGTTTTGTCAGAAACGCTGACAAAACTAGGATTGCCATTGTTTGCATTAGACTCCTGCGAGTAATCACTGGCTACTGTGCCAGTGATAGCAGGGAGACTCGCAGATAACTGCTGTTTCTTTGCAAGCCGAGTCCAGCTGTCTTCTCTGTGCAGCTCCAGGGTCCTAGAGCCCGCCTGCTCACAGACATGATGTAGCAGTGCTGAGATTGTTCTCAGTCTGCTCATTCCCTGTGTACAGACATGAATGTCTGTGCACAGAGATGATGTAGTAGTGCTGAGATTGTTCTCAGTCTGCTCATTCCCTGTGTACAGACATGAATGTCTGTGCACAGAGATGATGTAGCAGAGCTGAGATTGTTCTCAGTCTGCTCATTCCCTGTGTACAGACATGAATGTCTGTGCACAGAGATGATGTAGCAGAGCTGAGATTGTTCTCAGTCTGCTTATTCCCTGTGCATAGACATCTATATTTATGCACAGGGGATGTAGCAGAGAGGACATCGCGTTTTGGACTGCGTCGGACGGAAGAGGATTTTTTAAATTAAAGATGGAGTCCCTAATGGCTTTTTTTTTTATTTCTAATAAAAATTTTTCCTTGTGTTGTGTTTTTTTTAAAACAATTTAATAGAAATTCATGGCGGTCATGTCTAATATTGGCGTGACCGCCATAAATTTCGGGCTTAGGGCCAGCTGATAATACAAAGCTGGCCCTAACCTCTTTATTACCCAGCGTGCCACCGCTACCAGGGCCACTGGAAGAGCGGGGTTCAGCGCCAGAGGATGGCGCTTCAATGAACGCGCCATCTTCTGGGGCGGCTGCGGGCTGCAATTTGCAGCGGGGGGTGCCCAGAAAGCTTGGGCATCCCTGCGCTGCGGATTCCAGCCCCCAGCTGCTTAGCTGTACCTGGCTAGACATAGAAATTGCGCGGAGCCCCACGCATTTTTTTTTTATTATTTCATGAATTTCGGAGTCAGAGTCTCAGAGTCAGAGTCTCAGAGTCAGAATCTCAGAATTTCATGAAATAATTAAAAAAAAATGCGTGGGGCTCCGCGCAATTTCTATGTCTAGCCAGGTACAGCTAAGCAGCTGGGGGCTGGAATCCGCAGCGCAGGGATGCCCAAGCTTTCTGGGCACCCCCCGCTGCAAATTGCAGCCCGCAGCCGCCCCAGAAGATGGCGCGTTCATTGAAGCGCCATCCTCTGGCGCTGAACCCCGCTCTTCCAGCGGCCCTGGTAGCGATGGCACGCTGGGTAATAAAGAGGTTAGGGCCAGTTTGTATTATCAGCTGGCCCTAAGCCCGAAATTTATGGCGGTCACGCCAATATTAGACATGACCGCCATGAATTTCTATTAAATTGTTTTAAAAAAAACACAACACAAGGAAAATTTTTTATTAGAAATAAAAAAAAAAGCCATTAGGGACTCCATCTTTAATTAAAAAAATCCTCTTCCGTCCGACGCAGTCCAAAACGCGATGTCCTCTCTGCTACATCCCCTGTGCATAAATATAGATGTCTATGCACAGGGAATAAGCAGACTGAGAACAATCTCAGCTCTGCTACATCATCTCTGTGCACAGACATTCATGTCTGTACACAGGGAATGAGCAGACTGAGAACAATCTCAGCACTGCTACATCAGGCAGCAGGCAGGCACTAGGACCCTGGAGCTGCACAGAGAGACAGGACTCTTCTCTTATCTGTGCGAGTTTCCCAGCGATTACAGTTGCAAAGTAAACGAGTCCAATGCAAATCAATGGCAAAACTAGGATTGCTTCAGGCTGAAGCTTCCGAGACACATCTGCGATTTGTAAATCTCACACTACTCGCTATTACTCGCTTCCCCATTCATTAACATTGGACTCGCTAGACTCGCAACGAGTAGCGAGTCCTGTGCTCGGACTCGCTAGAGTCAAGCGATTTCGAGTAATTTAGGATTCGCCCATCACTAGTTTTCCCCTTTTGCCGACGTCAGAGGTCTCAGCTTGGTGCCGCCCACAAAGACACGCCCCCTGCTGCTTCTGCTCGCCGTGAGCTCAGTAATGGCGGAATCTGAAATTTTTCAGTCAGATCAGAGCTCAGGGCTATGACACAGTTCAAATAGCAGTCTCGTGCTGTGGCAGTTATGAGGTAATTAGTGATGATGCAATTTTACCTCAGAGGCTGGCGGCCATTTTGTTTCAATGTTAGTCAATGGGGAAAAGTCTATTTCAATGGTTTCCAATGGGAAAATCACTTTTTGATAAAAAAAAAAAAAAAAAAAAAAAGTCAATTTTTCTCGGATTTTCTCACAATTTTCGGCATTACTCACGGCACACAGTACCCGATTTAACCAGGCACGGTAAATCCTGTTCGTGACGCCAAAGGGAGGTGTGCCGCCCAGCTTAGGGGACCGGGATACCCGGCGCAGGGTCCCTTTCCTTGGGGGAGTCACTGGTGGCTGGACCCAGGCCGTGGCCCCAGGCTGGCACACTCCTAAAAGGGGGTATTTACAGGGGATTTAGAAGTTTATATAATTTATAAAGTTTGTAGATGTTATTGTCGTGACGCCACCCGGAATAATGTGGCTATATATGGCCACCGCTGCCTTGTACTGGCCAGGGGATGATGGTGAGAGGCAGCTGAGATGGTATAGCCCTTTTCCGGGTAGGGCTGTAGGGTCCCCTGGACAGGTGATGTTAAAGTTAATGATGGATGAAGATGGAAGTATGGTGAGGAGATGTTAAGGACACAGACACTTACTTGATTCACAGCAAATTCTCTCAGCGGTGATGGTCCCAATCCTGGATAGATGGTAGCTGTTAAATCAGAGGCTGAGGCACAGATGAGGTTTAACTGGTTTACTTTCAACCAAACTATAATACAACAAGTCCCGTCTCCGGAGTCTGCAATAGGGGTTCAGTTGCTCAGGCCCCACCGGGTCCTTTACCTCCTGCTTGCGCTGTCTATGTGGCCCTGCTGCTGTGTGTGAACTCGCTGCCGGCCCAAATCTGTCCTCTCTGGGTCCCACTCAACAGGCAACTTGAGTCCTTTGTCTCTCTCTGCTTACCCCCTCCGGGAGTACTGCTGAACTCTTAGTATGTTGCTGTGTCTGGCCCTGTGAAGCTTGTTGTTACCTCACGTTTTTCCGGTTGCTGTATTGTATATAACTAATGCAGCCACGGATCCGGTATCCGTATCTGCGCTTTTTATCTAGGGTAGATAATGATGCTACCCAATTCTGAAAGTGTTTCTCTTATCAGTTTTCTCCTCCTCAGACCGATGGCTTGGCCCTGGAAATTGTCAGTCAGTCCTCAGGAACTCAATGCAGCTTCTGTCACTCTGAGCTCCTGGCTCCAACTGTCTGAAAATTTACCTCAGACCAGTGTTTTATCTCTAGGGAAGTCTCTGGTGTCTCTGGAGCTCCCCCTACTGGCCAAAGGTGGTAGTGCAGTGGCATGGCTTTCTAAGTGAGTGCAACTATTATGATCTTATACTGTGGCTAATACCCGCAGGGACGCCACAAATGCATGTGAAAAATGGTACTGTGACCACAGCCTAATCTAAGTTTTGAGCATTTTGGGTTTTCTTGACATATTTTAGTGTGGATGGCACAAGCCAACCTAGCTTTCACAGCCAAAATAATGGTGAAAATGGCCTGGTGCAAGGTTTGTAGCAGGCAGCAGGAAATGTTTGGAGTACTGCTGCTTTGCTTTGGGCAAACCACCTTTTTGTTATGTGGACAGAAGCACCAGAGGATTAAATTGACTGCTATGAGTTTAGTCGTAGGCAGTAGGAAGTTTTTGGAGACTGCTGCTTTGCTTTGAGCAAACCACCTTTTTGTTTTGTGGACAGAAGCACCAGCAGATTAAATGGACTGCTGCGAGGTTAGTAGCAGGCAGTAGGAAGTCTTGGAGTACTACTGCTGTGCGTTGGGCAAACCACCTTTTTGTTATGTGGACAGAAGCAGCAGAGGATTATATAGACTGCTGTGAGGTCTGTAGCAGACAGTAGGAAATTTTGGAGTACTGCAGCTTTACATTGACCCTGCTGGACACTGACCCTGCTGGAGTCACTCTCCCTCCCTGTAGTGTGACTCTGTACTGTGTCTCTTCAGCTCTCAAAAGAGCTATTTTTTTAGTGATATTATGCAGCTGCTGAACAGATCCTTTCAACTGTCCCTGCTCCAATATCTCTCCCTTCCTAATCTACACTGAGGTACACTAGAGGTAGCCCTGAAAAGGGCTTTTGTGTTTTGAAGAGGCCTAACACTCTCCCTAGAAGCTCAGTGATCGGTCCTATGCTTGTAGAACGCAGGCTCCGGATGCAATGCGGGCAAAATGGCGGCGACAGGGCTTAATTAGACCCTATGAGTCATCTATGATGCTGGGCGGCCAGCCAATCACAATAATGCCACAACCAAGGTGTTTGTGGCATTACTGTAATTGGTTAAGAAGCCCAGCATGATTAGTGGCTGCAAAGGAGGCATCAAAACAGCAGGGTGGGACATCCGGATATAGCGAGGCAAGTACACAAAAACTCACAGAATAACGAGTAATGCGAATACTGTACTATTCGTGCGGATAGCGAATACTGACAAATACACTCGCTCATCACTAACCATCACCCATCCGTACAGATAGAACCTCCAGGCGCACACATTTTGCGCTGATGTTTCGTGCCCTCTGCTTCTCAATACTTGGCCCCCGAAATGTAATGTTAAGCAGTTCTTCTCAGTGATGTCACTCACAGGTGATGGGGGAATATTTAGGGTATGTGCCCACAAGAAGGTTTTGCTGCGTTTGAGATCAGGTTTTGCCTTGGTTTTATGTAAATCTCTGCTAATCTAATCCTGAGTTTTTGGCATAGATTTACATAAAACCAAGGCAAAACCTGATCTCAAACGCAGCAAAACCTTCCTGTAGGCACATACCCTTAGGAGGAAGAAATGTAATGACTGGACTTGTTACCCCGGTGGCTCCCATTACAGGACAGTGCTGGTATCAGGGAGCTCTGCACCATCAGCCATTCTGTCACATGTTAGTAGAGCCATTCTATCACATAGCGAGGGCTTATGGCCGCTTTACACGTCCCGATATCGTCCCGATATTGGATACAACGGCACGGGAGCGCGCACATTTTTGGCAGGAATCCAAGATCGCATAGGAGCTGTCAAACAGGGAGATATCGGCAGGCAACGCCACTGTGATGTATACGCCCCCTTTCACACGCGAACCAGGGAACGACCATTTAACATGGGAGTGAATAGGGGAAGTTGTTCTCTAAGTCGTTGTTGGGCTGTCACACAGCACGATCCGGCCACATCGTCCATCCAATATCGGGCAGTTGGAGAGCAGGCTCATTTCTCCCCTGATATCGTTTTGCCATCGTTCTTGCATCGAATTGCACATTTACACCATACAATGCACGAACGATATCGGGGCCAACGCACGAACCACGTGACTTTTTATCGTTGTTGGACAACGATATCGGGACGTGTAAAGCGGCCATTAATTTTACAGACAGACCAATATGGCCTGGTGTTCTTTGATGATCTTCAGGTCAGTATATACTGTATATGCAGTATGTGTAAGTCTAGGTTGGATGACTGTATTGACGCCCTAGGAGTAAGCGGCATTTTCTTTATTGTCTTCCTGTTTTGCTTTGTGCTCCTTTCATTATTAGCTGTAATTAGTAGAGGTGGAAATGCTGCTGATAACATATCATAGGGCAGGAAGCGCTTTAGCTGTATTTGCCTCTTCTCCAGGAGCCCAGACTGGCCCAGTGGTGTTTGCCAGTCACGCTAAGGGATAAGGACCAAGAGGTCAAGTCTTCTGAAGATGGAAGAGATATGGGCCACTATAAAGCAAATGATATACCACATGGGGGTCATGAAGAAACTGATGAAAGATTTCAGGAGAATGTCGAGAAACATTTCAGATATTGCACATATTGGGAGTTAGAACTGAAGCTTAACCCCTTAGGAGCACGACCTAGTTTGGTGTTTAAAGATGTAACATTTAGCTACAATTAAAATACGAAACTTATATAGGTTTTTGCTTTTTTTCTACTTTTGTCCAATAAATATTTCATTTTTTATATTAATTTGTTTTTTTCACCGCTGCATTCCATGACCTGTTTCTTTTGAAGGACCTGTTTGGGCGCTTGTTCCATGTAGGATAACTTGTAGTTCTCATTGTGCTATTTTGGGGATCATACAACTTTTAGATAATTTTTGATTGTTTTTATGGGGAGGTGGAGTGACCAAAAAGCAGCAATTTGTGCATTGGACTGTAGATTCTTTACTGTTTAGTTTCCACCACATGAGATAATGTGACTGTTTTATTGTGTCATGTTACCAGTTTCTGTATTTTTCACATTATAGGATGCACTGGATTATAAGACACACCCCAAATTTGGTGACGGAAAAGAGAAAAAAAATAATTTTTAATGTTAAATAGAGTCCATCTTATAATTCCAGTGTCCGTCTTACAATCTCTATATATGTCCCTCATCCTTGTACATGAACCTCCCATCCTGGTATATATATCCCCATAAAGGTATATATGTCTACTAATCTGGTATATATGTCCCCATCCTAGTATATATGTCTACTATCCTGGTATGTATGTCCCCATCCTGGTATATAGGTTCCCTCTCCTGAATTATATGTGGCCCCATCCTGGTATATATGTTCCCATTCTGTTATGTCTGCCCACAATTCCAGTGTATAAACTGTATGTCCTCCATCCTGGTATATATATGTGCACCCTCCTGATACATACAGTATGTCCCCCTATCCTGGTATATATACAGGAAGTATATAGGAAATATATAATAGGATGGGGGACATATAGTGTATATACCAGAATGGGGACAGATATAACAGAATGGGGACATATATACCATGATGGGGGACATACAGTGTATATACCAGAATGGGGGACAGATATAACAGAATGGTGACATATATATCACGATGGGAGACATACAGTGTATATATGTACTCCCTCCTGGTACATGTGTCCCTGCATCCTGGTACATATATCCCCCATCCGTGCACATAGCATCCCAATGGTTTACAGAGGGGGGTTGCGGGGATATATGTGGTGGCTTCACGGGTCCACGGGGGTGGGTGTAGGCAAAGCCTTGAGCTGCAGGTGAGTCGTGGTAGTAATCTGGTGGGCGTCTCCATTATTCATATCCCAGCATGCATTACCAAGCTGCAATACATGTTGTGTTCAAACTTCAAGAAAATGGCAGCGGGTTGGGGTCTACGCGTGCATCGATTGCGCAAATATTTTCTTGAAGTCTCGACACAGAATGTATTGCAGTTTGGCAATGCAGGCTGGGCTATGAATAATAGCGGCACCCACCTAATTACTACTGTGACCCCCCTCGCAGCTCCAGGCTTTGTGGCCACCCCCCCATGGACCCGTGAAGCCACCACATGCACCTCTGCAACCCCCCCCCCACTTCGGTAAGATATTATTTATTTATTTTTTTTTGCATTGTGTGTCTGTGTGTGCCACACTAAGCATAGAGAACAGAAAGAAGAGAATAGAACTGTCTGAGGACTTAAGAACCAATATTGTTGAAAAATATCAACAATATCAAGGTTACAAGTCCATCTCCAGAGGTCTTGATGCTGCTTTGTCCACAGTGTGCCACATAATCAAGAAGCTTACAACATATGGCACTATAGCTAATCTCCCTGGTTGTTGAAAGCAGGGAAAAAGTGATGAAAGGTTGCAGTGTAGGATAGCCTGGATGGGGAATAGGCTGTCCCAATCAAGTCTCAAACAAATTTAAGCTGTCCTGCAGGCTCAAGGTGCATCAGTGCCCGAAGAAAACCATCTGTCAACATTTGAATGAAATGAAACATTATGGCAGAAAACCCAAGAGGACCCCACTGCTGACACAGAGACATTAAAAAAAGCTAGACCTCAGTTTGCCAAAATGTATGTCAGTAACCAAAAATTCTTCTGGGAAAGTGTCTTGTGGACAGATGAGACAAGATAGAGCTTATTGGTGAAGCACATCATTCTACTATTTACTGAAAATGGAATGAGGCTACAAAGAAAAGAGCACAGGACCTACAGTCACACATGGTGGAGGTCAGAGATGTTTTTGGGTTGCTTTTGTGCCTCTGGCACTGGGTACCTTGACTGTGTGAAAGACATCATGAAATCTGAAAATTACCAAAGGATTTTGGGTCACAATGTAAAGTCCAGAGTGAGAAAGCTGAGTGTGCGTCCTAGGTCATGGGTTTTCCAGGAGGACAATGACCCCAAACACATCAAGAAGCCCCAGAAATGAATGATAACAAAGCGCTGGAGAGATCTGAAGTGGCAGCAATGAGTCCGGATCTAAATCCCATTGATCACCTGTGGAGAGATCTTATATTGCTTTAGGGAGAAGATGCCTCAAATATGAGAGACCGGGAGCAGATTATAAAGAAGAGGCCGAAACTCCAGGTGAGAAGGTTATAGGAAGAGACTGATTGTAGTTACCGTATATACTCGCGTATAAGCCGAGTTTTTCAGCCCAAAAATTGGGCTGAAAAGTCCCCCCTCGGCTTATACGCGAGTCAGTGCCCCCATCACAGTATGGCGGTGCCCTCCACCCCCTCACAGGATGGCCCCCCCTCACGCAGCGCTGCGCATATACATTACCAGGCTATCAGCTGTCACCCTCCAGTGGCGGATTGCGGCCCCTGGGCTCTGGGCTTCCATCTTCATCTCTGTCTTCTTGCTTGTCACCTGACCGGCCGGAGTCGCGATGGCGTCATCGCGATGAGCCCGGCGGCCACAAAGCAGGAAGACAGAGATGAAGATGGAAGCCCGGAGCCCAGGAGCCGCGATCCGCCACCGAAGGGTGACAGCTGATAGCCTGGTAATGTATATGCGCAGCGCTGCGTGAGGGGGGGCCCATCCTGTGAGGGGGGGGGCGCTGCCATACTGTGAGGGGGGGCCTGTATAAAATGGCTGGCACTGCTGGGGCTGTATACAATGCTGAGGACCTGCTATAAACCACACTGATGGGGCTGTATGCAATGCTGGGGACCTGCTATATACCACACTGCTGGGGCTGTATACAATGCTGGGGACCTGCTATATACCACACTGCTGGGGCTGTATGCAATGCTGGGGACCTGCTATATACCACACTGCTGGGGCTGTATATGATGCTGGGGACCTGCTATATACCACACTGCTGGGGCTGTATACAATGCTGGGGAACTGCTATATACCACATTGCTGGAGCTGTATGCAATGCTGGGGACCTGCTATATACCACACTGCTGGGACTGTATATGATGCTGGGGACCTGCTATATACCACACTGCTGGGGCTGTATGCAATGCTGGGGACCTGCTATATACTACACTGCTGGGGCTGTATACGATGCTGGGGACCTGCTGAATACCATCACTGCTGGGGCTGTATACCACACTGCTGGGGGCTGTATACCTGTGCTGGGGTCCACCCTCGGCTTATACGCGAGTCAATACGTTTTCCCAGGTTTTGGGGACAAAAGTAGGGGGTCGGCTTATACACGGGTCAGCTTATACACGAGTATATACAGTATTTATTCCAAAGGGGGAAACCAAATATTAAGATGAGGGGGACAACAATGTTATCACTTTCGGCATGACTGTAAATACTGCTTTGCTCCATAAAATACTTTTGAAGGGTCCTCCCCTCTTTAAAGTTTGAGTTCCTTTTCAATTATGCTTATTTATTACCTCTTCAATGTATTTTGCTATTTCATAAATACCTTCTTAAAGAGTTGTCTAAGAGTCAGAGCAAAAGCAATAAAAATAAATTTACTCTTTATGGGATATATAAAACCAGCATACATAGTTGGCTCCTCAGGGGTGCCACATAATATTAGGCATACTCCAGCTGTCATGAAAAGGAAAGTGCAACCAGCAGCTAACCCTAAGTGTGGAGCCCCAGGCGGGACTAGGGTACTCGGTACCGGACCGGTCGGTAGCTGGGGATGTCACGGGTGGCTTGGTCCGGACCGTGTCCCTGGGCCCTCACAATAAAAGGGGAATATTTACAAGGGATTGTCACGGGTGACGCCACCCACTTGGTGCGGCCAGTGATGGGGGCCGCTGCTGCTGCAGAACCTCCGGGGGTGATGTGAGGGCAGCGGAGGTGGTATAGTTCCAGTGGGGGGAACTGTATCCCCCGGGGCAGTAAAGGTTAAAGTCTATTGGGGTTATAGATGGTGGAAGAGGGGTTGGAGGACACACACTCACGTTTGGTAGACACTGCAATTCTCTTCTTCTCCTGATGCTGCAGAGCTGACAGGCTGGATCTGTAGGGAGGAATTGTCTCTGTGCTGAATCTGGAGCAAAGGTCGCAATCAATACACAGACTCCAAAGCTGTTTTCCAAGGCTTTACTGCTGATATTATTGCAGATTATAGTCCACGGAGTCTGTAATGGGGCTGAGCTCTCTCCCCACACCCTGTCCGGGTCGTTGGCTTCCTTGTGCTGCACTGTGTGTGTGTCCTGGGCTGCTGCTGCTAGCTAAGCTGCTGGGATTCCTCACGTCTCTCTGTATTCTGCTGGTACCACTTGGCTAGGCAACTTGAGTCCTCTATGCTGTGCTGACCCCTCCGTGTTGCTTTGCTCTGGTGCTAGGGGGCATCTAGAGATCCCACTGTTCCTGGATTCACTGTGCTGTGGGTGCCAGACACAGTACCGGATCCGGTGTCCGTCTCTGTGCTTACTTCTGGGCAAGTGATGGTGTCACTCTAGCTCCCAGATGTGTTCCTCTGTCTTTCGTTCTCCTTGTTCCTCTGACCCTTGCTAGGTCTGTACTGAGCTAACTCTGCTCTCTTCTCAGCACTGCACCGTGCTGAACGGTCTGAGCTCTCCCTCATGGACAAGAGTATTTAAGGAAGCAGGTGGTGCTCCCCCTCTTGCCCAGAGGTGGTAGTGTTTGTCAGTGTGTAGTGGGGGAGAGAACCCGTGTGATGTTATTGTGGCACATTAACCCATGGGGTGCCACATAAGCTTATGGCAGAGCACTGATTCCACTAATCTTTTCCAACTTCCCGGTATATATGAACATTTGGTTCAACGAAACATTACTGTGTTTCCATTGGGAAGAGCTGAGAGAGTCACATCTAAATGGTTCTTGTAAGTTGCACCACATTTATCTCTGTTAAGGTACCTTTGCACGCCGCCACTGTGCCTAGCAACAGGTATCCACCGCACGTGCACGTTTTTAACGGTGGATACCGATCGCTGATGCCGCATATAGATGCCGCCATTGCGTTGTCAACTGAAGGTATCTTTGTTCCCCGGAAGTTCCGACAGATCCTGCGGCTTACTTCCTGTTGAATACTTTCCCTGCTTTACACGCCGTTACCACAAAGGAATATGGGCGTACATATTTCGCGCCGCAAGTACATAGGCGTGACAGAGTTGTGTATTCCGTGACGCTAATACGCTGATTGGACAACGCAATAGCATCATGATTGGCCAGCCTGCGCAGGAAGGATGGCTAATACATGACGCCATTGCAAATGTGTAGTGTGAATAGTCAGCTCTTTAATTATGGCGCCGTGTGAAGGGACAGCCAATCGTCACACAGTAGCCCCCACCAATGATCGCTGATGGGGCGCGGTATCCATGAGGCTGTGTCACGCCCCTGGGAATTCAGTAGGCCATGCAAATACCATCCCTGTGCCCCGTTTACACGCCACTACCATAGCAATTGTGCCTTTGTGTTGCCTTGGGTTTTTGAACACGGCTCAGTAACAGGTATTCGAAGCAACTGCAGGACACCGGGAGGAACTGCCCTATTTACACACCGCCATTTCGTAGCAATTTCATGGCAACAGGCACAATTATCCCCAGTGCCAGGCAGTTGCTACCTTCCAGTGGTGGCGTGTAAAGGTACCTTTACAGGAAAGTCAGGATGCACATTAAATTGCAGCAGGTAACCTCTTAGAAGTTAATTGGGCAAAACTCAATAATAAATTGCAGCAACCCCAGGAAAGAGACCTCATGCAAATATATATTAAGCCTATTAAAATTATTTTTATTTCTTTTTCATTAAAATATATGTATTCTACTTTAAAAACACAGAGACAGCTATAAGGCAAGGACACACTTAACTAGAGCAGTTGATTATATTTAGACTATAAAGTTCAAAGCCACTCTTATTACATACTGTTTATATAGGATACAATTGTCCTTACTAAGAAACAGAAATTGGTAGCTGTGCAGAAGATTGTCATTGGACTTACATGTAGTGCTATTAGTTATGTTGTCCCCGCTGCCCGTTGTTATGTTGTCCCAGCTTTATCATGCATAGCTACTGTTTTCGGTTTCTTAGTTTGTACAATTGTATCCTATCTATGTATGTAATAAGAGTAGCTTTAAACTTTATATTCTAAATATAATCAACTGTTCTAGTAAAGTGTGTCCCTGTTTTATAGCAGTCTTTGTGTTTTCAAAGTGGTATTGTCATCGAAAATTATATGGGATTACATTTATGGAATCAAATGAGATTAATTATAACTGGGGAAAAGAGTAGTTAATTAAATCAGGGGAAGTAGAGATGACACTTCCATTGAAGTAAGACCTCCTGGTGTGGACAGGTAATTAAAATCGGTATAATTGCTTGGAAATAGACATTAAGACTGGGATGTGTGTATACAGAGTCTGAGAAGTGATATTTCTGTTGCTGATAGGTAACTCACCTGAGCTTCAAAAGACAACAGCAAACCAACTTGAGCCATAGCAAAGTTATAAATATTGGGGTTTGCATAGATTCTACATTTATGGGCGATATATTTTCAACGTTGTGACCGAATGGCAAATGTGACGCACATTTTTACATGACTGTGGACCTGAGCATCAGCCCCAAATTAATATCGAGTGGATGGATGACAATTCACATATAATGTTTCATATCTATAGAAAGAAAAAAATCATGATAAGAAACACGATCCCAAATCTTCTGCCTGGGACCTCCAAGGGCTAAGATACCTGGAAAGTTAGAGATCTCAAAAAAAACTAAAAGACCAAGCCACTTCCCATGACCAGCCCCATCTGAAGCCATCACTGTGGGGTACATGGGAGTGACTGTTCTTTGATAAATACAGAAGTTTGAGTTTACGCCTTGTTTGAGGCTGGAAGATACACTTTGATGTAGGATTCTTCCATATTTTCTATTAGAAGAACTTCCCTTCAAAAGAGAATTGTTCCACCCCTATGACCACAGTTCAACTACTTCTCCTTTGCTTACATCCTTCGTTTTATGTTATTGTATATACTGTACTGTTTTGTGGAGTATTGTGGAGTTGGGCAGTGATATCAACTTCCTGTTTGTGGCACATTAGTATATGGGAGAGGGAAAACTTTTCCAGATGGGTGGTGACCATGGCGGCCATTTTGAAGTCAACCATTTTGGATCCAACTTTATTTTTTACAATGGGAAGAGGGTCATGTGACACATCAAACATATTGAGAATTTCATAAGAAAAACAATGGTGTGCTTGGTTTTAACATAGCTTTATTCTTTCATGACTTATTTACAAGTTTAAGACCATTTATAAAATGAGTGCAGGATCACGGGGAAAATGTGAGTCTCTGTACTTGTCCGGAGGTCCATTTACAATGCATTAGCAAAACTGCAACCTCGCCGCACATGTGCCGCAAGCGTGCCGCTTCTGCTTTTTGCAAAAAGAGCTTCTGCTTTTTGCAAACAAGGCGGAATTCCATCAGATTTACAAAACAGCAAATCAGGCAATCCTAAAGTTCAAACATTCAAATTTGCCTGATTATTTGCAAATAACAAAGATGTGTAAGCACCCTAAGGCTAGTTTCACACTTACATTTTTTTTTTCAAAACAAGAAAGCTAAGGTTTTTCAGCAAAAACCTGATCTTTTCAGAATTCAGTTGTTTGCCCATTTACTTTAATGGTGTCAGGTAGCATACAGTTGCTTCAGGTTGCTACCCGACACTATTAACATGAACGGGTAAAAAACTGGTCACAGTGGGCTGCAGTCTTCAGATCTTTTACTCACAGTCACTGTGCAGCAGTCCGCTGAGCAGTGGGTTCTCAGAGGCAGGGATCCAGCTACTCCCAGGTAGGAGCATGGCATGCAACCGGTACCCCTTCTCTTTCCTTCTTCGTTCGTCTCACACTGCGCTTGCCTCACCCTCCTGCCTTGCGCCTCTCCATACAGAGCTCTGAGCCAGTAGCTGTGGATTTTTCTTAGGGGAAAATCTGCAGTATCTCCCCTTAACCCTCTTGTTGCCACCTTTTCAGCAGATGTGTGTGGTTGTCGACTGTGGTACCTTGGAAGTGCCACAGCCTCTGGGTTGCTAGATGAACCTGGTCTGTCTTCTCCACTAATCTTGGGGTCCTGTTGCCCCTTTTCTGCAACCCGGTCCCTCCACTGCCTTGCGCCTCACAATAGATACAAGCGCCATGAGTGGATTGCTCACTGCCTGTGCCTCTGGGACCCTCTCTCCCTCCTGGAGTCTCTTTCTGTGCTCCTCAGCCTGGCCTCAGGACGAGCTCCCACTAGCTCCAGTGTTCTGGATGCTTCTCTCAAGTTCTTTCCTCCTGTGACAGGCTTTCTTCCTCTTGCTTCCTTCCAGCTCGACTCTAGCTGTTTTACTCTCCTTCTCCTCTGCTGTTCAACTCTCTTTCTCTCCTGCTGTTCAACTGTCTCTCCTCTTTTCTGGATCTTTCCCACTCTATTTATACCCTTTGTCATGTGTCCCACGTCATCTACCTGTGTGCTTCCTAACTTTACTCCTCACAGGTGCTCCCTCTAACTAATTCCTTTCCACCCATCCCCACTAGCCTGGTTCCTAGTATTTGGTCTGGGTGTCCCGGCACCGGTCTGTGTCCCTCTTACCCGAGAGTGGGATACAACACCTGCAGTACCTCTGTGGCGACTGGATCTGCAGGGGAGCCACATAAAGTTTACCAATCATAGATTTGCCATGCTGATAGACTCCTACGCAATAAGACTGAGTGCTGTCAGAAATTCAAAAGGTACATCAGTAAAGTATTAGTTTATGGGTGTTCCTAGCTAAGTTATCACATTATTTTAGCTCTTTTATTTTTATTTTTCCATCCTAAAATATTTTTATTTTTTACTTGAATTTTGCAGATTATGGGGACATTAATGGTGGTAAAAGTTCTAAAATGATCCTTCTTCGTATAATTCTATTAGATGATAAAAAACTGACATTTTAACAGGGCTGTGTAGACCTTTTATATCCACTGTACATGGCCTCAGTCATTTTTGGCTTGTGGATCTCTTTCAGTTAAATACATGGATGTCAGAGACATATTTGGAGTTCACCTGTTAGTTCCTCATTATGGTTGAACATCCAAAGAATGGGATCCCAGCCTACAATACATCCTTGGAATGAGCCAAAGAAAAAAGACGTCTACGCGTTTTGAAGGGTAAAATTCTTCATCAGGACAGAAGATATATTCTTTAAGAAATATTGTATTATCTTGCTGCTTTCTAGTGCATGAAGAAAACATTTATTTCTTCATGCATTAGAAAGCAGCAAGATAACACAATATTTCTTAAAGAATAGATCATATTCTGTCCTGATGAAGAAGTTTGCACTTTGAAATGAATCTAATACACTACTTGGATTATACATACCTGAGTTGTCCTCCTCACATCCTTGGTCCTCGCTCGGTGTGACATGCCATGATTTTACAAAATGCTTACTTTGCTTTAAATGTAATTTCATTTTTTTGTTTTTTACATTTTTATTAGATAATAAGAATTACAAGGTGTAATCTGATATGATTACTGTCATTTCTGTCATGCAGATTTGAGATAAACCATTACATTCCATTCATATCCGAGGAGCTTGCATTTACTTTATGCCTCAATTACACGCAAGGCTTGTTGGCTTCCTTACAACACAGTTTACATAAGATGTAATTATATAAGTTTACCGTTATCTGAGAGCGGACGGCGTAACCTGATTTGGGAATCAGAAATAAATAATCTACATCTAGAAAATTCAAAGACCACGTCACGAGCGTAAATTGATTTACAAACGATTCTCT
This sequence comes from Allobates femoralis, assembly GCA_033576535.1. NCBI lineage: Eukaryota > Metazoa > Chordata > Amphibia > Anura > Aromobatidae > Allobates > Allobates femoralis. The sequence continues at coordinate 39,741,714 of JARQOC010000004.1, read as the reverse complement.
GTCTGGGCTATTTTTCCCTAAAAGCTTTTATTTGTCCCAAAGGCTTTGATAAATACTGGCGATAAAAAATAGCCACTGACGGCAATGTAAAAATGCTGGAAAGTAGTCTTCTAATCACCTCTTCCCTACTCTATCTGTCAAAACAGTCAGGGAATGAGTGATTTGTACTCTGAAATTGTGGCAACCCTGCAGACTGGTAGCCACAGAAAAGAGCAGCAGCTGGGATGGTAAGCCATTCACCCCAAACCAAAAGCACCCAACACATCCCTGAATCCCTATACCTAGGACTTTATGCCAAGGAAGGGAGAAGTGGAGAAGAGCAGAGTGGTGGGTGGAGTTTAGGTGGCACCTGTGAGAGGGGGAGGAGTTACAGTGGTTTACCTCAGAGTGAGTGACAGTCAGTTTGGAGACGGAGGATGGAGTTGAAGGATGGCTCAGGACTGAGCAGAGTGACAGCAGAAAAGAGACTGTAAACAAGAGAGGAAAAACACCGGGACCCGGCAGCCGGTGTTATCTTATGGCTGACCGTGTCCGGGACTACAGACGAGGTGTAGTGGAGAAGTAGTCCAAGGTGGAAGAACGGGACTTGGTCAATGGACAGGTTACCGGCCCTGTAAAGTGGTTGGCAGCTTCAAGCCCCGGCCACAGATTAACCGGTGAGGTGAAGGGTCTCTATACCCGGAACCAAACAGACAGTCACACCTAGGAAAAAGCCTCACATAGAATTTGGGGGTTAGAGAGAGAAGTCTGGACTGCTGGCCCTGAGGTAGTGAGTGGCCATGAGGAGAGAGACCCGGAAAGGCTAAAGGAAGGGGGTGCTTTGGTGAACCAGACCAGCTGCTTACCGGCTACCGATACGCTCACTGTAAAAGAAACCATGACTGTGTGAACTAAGAGCAGTGAGTAAAGTACCCGGTTAAACTTCAAACAAGTGTGAGAGTATTTATTGAAGGTCCATGGCTGTGGAGACCAGCATCTGAGGAGAAGTCGAGCCTGGGAGATCTAAAGGACACCGGTCAGTAAAAACTGCATCCCCATCATCACCTCACAACAACTTCACCAGTAACAACTATTACCACCGGCCCAGGGATCAACCTAGCCTTACCTGTGGAGGGCTTATCACCTAGCTGCATCCCATAATCATCCTCTGGAGCTGAAGCAAGCAATGGCGGTCATCACATCTGGCCGCATACCACAGATGACGTCACAGTGACATTCAATTTTTATTTATTTTTCCGCTCTTTATTTACGGTCCCTCCAGGGCCACGGAACCGATCCACGGTCAATACCGTGAAATCCCCTCTGTGAACAGACAGCAGGGACCGGTCCTGAGTAACCCACGACCCTGAGGGTGATGCAAAATATTACATTATGTCGCACCCCAGGGCCGTGGGTACTCGGAAGCGGGCTGCTAAGCAGTTCTGAGGAGTCACAGGGGTTGAGACCTGGATTTCGTGACCCTGTGTTGAGTTGTAAAAGGCAGTTCTTGGCTTGGGTAGAAAAATATGGGTTATTTATAAGGGAGTTATTCATGATGCCACCTGTGGTTTGTGGCTATGGGTAGCCACCGCTGCTGCAAAACTGCTGGAGATGATGGATTGGCAGCTAGGATGGAGCAGCTCCCCACGGGCGGAGTAGATCCCCAGGACAGTGAATGTTGAAGAGTGTAAGGTACAGGACGGAGGGTGTGCAAATAACTGGAGTCCACAGCAATGAACGTTTCCTTTACCTTTACTTGTCCATCACAGATACAGTCCGAGGCACCGGTTTAGATGTTACTGTGGACCTGGGCTGCCTGAAAGCAATCAGAAGGGATCCACATAGCCAGGTGTGTTGAATGCCTCCCTTCTGTGCTTTCACTTGCATGTTCCCGCTGCTGCATAAAACTATGTTGCGGCACTCTCTCTCTCCTTTAGTCTGTACCAGTATAGCATGCAGCGCGAGCCCTGATCCAGTGGTTGCTCCCCAGTGGAGTCCCCGAGCTCTAGTATGCTACTATGCTCCAGGCGTTAGGTAGGCCAGGGGACCTGGAAACCCCTGCCCCTTCAGATTTCTGCTGCTGGGTCATTAGTAACCAAACAGCCTTGGACTCCAGTGTCCAGTTTTCTTAGCGCTTTCTCCTCCGGGGTGAGCTTAACACTGCTCTGCTCCCCAGGCTCTCTTCTCCTTCCTCCTCAGACTCACTCCATCACTGTTCTATTGTTGTCCCTAGCTATTCTATCTAACCCGGCCTCTAGGCCAGAATTTTTATAGGGAAGCTCCCTTAAGCCGGGATCTAGAGCTCCCCCTTCTGGTCTGGAGACAGGAAAGTGTTGGATGCTGTGTCACCTGATTAGGGAACTTTCCTTCTTGCTTCCAGGCGTGACATCACCCCTGTGGGGGAGGCAATGCCATTGTTTCAACCAGACCCTTGGGGTGCTACAATTACATTTCTCTACCAGTAGACGGTCCAGCTGGCAGCACACGGACTGGTGTAGATAGCCGTTTAATCATCTCTTTGAAGTGCTAAGGCTTAAGATGCTCATCCAGTTTAATGGATGCAACTCAAAGTTTTCAACTTAACTCCTAAGAACATCCTATATCATATTGCCTCTACCATCAGAGAAGACAAATCCGGAATTTCCTTGAATTTAAATCTTCAAATCTTTATTCCAGATAAATCATAAATTAAGGCCAGGGTACGTTTTCTAAACAGTAGTTGACGCTTTTTGATGTTACATCATCTTAATCATTGAGTTACGATTAAGATGATAGAACATCGAAACGCGTCAACTGCTCTTTCATAAACTAACCCTGTTCTTAATTTGTGATGTATTTGGAAAAAAGATTTGAAGATTTAAATTCAAGGAAATTCCGCATTTTTCTTCTCTGATGGTACTTGCATTATTCTATAAGCCGATGGGTTCAGCGATTTTCTACCTGAATAATGAAATAGTGATAATAAATGAGTGATGACTGCACTTCTATGGAACTTTAATGATTTACCTCTGCCTGCTGACAAATGAGATAATTATTCTGGGACTAGCACAGGGTTAAGTTTAACAAATGAAGATGAAAAATTAGGCAAACACCTGTGTTGCACCCAGGGGATGAGGGGACTCGAGACCAGGTCCTGTCGTTTTCTAGGGTTGCTGGGGTTGTCACGGTCATGTGACCCGGTCCCATGGTCCCAGGTGTGGCAATAAAAAGGGGAAAATGGAAAACAAAAATAAAAATTAAAGTTGTGACGCCACCCGCAGTTTGTGGCTAGGAAAGCCACCACTGCCGTCCAGGCCTCTGGGGAACGATGATGAAGGCGGCAGGGCTTGGTGTTCTTCAGAGCAGGAGTAGAGGATGAGTCATCTGGCCTCCACACTTATCCTTTCTCGGCAATCTCCCAGTGTGCTGCTCTGCAGGCAGGAGCTTATCACCGTCGCGCAAAGGAGAGTCTCTCACACACAGTTAAGAGTCTGTCTGGGTACTTTTACTCACATTGGTACAGTTCCAGTTACACACAGAACACAACCGGCTCCAGACACTGGTTCTGCAGCCAGGACAGTTCACTAGGGGCACCTCCTCTCTAGTCCTTTCGGGCCTCGCAGTCACTTCCCGAACGTCTTCTCCGGGCCAGCTGTCGCAGACTTTCTGTTGGCATTCCCAAATCCTAGTTCTATATGACGGCCTTTCCTTCGTGTGTCGGGGATTGGGTTCCAGGCATAAGGTCCCTTCACCTTGCTGGTTAATTCGTGGCTGGGGAATGCAGCTGCCAACCACATCTACAGGGCCGGTACCCTGGTGTTGGCTCGGTCCTCCCAGTGTCCTGACTCTTCTCTCCCTCGGTACTCGGCCAGGGACCCTGACCGGCCTTACAGTGGCACAGGCTGTCAGGTCCACGTTCTTCCTTTATGGTGTTACATTTTGGATCTCATGGCATCTTGGCTTAGGGGTTCTGTTCCTCACTTACTCACGCCAGGAACATGAACCGGTGCTCTGTGTCTTCCCGACTAAGCCGGGACTAAGCCAGGACTAAGACCTTAGTATTACTAGGGTTTTAGTCTAGTTCCTCCACCCCCCCTTCCTGGGTTTTCCTCTCTTTCCTCCACCCTCCTCTTAGCTCCCCCCTCTATCCTTTGCCTAATATAGAGTAATAGGTCTCGGGATGGGGGGATGTTTAAGGTGTTGGTGTGGGGTGACTAGCTTACCTGACCCAGCTGCATCACCATCTGTGGCAGCAAGTCCGCAGGGGCACCACACCAGCACCACCATAATTGGAATTAAGAAAGGAAAACGAATGGACATAATGTATAGTTGTATCCAGATAAGCCATCTGGCATAGATGAGGTATTCGAAGGTGCAAGCTGAATGTCCAAGAACCGGGACTGAACCAATAAATCCAAAGAAAAGAGCGTGAGCCTGTGTCTTGCTAAATTTACCTGGATTGTGGAAAAGCCCGTACTTACGTAGCGCTTACTGACTTACAAATCAGGCATGAATAATATTATTCTTTATAGCAAGATTAAATTTATTTGTTTACAAAGTAGCACATGAATTGTCATCAATTGAATACAGGCTTAACACAAAGTATACTAATTATACTTAGACTTAATTATAGCGAATAAGCATCAATACTTTTACCATGTATTGTAGCTGCTTCCCTTTCGTCATCGGGAACGTCACGATCTGCGAGAAGGGACCACGGCTTGCTTCACAGAGATGTCCATTCATGTTGGCCTCTGGAAAGGTTTCCCTCCCCCTCACTGACTGTGACTTCCTTCAAATTATACTTTTCGAATATCTGATCACGTGCTGATGGCATGATCCAGCGTTTTTTAGGACGTGACCATCAATGACATGATGTTCACTATTTTCCCTGTTACCGGCTGTGCAATACCTCCATCTGTTTCCCTGGCCGAGGAAGTGGTTTCCTGTCCGAGGATGTGGTTTTCTGTCACAAGAATTTCAGCTCAGCTCATGATTTCATCATAACAGCATAATGAGAAGAAGAATTGACCCTGTCTGTATTTCAACATCATTTATATGGAATGAATGATAAGGCCTGTGGTCACTATTTTAATTATGATTACCTGTTCTATACCTATTCTATCCACATCCACACACCATTCTTATCACATTGGTATCACAGCCTGCCGGGAGGTTGGACCCATAAAATCGTTCACAAGAGAATCGGCTGTAGTCTTGGCAGGCTTGAAGCTGCTCCCTCTCCCTTGCTCTCTCATGCACAGCTTGTAAGTCTTTAGGGTTTTTTTGAAATAAAGAGGAATTTTGTTGGCAGTGGATTATTCAGTATACTCTCAAGCATGTTTACAACAGATCAGAGCTTTAATTAGTAATAAACAGGTACAGATATGATAGGCTTTGTGGAATCAGGAATATACATATCTTAAGTTTCTCTGTGCAGCATCAGCAGGCTGCTTCTCTTCACATGCACAGACACAGGAAACTGGGTATAGTCACATGGTCTTTCCTGTGTGTGAGACTCTGGGAGTGTTCTTTTTATCTAACTTTATAAACAATGCACAAACCTAGCAATAGAGCACTTACGTACACAGGAATGGAGTTGTTGCACTAAACATATTCCAACAAATTTTCACTGGACGAGTGCCGCTCTTCTCTTTGGACTCAAATTTAACAAGCATTTCCCTATATTTGCACTTTATTAGTTTTAGCTGGCTTCAGAAAGATTGAGTTTGAACTAAAGTTGAAGGAAGACATAAATTCATCAAGTATGACCTATAAAGTAACGTGTATTGTTGACTCCGAGGAAGGCCAAAACCGAAATGGGGCAGATGTTAACTACTTCTTATCAAGACCAATAACCTTTGGGACAGGTTTATATAAACATCAATCCTTTCTCTCAGGGCAGCTCTGTATTTACTGTAATTATATCTGAGACTTCTGGATAGTCTGTCCGAACTTGGGCCTGTTGGCAGCTAAAAACTATGGGATACAATATTAGCTTCTCCTAGATTTAACCTTCTTCATTCCATTCCATGATCCATATGGTCTGTCAAGAAATTTTTTAAAATCAAACCTCTAGAGCAAAATTTGGCAAATTCAATTATTTTCACATCTTCTTGTCCCACAATATGAAGTACCGTATATACTCGTATATAAGCCGACCCGTGTATAAGCCGACCCCCCTACTTTTGCCCCCAAAATCTGGGAAAACATATTGACTCGTGTATAAGCCGAGGGTGGACCCCAGCACAGGTATACAGCCCCCAGCAGTGTGGTATACAGGCCCCCCAGTGGTATACAGGCCTCCCCAGTGGTAGTATACAGCCCCCAGCAGTGTGGTATACAGCAGCCTCCCCAGTGGTATATACAGGCCCCAGCAGTGTTACAGCTGCCTCCCCAGTGGTATATACAGCAGCAGCCCCAGAGGTAGTATACAGCAGCCCCAGAGGTATATACAGCCCCAGTGGTAGTATACAGCAGCCCCAGTGGTAGTATACAGCAGCCCCAGTGGTAGTATACAGCAGCCCCAGTGGTAGTATACAGCAGCCCCAGTGGTAGTATACAGCAGCCCCAGAGGTATATACAGCCCCAGTGGTAGTATACAGCAGCCCCAGAGGTATATACAGCAGCCCCAGTGGTAGTATACAGCAGCCCCAGTGGTAGTATACCGCAGCCCCAGAGGTATAAACAGCCCCAGTGGTAGTATACAGCAGCCCCAGAGGTATATACAGCCCCAGTGGTAGTATACAGTAGCCCGCCCGCCACCCCCATCAGTATACAGGCCCCCCCATCAGTATCCAGGGCCCCCCCCTTGCTCCGCAAAACCTGCAAAGTAAAATCATTATACTTATCACTGTCCTGTCGCCGCCGTCCCTGCCGCTGCCATCGCGCTCCCCGGCTTCATCCGTCTTCTTCCGGCTTCCTGTGGTCGGCGCAGGCAATGACGTCATTGCCTGCGCCGACAGGAAGCCGTAAGAAGACGGATGAAGCCGGGGAGCGCGATGGCAGCGGCGAGGACGGCGGCGACAGGACAGTGATAAGTATAATGATTTTACTTTGCAGGTTTTGCGGAGCAAGGGGGGGGGGCCCTGGATACTGATGGGGGGCCTGTATACTGATGGGGGTGGCGGGCGGGCAGCCTACCGTTGGTATACTCGCGTATAAGCCGAGGGGGGACTTTTCAGCCCAATTTTTGGGCTGAAAAACTCGACTTATACGCGAGTATATACGGTATATGTAAGGATTCTTTTGTGTTTCTCTAGACTGACCATTATTCACTGCTATTATTCACTTTGCTAAATTATACTGTAATTCTACTCTTTAGCACTAAAGGCTTCTATTGTGTTTTAGCAAATCACCCTCTAGTAAGATGGATGCTGCTGAACCTGTGAAAGCCATCTTGTTTCCTGTTTCGTCCTACTTATCCACATGTGAACTTCGTTCAGTGCTTGAGTATTGTGTCTAGTTTAGTCAGCTTCAGTCTCCAGCTCAGAGCAATCTTTCCCCAGTTTGCTCTCACTTTATCCTGATTGTTTCTCCAGATGTCCACTCCTGCCTCCTAGGACTTCTACTACTGTTTGCTTTTTCCTGCTTGTGACCTTCAGCCATTGGATTCCAGCAAGTGTTCCACCAGTATGATAACAGTAGGCCTCTATGAACTGGAGTAGATTTCTGCTATTATTTATGCAACGTTTTTAGGAGAATTAAAAGTGTTATCTGGGATTCAAATGTTGATGACCTATGGATAGTTCATCAGTGTTTGATCAGTGTGGCTGTGACACCCGACTTACCGACAGTTCAGGTGTTCCCGATACCGCTGCCGGTTGGAACTACAGTACTTATTTGTGGAGCTGTAAGGCACAAATCTGCCGGCTGTATAGTGGTCAAAACTGGATACTGCCCATCCGCACGCTATTCGAATCAATAGGGAGTGGGTGCACAATACCTGGCCAAGGTCTCTATTATGTCAACAGATTTGTGCTGTGCGTCTCCACAACTGAGTAGCTCCGGTCAGCACTGGAGAGAGCTTAGGATCCATAAATTCACTTCCACAACTTACTCTGATGAGTTTAATAAAAAATGGGAATCTATATTATTTGTCTAAACTAATTGATATGATAATTCGATATGAAGATGAAAAACTGTCAGAATTGCAAATTAATATCAAATACAATCCTGTATCATTGTTCTTGGTGGAAACTTTTACTTTATATGAAGAGCTGGGTATTAAAATGAAAAATAACTTGGCTAAAATGAAATAACCCAGATCAAATTCACAGTGATCTTCAGGTCTTTAAAATGGACATAGCTATCATTGGCCCAAGCAATATTTTCAGTGACCTAAATTGATTGCGAAACAACAGCAGAACCATCGCAAACAGAGTGCACCAAGGGTGAACTTTAGAATCATTAACTGTTAATACTGGTTATTAAGACAAAGAATCTGCAAAAAAGCCAGCACCACTAGAAGATAGCTTGCAATAAAAATTTTGCAAATGCGCATATTACTTCCAATCTGTATAATATTATAAAATTTGAGATATTTGGCCAATCTTTTGAGCCACCCCGCCAACGTCAAGGCAATCTCAATAAGGGAGGTCCCGCTCTATGCTTTTTTATTTTAGTTGTGGATTGCTGCCTTCAACATAAAAATATAGTGGACAACAAAGAGCTATCATTTCCTGGTGCATCTCCACCTGCTCCCTTGTTGTCAGTCCAGTGCAAGTGAATAAAATGTCTACTCAGGCTCACACACCTGCAGCTTCTGGTGGCACTGGCATTTTTGTTGATTTTTGGATTATCAAAACAGTTTTTTTTATATCAGGCAGTCTTGGAGAGAGAACAGAAAGTCTGAAAAAAACAAAAAAACAACAAGCTGGGAGAAAACATAGAAAATCATCTGATACACAAGTTTATAATCTATGTACTAAAACCCTTTCTCAGAATAAAATTGATGTATTGACTAAGGCTGCTTTCACATCAGTGGTTTTCGCTGATCGTGGCAGTTGCGGTGAAAAAAACGCAACTGCCGCGATTCCCGCATAACGGCTGCACTTGCGGTTCACTTGCGGCAAGCCCCATACAATGTCTATGGGGCTTGCAGCAAGTGCGGCAGGTGCGGTTTCGGCACTTGCAGCAGGTGCGGCAGTGAAAAAAACGCGGCATACCGCGTTTTTTTTTGCGGCCGCACCTGCCGCACCTGCCGCACACTTACCGCAAGCCCCATATACATTGTATGGGGCTTGCCGCAAGTGAACCGCAAGTGCAGCCGTTATGCGGTAATCACGGCAGTTGCGTTTTTTTCACCACAACTGCCGCGATCAGCGAAAACCGCTGATGTGAAAGGGGCCTAAGGGGGTTATCATTTTCACCTTCATGAAGCTTTGATTTATATTGTACTATAAAGGATGTTAACTGGGAATGCCCCAGTATAATCGTTACTATTCGGGTAACGATATTCAGGCTACTCGCTACTCCGCGAGTTTCTTGCGATTACTCGTTAGGAGTAGCGAGTAGTCCATTCACTTTCACAGTGTATCTATATACACTGCGAAAGTGGAATAAAAGTGAATAAAAGTTGTTAACAATAAAAATATATCATACTCACCCATCTGATGGCTGCAACGGGAACTTGAAAAGAAGACATCCCATGTATGGCTAGGACCTGTCAATTTGTTTGGCCAGATCGCTACCAGCCATCTGATTGGCTATCAGACTGACGGATCCTTGCCGTACATGGGATGTCTTCTTTTCAGGTTCCCGGTGCAGCTGTCGGATAGGTGAGTATGATAATTTTTTTTATTTTTAACAACTTTTATTCACTTTTATTCCATTTTCACAGTGTATATATAGTTACACTGCAAAAGTACTCGGTTCTACATTCACTTTCATTGGACTCGCTATACTCGCAATGAGTACCAAGTATCGGGACTTACTCGTTACGAGTATAGCAAGTCCGAATATTGCAGTACTCGCTCATCCCTAATGTTAACAAATCAGCAATATTGTCAATATCAGCAAACGGTCAGGAAACATTTCTATTCTGAAACTGTTATGTCAGATTATGCTTCTGCTCCAGACAGTTCCGATCATGTACCTGTCATGCCTCAGGATTCAATCCGGAGACCCAGTTCTGTTAAATCGGCTTCCATCTCAGCCACTGCAGGTTCAGTCTTTGTTCAAGTGCTGATTACCCTTTATCTTTTGTTTCATTCTTTTTGGTCAACAGGTGTTTCTATAGCAGAGATTGTTCGCAGATCTCTGGTTGCAGTGAAATCATGGACACATTGTTCTATTTTGTGGCTGTGTACAATGGAACAATGTGTCCATGATTTCACTGCAACCAGAGATCTGCGAACAATATCTGCACAATTATCTGTGTGTGTAACTGGGCATTAATAGAGATAGGTTCGGCGGATCCAATGGAACTTTCTTTTAAATTCGGATTTGGGACTGGACTTGACCCGAACTTGAGCCCGAACTCTGAACCTGGACTTCAAAGTTATGAAATGGTGGCTAGAGGGGCTGTAAAAATAAGCAAACATTGATTAAGCATCAGCATCATACTTACCGAAGACCGCACACTTGTACTTCTAGGCTACTCATTATCTTACTAATTTATTCACTGCACTGGCTCCAATGGCCAATCACAGATGCCCACTCTGTGACAGCGTCTGTGATTGGTTGCCACAGGCAATGAACCTGCCATTAGAGTGGTGTAAAAATAAACACATAATTTTTAAAAATGACAGGATTTCTCTCTAATTTTGATTCTCAGCACAGATAAAGTGGACGGCTATGAGCTGCTACCCCAAGCTGCCTGGCTTTTCCTTGGCTGGCAATCAAAAATACAGGGGAGCCCATTATGTTTTTTTTAATTATTTAAATAAATAATTTAAAAAGGTGTGTGGACGTCACCCTATCATTGATTGTCAACCAAGATAAAAACCAGGCAGCAGGAGTCTGGCATTCTCAGCATGGTGAGGCCCATAGTTATTGGGCCCCCCTAGGCTACCGAACAGCAGCCCACAGCCACCCAAGAAATTAACACAGTGATTAGATGGGCCAATTTCTGGCTGCAGTGGCATTGGGGTGATAGAAAGGGTTAATGACAGCTGAGTATTGACAGCTTGTAATTATGCCCAGATTTATAATGTTCACCCACCCAATAACAATCCTATGCATACATAATTAAAAAAAACACACACAGAGAAAATTGCTCCATTTGAAGTAAAACACACAGCCAACCCTTATTTTCCTATTTATCAACCCCAAACATATCCTGACAGTAATCCAAAACGATGGTGTCACGAAGAACATGATCTTGACTCTGCTTTATCCAGAGACTGCAGCAATGGAACAAGAATCCTTTCGCTGCAGTCTTTGGGATCACGCAGACTGCCATGAGGAGTGGAGACATCACTCACTGAGTCACTGAGGTTTCCCCGTGGCAGGAAACTCAGGTGACCCCATTGCCATATTGTGGGACATGGAGGCACAGAAGTCTGGCAATCCAGCAGAAAGTTCAACTGAATTCATGGCGTGCTGTGAACTCGGAGAAGGTTATGTTTGGGGTTGATAAATGTGCAAATGAGTATCGTCTGTGTGTTTTATTTCAAATGAAGCAAATATCTCTGCATGTGTGTTTTTTAACTATTTACTCACAGGAATGATAATGGATGGTTCTCATAGTGACTTGAACATTATCAATCAGGGCTTAATGACAAGCTGTCAATACTCAGCTGTGCTGTCCTCTGTAACGACCACACATGTATTTAAAAAACAGCTTCACTCTGAATACTAAGCTATGCAATAATGGATATACAGAAATATAGACTAGCATTATAGCTAAGGAAATATATATAATAACTGAGACACTTAGCCCATAAATATGGCCATATTCATAATCACCCAGTAGCCATGATGAGGTGTGTTTCTTTACTGTGAACCTACAGTCTGGGTCACTGCCTTTCTTTGGATTTAAAAACCTCCTTTTGTCGAGTAGGAACCTGCTGACAGAGAGCAATAACACCTAAGACTAGTGGGGCTGCACAAGCAGAGGGCATGACCCCATAATCTAAACCAGAGAAAAACTGCAGCACTCCCTAGCATGTAATGTGTACAGGTGTAGAGCCAAGCCAATGTGTAGAGCCAAGGAAATATATATATATATATATATATATATATATATATAATATATATAACAATTGAGACAATTAGCATACAAATAAGGCCATTTCCATAACTACCCAGTAGCCCAGTAGTAGGCTCATTGTGGCTACTGAGTGTTTATGGATATGGATATGGCATAATTTGTTGAAATTAGCTTTCCTAAATTCTAGGTTTTAGCATTTCCCCTTTGAAATATTTTATTGAATATTACATTGAAACTTAAAGCGTAACTGTTGTTTAAATATTTATTTAATAGTAATGTAGATCAAGTGATTATAATCAACTTTCACATATACTTTATTAATGAAATCAGGAAGGAAACCATTAAAAAATTTCCACAAGGTGTCCTCAGCAGACTGTGTGTGAAGGTCATTCTTAGTCACCCCCCCCTCGTCTTCAGGGGGCATGGCCTAAACCACATTCACAATACAGATGGTAAGACTGACAAATTACCTCATGCCGGCACCTCCATTCACATGGCTTTGCTGGGTGTTATCACAGAGCACAGAGAAGAGGTCATGTGAAGGAGGAGTCAGATAGGATCTCACAGGAGCTGTTTGAGCTCAGCATGGTGCTGCATGAGGTAATTTGTCAGCTGTATTGTGAGCACAGTTTAGGCCATGCCCCCTGAAGACTGAGGTGACTAAGAATGAGCTTCACACACAGCCTGCTGAGGACATCTTGTGGAAGTTTAATAAAATATATGTGGAAGTTGATTATAATCACTTGCTCTACATTACTATTAAATTTAAATGATGGTTACACTTTAACATTTTATGTTTACTGCATCCCAGGTGCTCCGAACCTGTAGATCTGAAATGGTTTCTGGTCTATTTCACAGGACCAGATACAGCAAATTATCTCCACTGGTTGATTCATCTTCTAACTGAGAGGGATAATTGTTTTGAATTGTAGATAATAATAATTTTTATTTACATAGAGTCGGCATATTCCGCAGCACTTTACAATTCAGATAATAACTTACAGCTTTTGGTCAGCTATGTTAGGAGGCTAATAGCAAACTCCAATTAGCAGTTTTCCGTTATTGCCCTCACCGTTATCCATTCTGACTGTATATTGTCACAGCACCCCCATGCCCCACTGTCATCATTAAGCACCTGTCCTAAGTTTGATTTAATGAAAATACACATCCCTCCACCTTATTGTCTTTCCTGTCCTTTCTGAATGTGGTGTATACCCCTATGTTGTCACCCAGGCATCACTCTCATCCAGCCAGGTTTACATAATGCCCACCACATCGTAAACTTTGGATAACATAAGACTCTCCAATTCAATAATTTTGTTTTCCAAACCTCTTGCCTTCACCAGCAGACATTCAATATTAACACATTTCTTACTCCCCGCCTCCCTACTTTCCTTACACTCCCAAGACCCCTAAATACTCATTGACCACTAGTATTTCACTGTCTCTGTCTACTCTAACTATTCACGTATTTCCATAACTACCCTTCTCCCCAAGATCCTAGTTTAAAAGCTCCTCCATCCGTCTGACCATTTTTCCCCCATCACAGCTTCTCCCTCATCATTGAGGTACAGCCCGTCCCTACCATAAAGCCTGTAGCCGACAGGTAAGTCTTCCCAGTTCTCCATGAGCCAAAACCCTTCTTTCTTGCACCAATTACTAGGTCAATTATTTGTCTCCCTATGCTCCCGCTGTCTTTCTAGTGATGCTTGTGGCTTGTTACTGAAAACACCACCTTGGCGGTCCTGGTCTACAACTTCACCTCCTAGTTCCCTGTAATGATTTTTAAGGATGTTCCACCTCCCTCTAACTTTGTCATTGGTACCAATGTGTACCATGACCGCTGGGTTTTCTCAAGCTCCACCCAGCAATCTGCCTAACCGATCTGCAATATGCTGAACTTAAGAACTCGGCAGACAACACACTGTTCGGGATCTGTGTAGTCTTTGCTGCACTCCTATTTCCCTCCTTCCTACTTCAGTCATTTTCCTGGTTGCTAGGAGCAAAGTCCTGCTGTAGTGATCCAGTTCCTGGGCCTGTAGCCCTTATACTAACAACATAGTTAGTTACTAAGTTTTGTCCGATCAGGACCAGGTTACCCGACACTTTTCCCCCTGTCCCTTCTTCTAAGTGTGCATACTCAGTGTTTTGGACGCAGCATCTTGCCACTGCATTTAAAATGCATGGTCCAGTTGCAGCATAGTGGATTGGATTTGTAGAAATCCCATCCTCACTATGCTTCACCCAACCGCAGCGTCTTGTCAGCTGCAGTGCAGGTTTTAGGACTTTCGCGTCTTTGTTCATTTCATGCTGCCGAGTCAGAAGCGGTCCCCGTTGGCAGGAGGAAGCCACCCTGCACCCACTGCAGATGGTGAGTACAGGGCGGCTGTGGACGTACTGCACTCACCCGCGGGTTTCCGTAGCACCTCCAAGATGCAGTGCCTCCGAATTGTGAGCATGTACCCTAACTGTTATCCTGCTACCTAATTCTGTTCCTGATCTTCCCCTCCTCCATAGCACTGTCCCGCACCAGAACGTGCTCAATGAACTCCAATACATATATAAATGTATCAGACTGGAGAAATGTCAGAAAAGGCTAAAAATTACAATAACTTAATAAAATCTAAAGCGCGGTCACAAATACCTGATAGATCTGACAGTAAATCACTGCAGCCTCGTGTGGTCCCGGCAGCACTATACCATAAATGGCTTCTGTTACTGTTGACATAGTGAACAAATTAGAACATTTCCCATACAGAAATATCCTAAATCCCCGGCCGGCTTTCCCACAATTATTGACAAGAATAAGGATATTTGTCCTGTGAGTTCAGAGCGTCTTCTTGGATGTTGTGGGATCTCGGCTGATCTTGGGACTCGTTATATAATGTTTGTTCCTGGGTTATGGTGGAACGTATCTGTGAAATATACTGAATGTTCCACTATGTAAAATATGTTAAAAAATATATAAGATTATATAAGATTGCTTATCAAAATTAGAGAACAACACACAATTTCCTAAATGTTAAAGTCATTGTGTTGTCCTGTGTGGAAACATCCTAACACGAGTATATTAGCAGTATTTTAAGCTTCTTTCATAAATTGAAGATATTCTAAAGCTCAGAATAAAAATGTAAATGAGATCAATGAAAAAGACACTGATCAAAATTAGAGAACACTGTCAGATACCTGCAAGTAATTGGTGTTAATCTTGCACTTGGTGCTAATTTCCTTAATTATCTGACAAACCATATATAACTGGCAGCCTAACTTTCCAGTTTGCACTCACTTTGCAATAATGGTGTGTCGTTTCAAAGTGGCTGAAACCCTCTGGCAGCAGTCTGTCCAGACGAAGGCCAAAGAGGTCACCTTATCAGCCTTAACAACAGAAATTGGTCATTCCACATCTGTGATTTCTAGAATATTACATCTTTACAACATCACAAACTCTTTCAAGTCCCCAAAGAAGGCTGGTCACCCTCAAAAGACAAGTGTAAGAGAGGACAGGATGATGTGGAGACACATAACTGAACAGGGTAAAGATCTGTCTCATCATACAGTGTCACAAGGTTTATGAGAATTTGGACTGAAAGCCAACTCTGCAGTGACCAAACCTCTCATTAGCAGAAAGAATCAAAAGCCTAGACTCACCTTTGGTGAGGAACATGTTGTGTGGAAAGAGGAAAAGTGGTCCACAGTTCATTTTAGTGATGAAAGTGAATTTAATTTTTTTGGATCTGATGGGAAACATGTTGAAAGGTACCATTGAGCATGAGGGCACAGAGCCGGTGGAGCAGTCCTCAATATACCGCCACCATCTCTATGGTACAGGAGGTCTGGAGAGAAGAAGCATTGGGCTCCATGTCACAGACACCCGGGCTGTAGCACACATAGCTGGGCTGCAGAGTGCGGACCTCGGCTCCAGGGCACAGAGCCCACAGGGTGAGTGCACAAACATGCAGCGGTCGCCACACACTGTACCGAATCGCCTTCACAGCTGCCGATTCGGTACAGAGTGTTAGTCCAGTGGGGACTGCTGTGTACAATGGGGGTGGGTGGTGACATTAGGGGCTGAGGCGGACTATAGGATCCTGGGGGTGGCCGGGCAAAGTGAGTATGTAATGCCATGTCTGATGGGATGTGGGGTCCCTCTGTGGATGTCTGAAGCATATACACACACACACTGCCAGATCTCTAACCAAGAAACTGAGCACTGAAGGCCTGGGTTGGACTATGATGCAGCCTCTGTTTGGAGGGAGGGGTTAGTTAATGTGTAGTAGGATAGAGTAGGTGAAGGAGAGGTCCAGTGTCGAGGCAGTAGGAGCTGCTCTGAAGGGAACAATTGCAAGCAGGTAACCAGTCCCTAGGTCATCCAAGCTTATAATGTCTGGTGGCAGAACTAGATGCTGGTGAGTTTCAGGCTAACTGGCAACTTGAGTGGAGCACCTTAGGGCATTAGTAGTACATCAGTAGAATCAGGGAACTGCTATTGGCACAGAAAACTGAAGGATCCAGACTACCATCCTGGCAGTAGGTAACCCACAGCAACCTAGAGGGAGTACTGGAACCTCAAGGCACCAAGAAACCTAAAACACAAGGAAAGTAAGCAGGAAGGCCATATTACTCAGCTAGAAGAGCAGACTACAATTCTCATCAAACTGGCCATACCACATGCCTGTTGGTGGATGTACAACCCTGGACCTGTTACAGAAACTTGTAGTAAAAAGGTAAAGCAAATGTCTCTGGTGGTCTGCTTCCTCCACTACGCTCACTACCATCACCCTTATCATCTCCTAGGAGCCAGCCCTTCTTGGGAAGGGTTAACCACCTGAACTGATGTACCACCTATTTGCCAGGGATGCCCTGCAATGCCATCCTCATTAGGCTGATTATCCCAACTGGCATCATAACAAACTATATCCCTACTACTACCTCTTTACATGTACAGTTAAGACCACAGCTACTGTGAACTGAAATCTAGCCCAGCAGCTTTGTATCTTGGTCCTTGCAACTGACACACCAACTTAATCTATGCCATTGGTTATATCCCTGCTAACACCCAAAAATAATAGATGAAGGCTATCTGGTTTGGGCCTCCACACTTTAGAAACCCTACAGATGCTGCATTATCAATCTCGATCATACATACCCCTTGTTAATGCTCAATGATTTGTCCTAGAGCCCAAAAATGTGGCTAAAAAATAATTGGCTTTGTTGTGATGAATTGGCACACCCCTGCTTATGTCCTGGCTGCCCAGATGTTCAATAAAAGCTATGCAGAATTTGTATTTTTGTCTGCAGGAAGAGGACATGGACAGTCTTCCTGAGGCTATTCATTTCTCTAGTCCCAATATCTCCTAAAACAATTCATTCTGTACTTCAAGGAATTCTCCTGGGTGGTGGTGAATTGTGGTGTTTTGTAATAATGAATGTTCCAACAAGTACTGATTACTTCCTTTGTTCAAAACATGTTCACACTCCAACAAATCGAGTGGATATTTGCAAATAATTCACTACTGGAATCTCTTCCTGAAGAGGGAAAACAATTGACGTACTTATTTTATATGGACATTGTTCACATTCTGGAACTTTATTGATATTACCGTATTTGGGGAATCTCCTCCATAATGTATGTCTTCAATCATCACTAATAGATGAGCGAATAAATTTGCAAGACGCTGCGCCATCGGCCATCTCAGTATTCAGAGGCTTCCCTGCGGATGTAGTCCTATCTGTTGGCATCCCTGGCTCTTCTTTAGATTCGCTGGCCTGGTGCGATGTCTTCATTGTGGCATTACACGCGCACAAGGTAATATGCCAGACCAATCAAGAGAGGAGCTGGGGATGCCGGCAGGTAGGAAGCAGTCTACAAAGCTCCCATTGGGCAGCTACGGAATCTGGACGTGACCACTGGACCAGCTTTCTGCGAATCAATTCACACTTCTCTAATCATTAACATAAATAGTAGGAAGAATCATCAAATTTTAGCACTAGTGATTGAGAATTTTATAAAGTGTATAGAGAAAGTGCAATGATAATATTCAACAAGAAACTCATGCAGAAAGATCATTTGTTGCCATAGCCAAGCCATTGCGTCACATCACCACCTCTTCCATGGCCTACTCTACTGAACAAGTAGTAGTAGTTCTACAGAAGGCTCCTTCTGGAAGAGACACTTCCCAGGTGGTTTCTGAAGGATTTTAGGGATCACTTGAACATTTTGCCAACTCTTCCGATAGTCCAAGAGATTTTTCCGGGGAGCCTATATTCCAGGTCAAATGGCAAGTGCAAATTAACCACAGACACAACTTGGAACCATCCAAAAGATTAGAAGAACAGCGCCTTACAAGCTGGAAGTTCAAATCATCAATCCTTTATTCCATCCACCACAGCACAACGTTTCGGTTGTAAAGAACCTTCCTCAAGTGCATACATTACACAGAGACACCATGTGTTTTATAGTATAAAACTCCACCCACACTGATAATGAACCAATCAATGTGGAGTGGAAAAGTAAACAAAGATAAAAATCACCTATTTCCTAGACAGAGACCAACTAACCAAAGCACATTACAATGGGTACATATAGGGTAATACTTCCACACATACAATTAGCTCATCGCCGCATGTGGAGTCAAGTAATCCCGATCCATAATGCTCACCGCATATAGCCAGTAGCCGTCAGGCATCGCCAGTTGTCATAGGAACTCCACGTCAGAGCGGGTCATCACCTATCCGCGCCGCGCACTTCCGGAGTATTAGTGCGCATGCGTCGGCGTCCGTCCTCCATTGGTTAGAACTTCCGTCAGTCAGCTAAGCTACTGACGTATTTCCGGAGGCGGCCAGCCCAAACATCCGTTCGTTCTCTATTGGTTGGAAGCTCCTGTCATTCAACATGGACTTCTAGCCCGTTTCCAGGGGCGGGTCTACCGGTACAATGCGATCATATCATATATTTACCTTATCAAAACGGAAGTCCGCACATATATTAACAATCCTCCTATCAATTAATCATAATTTAACTCGTCATGGTTCTGAAATAACACAAAAACATGAACGCAATCAGCATATTATAAGGGCCGGACTATAGTCCACAATATCATCTATTTAGATAGCCCACCCGCAATTGGTGACCCACCTGTATGGGGAATACCCATATCATAATAATAAGGCCATAAATCTATAGATATAGGTAAAGTTATAAATAATCGCATTGTTACAGGACAACGTATAACCCTTCAACACAAAAAAAAAGGCATCATCATATAAACCCATGTGAGGAAAACACAAAATTACATATAATCTCATACAGATATAGGTAGTGTCAAAAACGCTACAGTCATCAATATAATACATTCAGGTGTCAATATAACAAAGCACCCAAATAGATTATTAATTAATGATATAATATACCAATATGCTACATATTAGAAATCCCATGTCACTACAGTCATCAATATAATACATTCAAGTGTCCCTTATCAATGATATTAATATGACAAAGCACCCAAACAGATTATTATTTATTGATACAATCTACCAATATGCTACATATTAGAAATCCCAGTATATGATAGGTAAAACAATGCCCTCTTGTGTAATCATCTCTCCATTTGCTGTGGGTCATATCCGAATGTCCAACAACAAGTATACCCATAAAGATTAGATAGTCATCCACCTATAGATCAAAAAAGTGATAGTATAAAACAAAATTAAAAACAATATTTACATAGTGATGAGGAAAAAGCAGGCAAATCACCCTGAACCAAGAAGACATCCCCTCTGATCATAATCCACATTCATACCCTTTGGGGATAGGGTATCCAGCTCAAATATCCATTTCAGTTCTTTCATTTTTAGTTGGGCAACACGGTTCCCACCTCTTCTCAGGGGAGGCACATCGTCTATCACCCTAAATCTGAGCTGGTTGACCGTATGGCCCATCTCATGAAAATGTCTCGGAACCGGTAGTTCAACCAACCCCGTTCTTATGGTACTTTTGTGTTTACCTATACGAGTTTTTACTTCCGTTGTTGTCTCCCCTACATAGAGGAGACCACACGGACAGCAAATCGTATAGATCACAAAGTCGCTGTGACACGTATATCTCCTTTTAATTTCATATCTCTTACCAGAACGCGGGTGATTGAAGTACCGGCCTTTGAGAAGATTGCCACAACAGGCACACCCTAGACAGGGGAAATTACCCAGACTTGGTGGTGCAAAAGTTCTCTGAATGTCCCTCCTTGCACTCCCAATGTCCGATCGGACCAGGTCATCTTTCAAGTTGTGTCCCCTCCTGTAGGATATTAAAGGTGGTAATTTAAACTCCTCAACTTTAGAGTGTCCTTTTGACAATAAAGGCCAATGTTTTTTGACAATATCCATGAGGCTCTTACTGGATCTACAATATGTGGTTACAATTGGAATTCTCTTGGGGGGGGAAACCTTCAATTTAGGTTTTAACAATTCCTTTTGACCAATGTCCAAAGCTCTTGACTTGAACTTTAACAGCCCACTTTTTGGGTACCCTCTTTTCAAAAACCTATTAATCATATCCTGCAATCGGCTATCAATTTTTGAGTCATCAGCAACAATTCTCCTTACTCTCAGCATTTGGCTCCAAGGGAGTGATTCCACCATTTTTCTGGGGTGCTCACTTAGGAAATGCAATGTGCTATTTCTATCGGTACTTTTAACAAAAAGGTCCGTTTTTAAAACACCATCGTCTTTGTAAACCAAAGTGTCCAAAAATTGCAAATCCACAAGCGAGCAGGTCATAGTGAACCCCAGACCAGGGTGTATGTTATTCAGAAAGTTTAAAAAACCATCCAATTCCTCCCTGTCGCCATCCCACACAAGGAAAATGTTGTCGATATAACGTCGCCAGCCCCTGACATGCCGCCAATATGAAGAACTGTACACATGCTCGCCCTCCAGGACAGCCATATAGATGTTAGCATAAGTTGGGGCCACATTGGACCCCATGGCTGTCCCCCGGCGCTGCAGATAGTAATCGTCCCCAAAAAGAAAGAAATTCCTCCTGAGGACGAACTCCAACAGCGTCAGGGCGAACAGTGCACAGCTTGGCGACATGTCAGAGGCGGCGAGCGTCACATCGACGGCATGTAAACCTCTTGTATGTTCAATTGATGTATAAAGCAACACAACATCAAAAGACACAAGCCATGTTGTGTCACAAACCGTGATCCCTGATAAGGAACAAATGAAACTTCCAGTGTCCCTTATATATGAGGGTGCTACTGTGGCAAACCTACGTAGCAAATGATCCAAAAAAATAGAGACTTTATTGCACAAAGAGCCCCTACCCGAAACAATAGGGCGTCCAGGTGGATTTTTCATGTCCTTGTGAATCTTTGGTAAGGTATACAGGGTAGGTACCACTGGGAATTCAGTTACCAAGAATTCAGAGAGACCCTGATCTATGATACCATCCTTCAGTGCAGCACCAATCAAAGATTTCAGCTCTAGCTGAAATTTCTCCGTTGGATTATGTGATAATTTCTCATACACAAGGACATCATTCAGTTGCCTCATAATCTCGCCACGATACTGTACGGTGTCCATCACCACAATAGCACCGCCTTTGTCGGCGGGCTTTATGGTGATGGACCCGTCATTTCTCAATTTTTTGATCGCCTCTCTCTCAAGACGTGAAATATTTGACTTATATCCCTGGTAGTTCTTACTCCTCAATTTAGTAACATCATTTTTGACCAGTTTAATAAAGGTCTCAATCACTGGGTCATGGCCTGGTGCCACAAAATTGCTCTTTTTCCACAGGTCTAATTTCTTGAGAGAGAGGACATCACTAGATGCTAGTGTATCAGCATCTGACTTATCAGAAAAATATTTGGCAAGACCCAATCTACGAAAAAACATAAACATATCATTGTCTATCCCGAACCAATCGATATACCCTGTTGGACAAAAGGTTAATCCCTTAGAGAGAATATCAACCTGAGCATTACTCAATTCACAAGACGATATATTTACCACCAAGCGATCATCATTCATCATTAAACTGGTCAAAAATGATGTTACTAAATTGAGGAGTAAGAACTACCAGGGATATAAGTCAAATATTTCACGTCTTGAGAGAGAGGCGATCAAAAAATTGAGAAATGACGGGTCCATCACCATAAAGCCCGCCGACAAAGGCGGTGCTATTGTGGTGATGGACACCGTACAGTATCGTGGCGAGATTATGAGGCAACTGAATGATGTCCTTGTGTATGAGAAATTATCACATAATCCAACGGAGAAATTTCAGCTAGAGCTGAAATCTTTGATTGGTGCTGCACTGAAGGATGGTATCATAGATCAGGGTCTCTCTGAATTCTTGGTAACTGAATTCCCAGTGGTACCTACCCTGTATACCTTACCAAAGATTCACAAGGACATGAAAAATCCACCTGGACGCCCTATTGTTTCGGGTAGGGGCTCTTTGTGCAATAAAGTCTCTATTTTTTTGGATCATTTGCTACGTAGGTTTGCCACAGTAGCACCCTCATATATAAGGGACACTGGAAGTTTCATTTGTTCCTTATCAGGGATCACGGTTTGTGACACAACATGGCTTGTGTCTTTTGATGTTGTGTCGCTTTATACATCAATTGAACATACAAGAGGTTTACATGCCGTCGATGTGACGCTCGCCGCCTCTGACATGTCGCCAAGCTGTGCACTGTTCGCCCTGACGCTGTTGGAGTTCGTCCTCAGGAGGAATTTCTTTCTTTTTGGGGACGATTACTATCTGCAGCGCCGGGGGACAGCCATGGGGTCCAATGTGGCCCCAACTTATGCTAACATCTATATGGCTGTCCTGGAGGGCGAGCATGTGTACAGTTCTTCATATTGGCGGCATGTCAGGGCTGGCGACGTTATATCGACGACATTTTCCTTGTGTGGGATGGCGACAGGGAGGAATTGGATGGTTTTTTAAACTTTCTGAATAACATACACCCTGGTCTGGGGTTCACTATGACCTGCTCGCTTGTGGATTTGCAATTTTTGGACACTTTGGTTTACAAAGACGATGGTGTTTTAAAAACGGACCTTTTTGTTAAAAGTACCGATAGAAATAGCACATTGCATTTCCTAAGTGAGCACCCCAGAAAAATGGTGGAATCACTCCCTTGGAGCCAAATGCTGAGAGTAAGGAGAATTGTTGCTGATGACTCAAAAATTGATAGCCGATTGCAGGATATGATTAATAGGTTTTTGAAAAGAGGGTACCCAAAAAGTGGGCTGTTAAAGTTCAAGTCAAGAGCTTTGGACATTGGTCAAAAGGAATTGTTAAAACCTAAATTGAAGGTTTCCCCCCCCAAGAGAATTCCAATTGTAACCACATATTGTAGATCCAGTAAGAGCCTCATGGATATTGTCAAAAAACATTGGCCTTTATTGTCAAAAGGACACTCTAAAGTTGAGGAGTTTAAATTACCACCTTTAATATCCTACAGGAGGGGACACAACTTGAAAGATGACCTGGTCCGATCGGACATTGGGAGTGCAAGGAGGGACATTCAGAGAACTTTTGCACCACCAAGTCTGGGTAATTTCCCCTGTCTAGGGTGTGCCTGTTGTGGCAATCTTCTCAAAGGCCGGTACTTCAATCACCCGCGTTCTGGTAAGAGATATGAAATTAAAAGGAGATATACGTGTCACAGCGACTTTGTGATCTATACGATTTGCTGTCCGTGTGGTCTCCTCTATGTAGGGGAGACAACAACGGAAGTAAAAACTCGTATAGGTAAACACAAAAGTACCATAAGAACGGGGTTGGTTGAACTACCGGTTCCGAGACATTTTCATGAGATGGGCCATACGGTCAACCAGCTCAGATTTAGGGTGATAGACGATGTGCCTCCCCTGAGAAGAGGTGGGAACCGTGTTGCCCAACTAAAAATGAAAGAACTGAAATGGATATTTGAGCTGGATACCCTATCCCCAAAGGGTATGAATGTGGATTATGATCAGAGGGGATGTCTTCTTGGTTCAGGGTGATTTGCCTGCTTTTTCCTCATCACTATGTAAATATTGTTTTTAATTTTGTTTTATACTATCACTTTTTTGATCTATAGGTGGATGACTATCTAATCTTTATGGGTATACTTGTTGTTGGACATTCGGATATGACCCACAGCAAATGGAGAGATGATTACACAAGAGGGCATTGTTTTACCTATCATATACTGGGATTTCTAATATGTAGCATATTGGTAGATTGTATCAATAAATAATAATCTGTTTGGGTGCTTTGTCATATTAATATCATTGATAAGGGACACTTGAATGTATTATATTGATGACTGTAGTGACATGGGATTTCTAATATGTAGCATATTGGTATATTATATCATTAATTAATAATCTATTTGGGTGCTTTGTTATATTGACACCTGAATGTATTATATTGATGACTGTAGCGTTTTTGACACTACCTATATCTGTATGAGATTATATGTAATTTTGTGTTTTCCTCACATGGGTTTATATGATGATGCCTTTTTTTTTGTGTTGAAGGGTTATACGTTGTCCTGTAACAATGCGATTATTTATAACTTTACCTATATCTATAGATTTATGGCCTTATTATTATGATATGGGTATTCCCCATACAGGTGGGTCACCAATTGCGGGTGGGCTATCTAAATAGATGATATTGTGGACTATAGTCCGGCCCTTATAATATGCTGATTGCGTTCATGTTTTTGTGTTATTTCAGAACCATGACGAGTTAAATTATGATTAATTGATAGGAGGATTGTTAATATATGTGCGGACTTCCGTTTTGATAAGGTAAATATATGATATGATCGCATTGTACCGGTAGACCCGCCCCTGGAAACGGGCTAGAAGTCCATGTTGAATGACAGGAGCTTCCAACCAATAGAGAACGAATGGATGTTTGGGCTGGCCGCCTCCGGAAATACGTCAGTAGCTTAGCTGACTGACGGAAGTTCTAACCAATGGAGGACGGACGCCGACGCATGCGCACTAATACTCCGGAAGTGCGCGGCGCGGATAGGTGATGACCCGCTCTGACGTGGAGTTCCTATGACAACTGGCGATGCCTGACGGCTACTGGCTATATGCGGTGAGCATTATGGATCGGGATTACTTGACTCCACATGCGGCGATGAGCTAATTGTATGTGTGGAAGTATTACCCTATATGTACCCATTGTAATGTGCTTTGGTTAGTTGGTCTCTGTCTAGGAAATAGGTGATTTTTATCTTTGTTTACTTTTCCACTCCACATTGATTGGTTCATTATCAGTGTGGGTGGAGTTTTATACTATAAAACACATGGTGTCTCTGTGTAATGTATGCACTTGAGGAAGGTTCTTTACAACCGAAACGTTGTGCTGTGGTGGATGGAATAAAGGATTGATGATTTGAACTTCCAGCTTGTAAGGCGCTGTTCTTCTAATCTTTTGGATGGTAATACGGCCGGGTGGATCTCCATGGCTCTGGACTTGCGCCTATCTTTTTGGAACCCAGAGGGTTCTCTTTCCATGAGGTGCTGTGGATAATGCTTTGTTTCTACAACTTGGAACCATACCAGACTGTATCAGAACATTACCAGTATATATTGGTTTCCTGCAATTTGAAGGAAACTATTGGAAGAAGACTCAAGAAGGAAGACCACGTAATTCAATTCTTGAAAATGGAGAAATTTATCAAGTTACTGGTATTAAGTTGATCATCACACAATGTCAGCCCTTATAATATAACCAACAGATCAGTAATTTGATATGTCATGATTTAGATACAATATTTTTGGGCTGACTTGTGGTTGGCCACAGCTCATATAAAACTCTATATTTGCATAGACTTAAATGCTAAAAGCAAGCTTATCATATAATGGGCATGTAGGTAAAAAAAATAATCAGCTTAAAGGGGTTGTCCGGCCTAAAACTGATAATTCTGCAGTCACTTTATGTAACTACAGGCTTATTAATTCTATCAGCACTTGCACTGTGCACTGCGAGGAGTTGCCGGCTTCCAATCTGGGAATGGACCGCAATTGTGTGGTATATGATGTGCCCCCAGGGCTGTAGGGTACTCAGAACTGGGCTTTACTACTTCTGGGGAGTCACAGGGGTCGAGACCTGGCTCCGTGGCCCTGGGGATCAAATAAAAGTTTGGGGATTTTGGTTTAAGGGATAGTAGTCGTGACGCCACCGGAGATGTTCAGCTATTGATGACGCTGTGGTGTGGGATCCCTGAGGATGATCAATTTGCAGCTAAGGTGATATCGCTCCCCACGAAGGAGTGGTTCTCCAGGGCAACGGGTATAGTCTATGGCGGTGGTAGACCGTTTAGGTCCAGGACTAAGGGCGCGGAATAACCGACAGACACACAGTACGTAGTCTCCTTTACCTTTACTGGTAGTTGCAGGTTTAGACCAAGACACTGTCCACAGGAAATTTTAGGAATTCGGGTGGCCTGGAAGCAAGTTGGGGATCTCACCCAGTGAGTTTTGAGACCTCCCTGCTGCGCTCCTCTTTGCTGGTCCTGGCTGCTTGTAGCTAAGTTGCGACCCTCAATTCCTGCTAGTTAGTCTCTAGACTGTATGGCAGGCAGCTTGGCACCACTCCTCTGGCTACTGTCCCTAAGCTCTTGAGCTCTCGGATACTGCTGTGCCTCCAGGTGCTTTGCTATGGCCGGGACATTTGGAGTCTCCTGTCCTCCGGTTTTGGCTGCTGGGTCAGATGTACCCTCAGAACCTCGAGCTCCGGTGTCCGTTTCTGGCACTCTGCTCTGGGGTGAACCAGGCAACTGTCCCCAGTCCCCAGGCTACCTTCTCTCCTTTCTCAGACCCTCTCCTACGGGTCCCTCACGCTTGCTTCACCTTTGCTCTCTACTCTGCCTGGGACAAGCCTACCACTGCTCCAGTCCACAGGTCGTCTTCACAGTCCTCCTAGGAACTGAACTGACTAACCCCGCCCCCAGGTCATAATTAATAGGGGAGCTCCTTTGAATCCAGGTTTCAGATCTCCCTCTTCTGGTCTGGAGTCAGGAGAAGTGTTACATGCTGTGGGCTTACCTGGTGTGTATACCCCTTCTTGCTTCCAAGCATGACATCACCCCCCGAGGGAGGCCATGCCACTGTGGCAACAGGACTCTGGAATGCCACATATACATGTCCCTGGGAAAAAAACAACTAGTGGGCGAGGTGCAAGTGTATGGAATGGGCACGCTCTACTAGTGGGCGTGGCTGTCTAGAGGGCATGGGATTGCTCCATACACTTGATTTAAGCTTGGCTGCACCCACTAATCGGGGACTCTTCCCACCTAGCCACTGCATAACGCATAACTGCAATACGTTCCTGGTTTAGAAACAGAGACTCCTCACAGTGCACAGTGCAGGAGCTGGGAGGATTGATAAGTCTGCAGTCACATAGAATGATTACAGAATTATTATTCTAGACCGGACAACCCCTTTAAGGTTATGTTCACACAATGTTTCTTTCAGGAGGATTTCACCTGGAATCAACCTTAGAAAGTACTGTGAGTACAGCGAAATGAATTAACATATCTATAGCAATATCAAAAAGACTTGCTGTGCATATGTTTAGAAAGGTCTGGGAGCCCATAAGGCGTACAGACCCCATGACTTTCTGGGAGGTAGGGAGTTAATAGGAAAGGTATGGGATTGGGGGATTTGAGTGTGGCAGCAATTGGCTATGGGAAAAAGGGGGGGTGTTCTTAGGACAGGAAGAGGGGGGAGCTTTAGGGGACATTACAGGAGTGAGGGAGGAAGTGACCCTCACTCCATTTCCGGGGATCAGAGCAGTTGCAGGTGTAGTGCAGGTTCTGTCTTACCATCATGGCAGATCTAGCAGCTTTGAGAGCACTCATCCAGGGTGCTGCAGCGGTGCATGGGGCGCAGGCAGTGCAGGAGTATGTGAGGGCTGCCTGCGCTTCCCCATCGGCACCAGCCCCCTCCACCCCCTCTGCACGTGGTCGCCGATCTCGACCACCAGAGCGCTATTCCCCGGAGTCACGGGGGGGGAGGCGGGCTCGTTCAGGGAGCCCCGGTGGGGACCCTCGGCGGCAGCGTGGGTGCCCATCCACCCACGGGCCTTCGCTGGCCGACTTGAGGAATCCACGGCGGGGCCGCGATGCTCCGGAAGTGGGCGGGGCCAGCCGGCGGTTTCACTTCCGGTCCGCGGTCCGGGAGAAATCGCATGGCGGCGGCTCCCGGGCAGGCACGGCGGGGGGAGAGCGCCGAGCGGCCACAGGATGCTTTATCAACCCCCCGCAATCGGCGGGGGCAGGAGCGGCCTCCGGTACCGGAGGGGCCAGCGACGCCGAGTGGGCAGGAGATACCAGGGCGCAGTCTGCGGTCACGGCCGGTGGCCAGGGAAGGGAGGCAGAGCATGGACCCCCTGGAACATGGGGGCAGGAGGACACGATCGGCGGCGGCAGCAGCGGTGGCTCCCAGGTATGATGGGGGCGGCACCCAGCGGGGCACTGCAGCAGGTGCAGGGTCCAGGGCTCCTACAACGGAACCTCCTGTTGGACCAGGGAGGGGTTCCCAACGCGGCTCGGCTATGGTGCAGTCCTCCTGCAGTTGACAGGGTGGGTTTGAGACTGGGGTCCCATTGGAGGGCTCTGGTCAGAAGAGGCCAAAAGGGCAGTCAATGAACAGCAGGTCACGGAGGACACAAGGTCGGTCCTCCAAGAAACAGCGGTCAGCCAGGGGGGCCGTGGCCACCACGGAGGCTAGGGGCGGCAGCAGTGGTCGGCTTGGCTCGGGGTCGGCACCCCTGGGTGGCACGGAAGACAAGAGCGAGGAGGAAGGAGTGCTATCGGATGGATCATCGTCATCGCTGAGTCAGACGCAGGAGGACTCCGTTGCGGCTGCACCGCGGCAGCCTGGTTAGAATGTTTCTATTGTTAGTACTGGTGTATCAGGAATAGAGGGGAATGTCGGGGGGCTGCCGGGGACGGTGGCGTCGGGGGTGTCCGTCGGGGGGATGTAGTGGGTCAGTTGTTAGGTTTGTTGCAAACTATATTGTCCGGCGGAGGAGGGGGTGGCCAGCCTGGTTCTCCAGTAGGAGCCTGGGTGGGTCCGAGTGCGACCACTGTGAGTAGTGGGGAGGTGGCTGCAGAGCCGCCGAATGTCGGTGTAACGGTTGAAGCATCAGCGGTGCCGGAGACGGCAGTTGATGTGTCTGGGGGAGAAAAGGAAAAGGAGGATGAAGTAGTGAGATTGGATGATAAGGCCAAGAGTGAGATATACGTTTGTTATGAGAGCCCGCTGGGGGCTCACCTTAAAAAAGAAGTAAGGGAAAAAATTTGGAAAGGGGAGTATGTCGAAATTTTTTCGCTGCTCCCTCTGGAGAAATTTAATTTAGATAAGGTTAAGCCTAGTGACTCCAAGAAGGAGAAGGAAGAAGAGGAGAAGCGGCGTTATCGGCTTATTCCGAGAACGTTTGCAAATTGGTTGCAGGCCTTTGCCATTTTAGCGAGCATGGTGGATGAAAAGGAACCGGTACATTGTTCCGCCCTGTTTGCTTATTTGAACGCTATAGGGGAGGCTTACAGGGTGTATGGGGGCTTGGCATGGTTACGATATGATGAGCAATTTAGGCAGCGCAAGGCTTTGCGTCCGACTATGAGGTGGGACCACAAGGATATTTCCTTGTGGTTGGAGCTCATGACTGCCCCGGCTCAGCCCTTTCGTGGGGGGGCCGGGGCGTCGGGTTCGGGAGCAGGCTCCTCGGCTACATTCCGTAAAGGTTGCTGCTGGCAGTTCAACGAGGGGCAGTGTAAGTTTGGAGCGTCGTGCAGGTTTAAGCATGAGTGTTCAGGGTGCGGAGGCACCCATAGTCTGGCGCGATGTTTTAAAAAAGGCAGGGGAAAAGGAGGAGACGTGGCTGGAAAAAGGGAGGAGTCCGGTGAGAGTCGAGGCGATGGCGCCGTTTCTAAATAGATATCCGGATATCGAAGCCGCTAGGTTGTTGTGGTTTGGTTTTGCGTCAGGCTTTAGAATTCCGTCGGCTGCGGTGGGGGAGGTGTTTTGTTCTAAAAACTTGAGATCAGCCGCGGCCCATCCGGAAGTGGTTTGGCAAAATTGAGTAAGGAGGTGGAGTTGGGTCGTATGGCGGGTCCATTTCAGGACCCGCCATGTGAGAACCTGCGGGTGTCCCCATTGGGGGTGGTCCCAAAAAAGGAGCCGCACAAGTTCAGGTTGATCCACCACCTGTCTTTCCCGGAAGGTGCGTCAGTAAATGATGGTATCGCTCCGGAGCTTTCGGCGGTTTGTTATGTGTCGTTTGATAGGGCGGTTGCATTGGTAAGGTCTGCTGGTCCGGGGGCTTTGATGACAAAGTCAGATGTGGAATCGGCTTTTCGTCTGTTGCCGGTTCACCCGGAGAGTCAGCATTTATTGGGTTGCATGTGGGAAGGGGGTTTTTATGTTGATCGTTGTCTGCCGATGGGTTGTTCGATTTCTTGTTCTTACTTTGAGGCTTTTAGTTCGTTTGTGGAATGGGTGGTTAGGGACGTGTCGGGTATGGATTCCATTATCCATTACCTTGACGATTTTTTCTGCGTGGGATCGGCGGGTTCCTCAGTTTGTGCTGGTTTATTGTTCACGTTACAGAAGGTTGCGGGATGGTTTGGGATTCCGCTAGCGGAAGACAAAACGGAAGGACCGGTTACGGTCTTATGTTTCTTGGGAATTGAGATTGATTCGGTAACGGGGGAATGCCGTCTCCCTACGAACAAACTTGAGGATTTGAGGCAATCAGTGTCAAAGATGTGCAAGGCCAGGAAGGTGAGGCTAAAGGAGGTCCAGTCATTGTTGGGGAAGCTTAATTTTGTGTGCAGAATTTTGCCGATGGGTCGGGTTTTTGCTAGGCGGCTAGCAGTGGCGATGTCAGGTAAATCATGCCCGTCGCATTTTGTGCGTATTACTAGAGGAATTAAGGAGGACTTGCGTGTTTGGGATGTTTTCTTGCAGGAGTACAATGGCCGCACGCTATGGCCTCAGAGAGTAGTGCCTAATAGCGTCTTGCAGCTGTTCACGGATGCAGCGGGTTCTCTTGGTTTTGGTGCCTTTTTTAAGGGACATTGGTGTTCGGGGACTTGGCCCGCAGCATGGACAGAGCAGGGCTTGACACTTAATTTGGCGCTGTTGGAGCTGTTTCCCATTGTGGTCGCGGTAGAATTATGGGGGCAGGAATTTTCGTTCAGAAAAGTGTGTTTCCATTGTGATAATATGTCAGTTGTTTACGCAATTAATTCATTGTCAGCCAAGTCACCGCCAGTGGTGGACTATCTGAGGCATTTGGTATTGCGGTGTTTGCAATGGAACATTCAAGTGATAGCTAAGCATGTTCCGGGTGTTTACAATGAGGTGGCTGACTCGCTCTCACGGTTTCAGTTTTGCAGGTTTCGGGAACTGGTGCCGTGGGCGGACGAGGAAGGATTGCAGTGTCCGGACGGTTTATGGAGTCTGGTGATGTCGTAAGGCAGTTGATTCGCAGATCGGTGACCGAGGCCACTTGGTGCCGATACGGTAAAGTGTGGCAAGAATGGGAGGAGTTTACAGATATGCCGCAGGAGGATGGCGGCAGGGATGTTTTGCAGGCGTTGCTTAGGTTTATAGGTAACGATTTTGTGGTAGGGCGGTCTGCATCTGTGGTGTCACAAAGGGTGGCAGCGTTGGCTTTTCGTTTTAAGTTACTAGGTCAACATGACGCGACCAAGGATTTTATGGTACGTCAGGCGTTGAAGGGTTTTCGGAGGGGTGCACGTCAGAGGGATGCTCGGAGACCAATTTCGGTGTCAGTATTGAAGAGGCTGGTGACTTGTGTGCTTACGGTTTGTCGGTCTGACTATGAGGGAGCTTTATTTTCAGCGGCATTTGTGTTAGCCTTTTTTGGGGCCTTCCGTATTGGGGAGCTGGTGAGCCCGTCCAGGATCAGGGCGGGTGGTTTGGCTTTGAGTGATGTAGCGGTTGTGGAAGAGCGGGTAGAGTGTTCGTTGCGATGTTCAAAAGTGGATCAAGAAGGACGAGGCCGGTTAGTAGTGGTCTATGCCCTTGCTGGGAGTAATGCGTGTCCCGTAACTGTGTTAAGGCGTTTTTTGGCATTCAGGGGCGGTTGCCCGGGGCCATTATTGCGACATCATGATGGTTCCTTTTTGTCTAAATTTCAGTTCGGGGCACTGTTGAAGGAGTGTTTACAAAAAATTGGCGAGAGGCCGGAAGAATACGGCACGCATTCTTTTCGTATCGGGGCGCCCACGGAGGCTTCCCGATGGGGGTTGGGAGATGATGTCGTGAGAAGGATCGGGAGGTGGGAATCCTCCCGTTTTCGCTCGTATGTCCGGCCTCATTTGTTGGCCTGACTATGCGGTGATTGGCGTGTGCCCCCCCCGGCACTGTTGATTTTTCAAAAAAAAAAAGAAAGGAAAAGGGGGGGGACCCATACGACTAATATTATAGTTTATTGGTTCTGTTCTAGTTTGTGATTGTGACATTTAAATTTGTTTGTATTTCTGCTTATTAGGCCCCTGCTTGATATGGATCCTGGGACATTCGTACGTTTTTTGGGGGGCCCGTCGAGCGGATGTTCGCCCGGATGGTCGCCAGTTGGGTCTGGACAGATCTGTGGCGACTGTGAAGTAGTTGGGTATTCGTGGTATGACTTGGGGGAGGGTATTGCCAGAATTTGAGTACTTTTGTTCAGTTAATCGACCACCGGATGTGTTAGTTCTGCATGTTGGGGGGAATGATTTGGGGGTGAGGGTGTCTCGAGAGCTGATCAGAGACATAAAGTGTGACTTGTTACGATTGTGGTGTTCTCATCCTGGGTTGATCGTGGTGTGGTCTGATATGGTTCCGCGTGGGAGATGGAAGTTCGCGAGGTCTATAGACAAACTTAATAAGGCTCGAGTGAAGGTGAACAAGGTGGTGGCTGCGTTTGTGGCACGAAATGGGGGAATTGTAGTACGGCACAGGGAATTGGAGTCGTCATCAAGGGAATACTTGAGGGCAGATCGGGTGCACTTGAATGAGATTGGGATGGATATATGGGCGTTAAATTTGAGAGAAGGTGTGGAAAAGGCATTGGGTGTGTGGCGGGTCCAGGCCAGGTAAGGGGTCACCTGACCTGTCCTGTGGCAGGGGTAGGTCTGGTCCAGAGGCATTGAAGCTTCGATGTTAATCGGGAGGTGAGCCACTTTTAAGATATAGTGGCTCCGGTTATAAGTACCTGGCAGGCACGGGGTTCTGCCAGGCTGGTGTAGTGTCTATCGGTAGCAATACCTTTTTCCTGGGGCCGGTGTGTTGCGGCCAGGGACAAAAAGTTAAAGGGGAGGACTTCTGGACCGGATCTATCCAGGTGTGAGAGGTGGAGTGCCTATTGTTATGTTGGGACGCCCGTTGGACGGTGTACCTGTTGGTTTATTATTAGTATGTAAAACAATAGGCAATAAAGGCTGCTGTGGCCAAATTATTAACCAAGTCACTAGCAGTTGTGTCGTTATTTAAGGTACGGTGGGGTTAATGTTTAAAATAAGGTAAGTCTATTAACGACTGAAAGATCCTCCCTTGAATGTCAAGTGTCTTTGAGCTTCTTTTAACCCCTTCGGGCTTCGAGAACCGCAAAGAGGCTAACAAAAGTGGCCTATCCTTTGTTTGCCAAGTGGCTTATATGCAAAATAAAAATAAAAAAAGCCACTAAGAAGAAAGTGACCTAAAGGATGTCATAGAAGATGTTTTCAGGAAAAACACTGCCAGCGTTTTGCTGAAGTATCTTCTGCTGCAGATGCGCTGATGGTACACCGTCATCTATATGCACATACCCAAAGACAAACACAATTCACCAACTGCAACATGCTACAAAACACAATCAAAGCTTAAAAAAAGTAAAACCAAAGGCATGGGTATTGTTAATCTACAGAGTGTACAGAACAGCAATGATTTAGACGAAAAAAGCACTATGGGGTTCAATCCGATATGGACAACGGCTGTCAGATGAATAAGGTGCTGTTCATGATGGGTCTCTCTTACTTTGGAGACTTGTAATAGGTTTGGGACCTGTGTCTCATTCCTGTATTCAAACTTCAATTTAAATGTGTTTCTGTGTTCTTTCCTTTGGCAATGTAGGAGATAATGTCAGTTTCTGTTGCTGCAAAGCTCCTTAATTCTCTTCCCAGGTGTAACTACTTTGTGATCACTCCCTACTCCTTTATATGGTCATGTGCTCCAGCATTCCTTATTGGTGATTGAACTCCATTCCTGGCATAGCTACCTATGTTGAAGGTACTATTTTGGAGAAGCTGACCATTGCCAAACTGTCGGCTGCCAGGATTTCCCTGTTTGTCTCCCCTTCCACTCTTGTTGTTATTAGTGCAGCGATTGGGACTAGTGCTCCCACTGGCCATCTCCCTATTTAGGGTTTAGATCAGGGCCAGTGAGGGATTAGGTATCCTGCTCGGTAACGGGGTGAAAGAACCAGTATAGTGACAGTGGGGAGATCAAGGTGGGAGGTCTCCTTTCCCCTGTCCCTATGAGCAGGGCCTTCCGTTGTATTTGTCCCCCTGGTGATTCCCTAGTACGTTGTTGTGTGTAGTGTGCCGGACACCATTGGTCTGTCTGCCACTGTCATGCACTGTATTCGGACACGGCCTTGTCCGCGGTGTGACAGTAGGGCTGTGTCAGACACAACCACTAATAAACACTTATATCATCAGAGAGCTGCCGCAGTGCCAGCATCGAAGATACATGGATGTCAGGAAAAGAAAGGGTTAACCACGCTGCTGTCTTTAGTGACGGCACTTTTGGGACTGTACAGTTGTGATTTATTCTATGCGTTTCTGAGATTCCCTCATTCATCAGGAATTCATCACATTCACCAAGAATGAGTAAATCTCCAAAACGCATAGAATAAATCACAACTGAAGAGTCCCAAAAGTGCCATCACTAAAGACAGCAGCGTGGTTAACCCTTTCTTTTCCTGTAATCTACAAAGTGAACATATCATGGCGGAGAATTCCGAGAAAGGAGATAGCGCAGGGTGTCCCCCGCCTAAGTAGCCCACAAATCTCCCCCAGAATTTATCCCATTGAACATCACTAACATTAAATGCCCTTGATCCCAAAATATAGTCCAGTCTTTACCAACCCCAGGTCTGAATACTTTCAATTATATGACCTCTTTTCCCACTATGCCTTTCTACCATGTCTGGCTCCACAGCTTTAAGCTTGAGGGACTGAAAATCTATCCAAGCTTCGATGATTTTGTACATTATTTGGCTTCTTAGATATTCAACACCTAGTTCACATCACCAATTATCACCATAAATGCAGAAGACAACCATAATTAAGAGAATAATTCTGATGAGAAGTTGACGGCAATGTAATATGAATGTTCTCTAAATAATAATATAATATTTATTCATTTATATAGTGCTATTAATTCCATAGCACTTTACATACATTTGCAACACTGTCCCCATTGGGGCTCACAATCTAAACATCCTATCAGTATGTCTCTAGAAAGTGGGAGGAAACTGGAGAACCTGGAGGAAACCCACAAAAAAAGGTAGATTATACAAACTCCTTGCAGATGTTGTCCTTGGTGGGATTTGAACCCAGGACCTCAGTACTGCAAGGCTGCATTGATAACCACTGAGCCACTGTGCCAACCTGTTTGTAATGCTCACAGCGAATGATAGGATAACAAGCAGATCTGAGGAGCACGACAAGCAAGTAGCAAAAACCACATGAGAATGCAGAGATGAATTAAAACTCCAGACAACAGCATATGAAGACCACACAGGCACCATATGTGAGCCTTAGTGGACCTGAAAAGGCCTTGGATGAAGATGTTAGCAAAGAAGAAGACTGCAAAGAGTGGCAGGATTAGGCTGGTTTCACACTGCGGTCAGATCAGGTCAGGTCAGGTCAGGTTTTGTGTTTCAAAACCAGGAGTGACTCCAAAACCTAGAACAGGTGTCAATCTTTCAATGATACTTTTTCTCTGCAAGTTCATCTCCTGGTTTTGAAACACAAAACCTAACCTGACCTGACCTGATCTGACCGCAGCGTGAAACCAGCCTTAGTCAAGAGAGCAGAGCATGACCATGGGGTTGAGACAGGTGCATAACAATGAGCTCCTATTCCAATGTCTAACCAGTTCATGTTCAGCTCTACTTTTTGGTCCTGTCTCAATACACTGGAAATGCGTATAAATGCACAGTGGGAATATCTGTCAATTTCTGGTGTGTCTGAGAGAGGGACCAGGTAAGCGTCAGAATAGGAGTTATAAGGATTGCTGTTTTTTTTATACCACTTTTAAATTGTTATTCCCAGGATAACCCATTTTAAGTTAAGGTATTGTCCTGGGAAGAAAAGAGTGTAAAGTTGCTCAGTGGTTAGCGCTGTAATGTAGCTCAGTGGTTAGCACTGTATGGTAGCTCAGTGGTTAGCACTGTAATGTAGCTCAGTGCTTAGTACTGTACGGTGGCTCAGTAGTTAGCATTGTATGGTGGCTCAGTGGTTAGCGCTGTATGGTGACTTAATGGTTAGCACTGTATGGTGGCTCAGTGGTTAGCACTGTATGGTGGCTCAGTGGTTAGCACTGTACGGTGGCTCAGTGGTTAGCACTGTACGGTGGCTCAGTGGTTAGCACTGTATGGTGGCTCAGTGGTTAGCGCTGTATGGTGGCTCAGTGGTTAGCACTGTATGGTGGCTCAGTGGTTAGCGCTGTATGGTGACTTAATGGTTAGCACTGTATGGTGGCTCAGTGGTTAGCACTGTATGGTGGCTCAGTGGTTAGCACTGTACGGTGGCTCAGTGGTTAGCACTGTACGGTGGCTCAGTGGTTAGCACTGTATGGTGGCTCAGTGGTTAGCGCTGTATGGTGACTTAATGGTTAGCACTGTATGGTGGCTCAGTGGTTAGCGCTGTACGGTGGCTCAGTGGTTAGCACTGTACGGTGGCTCAGTGGTTAGCACTGTATGGTGGCTCAGTGGTTAGCACTGTATATGGTGGCTCAGTGGTTAGCACTGTATGGTGGCTCAGTGGTTAGCACTGTATACGTTGGCTCAGTGGTTAGCACTGTACGGTGGCTCAGTGGTTAGTACTGTATGGTGGCTCAGTGGTTAGCACTGTATGGTGGCTCAGTGGTTAGCACTGTATGGTGGCTCAGTGATCAGTGTTGTATAGTGGCTTAGTGGTCAGCGCTGTATAGTGGCTCAGTGGTCAGTGCTGTATAGTGGCTCAGTGGTTAGTGCAGTACTGTGGCTCAGTGGTTAGCGCAGTGCTGTGGCTCAGTGGCTAGTGCAGTGCTGTGGCTCAGTGGTCAGCGCTGTAATGTGGCTCAGTGGTCAGCGCTGTATAGTGGCTCAGTTGTTAGCGCAGTACTGTGGCTTGGTGTTTAGTGCTGTAATGTGGCTCAGTGGTCAGCGCTGTATAGTGGGCTCAGTGGTTAGCACTGTATATGGTGGCTCAGTGGTTAGCACTGTAATGTGGCTCAGTGGTCAGCACTGTACGGTGGCTCAGTGGTTAGCACTGTACAGTGGCTCAGTGGTTAGCGCTGTAATGTGGTTCAGTGGTTAGCGCTGTAATGTGGCTCAGTGGTTAGCGCTGTATAGTGGCTCAGTGGTCAGCGCTGTATAGTGGCTCAGTGATCAGCGCTGAATAGTGGCTCAGTGATCAGCGCTGTATAGTGGCTCAGTAGGTAGCGCTGTAGTCTTTCAGTGCTTTGGTCTTGGGTTCAAATCCCACCAATGATGACTTCTCTAGGCAGTTTGTATATTCTCTCTGTGTTTGTGTGGGTCTCCTCCCACAATCCAAAAACTACTGATAGGGAATGTAGATTGTGAGCCCCAATGGGCAGTGATTATGTATGTAAAGTGCTGTGGAATTAATAGGGCTATGTAAGTGAGCACATATTATTATATTTATCTTTTTGTTCCAGTCTGGGCCTTTTTAAGTATAATTTTATTTCACTTTATAATCTTGTTAAGAGCCTTTTCTGGGAATGGTGAAGCTGTTGAGTTACCTGCTCTCTCAGAAACCCCCTTCCACATTGAGCACATGTTACGGCCTAACCTACTGTTCCTTTGCCTCGTGTGAGGCTTCTAGACTCTTCGGTACCACATTCATTGGGTTTATGTGCCCTCGCTCATGACTGCACTCATCACCCGGTGTGTGCCCTCCGCTCATACGATGTGTAAAGCTAAACGCAGAGACAAATAGGAGCTCAATGGCTTAAGAGTGTAATTTCTTACATTGTGCAAACCAGATAGTGTCATGGATAGCTTTACACACTTTACATTCTTGGAATTATCGGGAACAGTTGCTAAGCAAAAATAGATGAGTGCTGGCATAAATGATCAACACTTCCTCTCCGGAGAGAGCACCCATTGGTGGAGCGCATGAGATGGTCACATCCATGTTAATGAGCCGGAGCCTCGGCACGAAGAGGCGTCCACATGATACCGTGCCGCGTCGCATGTCCACAGAAGCCGGGTCAAGAGATGTTATACTAACAAGTACAGAACAAGCACGCTCAGCAATGTGCGCTGTACACTTAGTGTGGAAAATGAGATTATTTCTGTTTGTATTAAATTACGCCATGGTGACGGGTTAATGGAAGGAGTGATAGATTTATTAGGTTTGTATGAAAATCACTATCCATTACTGCTACTCTGCAGCTCAGACAATTTCATTGTAATGTTAGATGAGCATTGTGTACATTTATAACTACAGAGACATTCATTCTTACATTATTAAAGGGAATTTGTCAGCAGCTTTTTACTACGTAAATGTAGGCCCTGCGACAATTGGCGTCAAAATCTCTCCCAATTCCGGCATGTAATTGGGGAATTTGGCGGTGATCTGTTCCCTCACCACTGTCGCCTAATTTCAGTGCACTGCTCTGAAATCAGGCGACCGTGGTGAGGCGACAGATCACCGCCAAATTCCCCAATTACATGCCGGAATTGGGAGAGATTTTGACGCCAATTGTCGCAGGGCGACATATCACCGTCAATATTTCTCGCCGCGGTGGCGGTGTGTAAAGGTACCCTTAGGGTACCTTTACACGCGGCTACATTTCTAGGGTGGCTACAGGTAACTTACTGGTTGCAGTGAAATCATGGAGACAAGGTTCTATCTTGTTGCTGTGTACAAATGAAATAATCTCTCCATAATTTCACTGCAACCAGTAAGTTACCTGTAGCCACCCTAGAAATGTAGCCGTGTGTAAAGGTACCCTTAGAGATGGTCACATGCTACATCCAGCTCTGAGAGAGGGTCGTGAGCCACCTCCAGCTCTGAGAGAGGGTTGCAAGCCACATCCAGCTCTGAGAGAGGGTTGCGAGCCAAATCCAGCTGAGAGAGGGTTGCGAGCCAAATCCAGCTCTGAGAGAGGGTAATGAGCCACATTCAGTTCTGAGAAAGAGTCGCGAGCTACATCCAGCTATAACAGAGGGTCGCAAGCCGCATCCAGCTCTGAGAGAGGGCCACGAGCCACATACAGCTCTGAGAGAGGGTTGTTAGCCACATCCAGCTTTCAGAGAGAGTCATGAGCTACATCCAGTTATGAGAGAGGGTCACTAGCCACATCTAGCTCTGAGAGAGAGTCGTGAGCTACATCTGTGGCACCCCAGGGTCCGGTTGCCACGGTGGCATTGCT
Organism: Allobates femoralis; assembly: GCA_033576535.1. Taxonomy (NCBI): domain Eukaryota; kingdom Metazoa; phylum Chordata; class Amphibia; order Anura; family Aromobatidae; genus Allobates; species Allobates femoralis. The sequence goes on along the minus strand of JARQOC010000004.1, from coordinate 39,701,909 downwards.
TCCCTCACAGGGGGTGATCTCAGCACGAAGAGAATCTCAGCCCGTGCTCTGATGCAGGAAGCAGGAGTCCCCGGGCTTTAGTATGCTACTGTGCTCCAGGCAAGCCAGGCCAAGGGACTTGGAATCCCCTACCTCTCCGGATTTCTGCTGCTGGGTCATTAGCATCCGAACGGCCTCATACTCCAGTGTCTGGTTTCTGGCGCTCTCTCCTCTGAGGTGAGCTTGACACTGCTCTACTCCCCAGGCTCTCCTCTCCTTTCTCCTCAGACTCACTCCATGATTGTTCTGTTGTCCTCCCTAGCTGTTCTAGCTAACCCCACCTCCAGGCCAGAACTTTTATAGGGAAGCTCCCATTAAGCCGGGTTCTAGAGCTCCTCCCTCTTGTCTGGAGACAGGAAAGTGTTGGATGATGTGCCATTTGAATAGGGAACCCCCCCTTCTTGCTTCCAGGTGTGACATCATCCCCTGTGATGGAGACAATGCCACTGTGGCAACCGGACCCTTGGGTGCTACACATCCAGCTCCCACACCCTCGCGGTAATGACATCCAGAGCCCCCATTACCGATACACTGACAGCCAAAGCTCTTCTACAGAGGCAGTATACCAAGATCCAGGGGCTCTTACCTTACCCCAATTTAGATCTGCTCTTTCGTGTGGGGCTACTCACAAAAGCCACTATCTGGAGACCTGGTTTACTATACCTGGTGTTAATCTACTATAGTGTAAGAAAGCCACAAGCCACACATCACGGGCTTGTGAGCCACATGTGGCTTCTGAGATACAGGTTGGGGGCCATCCTGATTGGGTACACCTCTCACAGTGGGATGGCTTTTACTTTTTTTTTTTTAATTAAACTAGTGTCAACTAAGTACCCAATGTTTTTTACAGGTACTATTGTTATTTATTGTGTTACTTATTGAGGGTATTTGCTCATTTGTTTTTATCTTAGGTTATGTTTTACTTCAAGAACGAAAAAAAGTTGACAGACTGTATCCTACCCCAAAAAGGCATGCGTAGAAACTTTTAACTGGACCCGTTGAAGCGGCACTGCTCCGCGAAACGGCAGCCGTCGTCCGTGCTCCCCACTCCCTTTCCCCGCATGATTACCGTATGTCTTGTAAAACACTGGACGAATAAAAGGATCTCAGAAATTCGGTGAGTGCCGCGACGCTTTTTCTTTCGTGGATATTTGGATTTCTTCCACAATGGTGTGCAACACCGTGCTCCGAGAGGCACCCTGACCCAGGATTGCTTGCCTGAACCCAAGGAAGGCATTTGAGCTAGGGATTGGGGGGGAGGGTATTCATTGTATAGGAGGGGAAGATAGTGTAAACAGTAACCTGGGCACAAGTAATAAAATTGGGGGTGGCATGGGGGGTGGGGTTAGAACAGTCAATCTAGTAGGAAGGAATAGAGGTAAAGAGAGATACATAAAGTGCATGTTCACTAATGCCAGAAGCCTCACCAACAAAATGGAGGAATTAGAATTGATTTTGTTGGAAAATAATTATGACATGGTGGGGATTTCAGAGACTTGGCTGGATGAGAGTCATGACTGGGCTGTTAATTTACAGGGCTATTGTCTGTTCAGAAATGACCGTACAAATAGGCGAGGAGGAGGTGTATGTTTATACGTAAAATCATCCTTAAAACCCATCCTGCGTGATAATATAGGTGAATCTAATGGAAATGTAGAGTCTCTGTGGGTGGAGATAAGGGGAGGGGGAAAAAATAATAAATTACTGATAGGGGTTTGTTATAAGTCCCCAACAATAATGGAAGTGGAGGAGAATATCCTCATAAAGCAAATAGATGAAGCAGCGACTCAGGGAGAAGTCATTATTATGGGGGACTTCAACTACCCTGAAATACATTGGGGATCAGAAACCTGCAGTTCTAGCAAAGGTAATAAGTTTTTGAAAACTATAAGAGACAATTACCTTTCACAACTGGTTCAGGACCCAACAAGAAGGGGGGCACTGCTGGACCTAATATTAACCAACAGGCCAGACCGCATATCAAATATACGGGTTGGAGGTCACTTGGGTAATAGTGATCATAACTTAATAAGCTTTCAAGTATCCTTTACTAAGACGTGTAGTAGAGGGGCCACAAGGACACTAAACTTCAGGAAGGCAAATTTCCAACGGTTGAGAGATGATCTTAGTGCAATAAACTGGGACGATGTCCTGAGACATAAAAGTACACAACACAAATGGGAGATGTTTATTAGCATCCTGAATAGGACCTGTGCACAATATATACCCTATGGGAATAAGCATGCTAGAAATAGGAGGAAACCACTATGGCTAAATAAAGCGGTAAGAAGTGCAATATGTGACAAAAAGAAAGCATTTAGGGAATTAAAGCAAGTAGGTAGTGATGAAGCATTAAATAAATACAGAAAATTAAATAACATTTGTAAAAAGCAAATCAAGGCAGCAAAGATTGAGACAGAGAGACTCATTGCCAGAGAAAGTAAAAAGAATCCCAAAATATTTTTTAACTACATAAATAGTAAGAAACTAAAAAATGATGGTGTTGGCCCCTTTAAAAATAGTCTGGGTGAAATGGTGGATGAGGATGAGGAAAAAGCAAATATGCTAAATGACTTTTTTTCAACAGTATTTACACAAGAAAATCCCATGACAGACAATATGATCAGTGATAACAAAAATTCTCAATTAAACGTCACCTGCTTAACCCAAGAGGAAGTACGGTATCGTCTAAAAATCACTAAAATTGACAAATCCCCGGGCCCAGATGGGATACACCCCAGAGTGCTGCAGGAATTAAGTACTGTCATAGATAGACCATTATTTTTAATATTTAAAGATTCCATAATATCAGGGTCTGTACCACAGGACTGGCGTATAGCAAATGTGGTGCCAATATTCAAAAAGGGGACAAAAACTGAACTTGGAAATTATAGGCCAGTAAGCTTAACCTCTACTGTGGGTAAAATCCTAGAGGGTTTTCTAAGAGATGCTATACTGGAGTATCTGAACAAAAATAACCTCATGACCCATTATCAACATGGTTTTACGAGGGACCGTTCCTGTCAAACTAATCTAATAAGCTTCTATGAAGAAGTAAGTTCTGGACTGGACCAAGGAAATGCAGTGGATGTGGTGTATATGGACTTTTCAAAAGCTTTTGATACGGTGCCACACAAAAGGTTGATACATAAAATGAGGGCAATGGGGATAGGGGAAAATATGTGTAAGTGGGTTAAGAACTGGCTTAGTGATAGGAAACAAAGGGTGGTTATTAATGGAACACACTCAGAATGGGTCACAGTTAACAGTGGGGTACCACAGGGGTCAGTGTTGGGCCCGCTCCTATTTAATATATTTATTAATGACCTTGTAGGGGGCATACAGAGTAGAATCTCAATATTTGCAGATGACACTAAACTCTGCAGGGTAATCAATACAGAGGAGGACAATTTTATATTACAGGAGGATTTATGTAAACTAGAAGCTTGGGCTGCTAAATGGCAAATGCGCTTTAATGGGGATAAATGTAAAGTCATGCACTTGGGCAGAGGAAACAAAGGTATAATTATGTGCTTAATTATAAAACACTGGGCAAAACTACCACTGAAAAAGACCTGGGTGTATGGGTAGATGACAAACTCACATTTAGTGGCCAGTGTCAGGCAGCTGCTGTAAAGGCAAATAAAATAATGGGATGTATTAAAAGAGGCATAGATGCTCATGAGGAGAACATAATTTTACCTCTATACAAGTCACTAGTGCGACCACACTTAGAATACTGTGTACAATTCTGGTCTCCGGTGTATAAGAAAGACATAGCTGAACTAGAGCGGGTCCAGAGAAGAGCGACAAAAGTTATTAGAGGACTAAGGGGTCTGCAATACCAAGACAGGTTATTAAACTTGGGGTTATTTAGCTTGGAAAAACGAAGGCTTAGGGGTGATCTTATAATAATGTACAAATATATGAGGGGGCAGTACAGAGACCTTTCTAATGATCTCTTTACTCTTAGGCCTGAGACTGGGACAAGGGGGCATCCTCTACGTCTGGAGGGAAGAAGGTTTAATCATAATCACAGACGTGGATTCTTTACTGTAAGAGCAGTGAGACTATGGAACTCTCTGCCACATGATGTTGTAATGAGTGAGTCACTACTAACATTTAAGAAGGGCCTGGATGCCTTTCTTGAAAACTATAATATTACCGGTTATATATACTAGATTCTTTGATAGGGCGTTGATCCAGGGAATTAGTCTGATTGCCGTATCTGGAGTCAGGAAGGAATTTTTTCCCCCAATGTGGAGCTTAGTGTTGCCACATGGGGTTTTTTTGCCTTCCTCTGGATCAACATGTTAGGCTATGGGTTGAACTAGATGGACTTAAAGTCTTCCTTCAACCTTAAAAACTATGTTACTATGTTACTATGTTACTATGAGCCCGAATCCGGTAGGTGCCCCGTATTTCCTTTTTTATTGCAAATATATAATAGTTCCAGAATGCTCTGAAGTGTTATCTTGAAGCCTAAAATGGCTTGGGCTAAAGCCCACACCTATTCATTTATTTGTGCAAGTTTAGGTGTTCAAGTCTGCCAGTTTCTTTTACAAACCATCCCAGGTGCCATCATTGATGAAAGATATCACTTTTTATGTTGCCCTGGTGAAAAGTAGAACATTACCGTATATACTCGTGTATAAGCCGAGTTTTTCAGCCCAAAAATTGGGCTGAAAAGTCCCCCCCTCGGCTTATACACGGGTCATACGGTATGCTGTGGGGGGGGGGGGCTGTGACCGGGAGCTGGAGGAGGCAGGAGGGGGCCCCGGTGACCGCAGGCGGTCACGTGGGGCCGCCTCATTAGTGCAATGAATATGCACGGCATCCCCCCGTCCATCAACGGCGGGGGGATGCCGTGCATATTGCAATACACAGCCCCCCTCCTTAATATGGGTCCCCCAGTATTAATAAACAGCCCCCCCCCCTCCTTATCATGTCCCCCCAGGCTGCGGCAGCTCTCAAAATAACAAACAGTTTATACATCACCTTCCGTCGCAGCTTCTCCGGTCCTCCGCTCGCCGGCTTCTTCTTTCTTCTTGTGCCGGTGTCATGTGACCGGGCGCAGGAGATGACGTCATTTCCTGCGCGCGGTCACAGAAGTCGGCACAAGAAGAAGAAGCAGCCGGCGAGCGGAGGACCGGAGAAGCTGCGACGGAAGGTGATGTATAAACTGTTTGTTATTTTGAGAGCTGCCGCAGCCTGGGGGGAACATGATAAGGAGGGGGGGGCTGTTTATTAATACTGGGGGACCCATATTAAGGAGGGGGGGCTGTTTATTAATACTGGGGGACCCATATTAAGGAGGGGGGGCTGTTTACTACCACTGGGGCTGTATATACCTTTGGGGCTGCTGGATACTACCACTGGGGCTGTATACTACCACTGGGGCTGCATATACCTCTGGGGCTGATGTATACTACCACTGGGGCTGTATACTACCACTGGGGCTGTATATACCTCTGGGGCTGATGTATACTACCACTGGGGCTGCTGGGGCTCCTGTATACTACCACTGGGGCTGCTGGGGCTCCTATATACTACCACTGGGGCTGCTATATACTACCACTGGGGCTGCTGTATACTACCACTGGGGCTGCTGTATACTACCACTGGGGCTGCTGGGGCTCCTATATACTACCACTGGGGCTGCTGTATACTACCACTGGGACTGCTGGGGCTCCTATATACTACCACTGGGGCTGCTGTATACTACCACTGGGGCTGCTGGGGATGCTATATACTACCACTGGGGCTGCTGTATACTACCACTGGGGCTGCTATATACTACCACTGGGGATGCTATATAGTACCACTGGGGATGCTATATACTACCACTGGGGATGCTGTATACTACCACTGGGGCTGCTTGGGCTCCTGTATACTACCACTGGGGCTGCTGGGGCTCCTATATACTAACACTGGGGCTGCTGTATACTACCACTGGGGCTGCTGGGGATGCTATATACTACCACTGGGGCTGCTGGGGATGCTATATACTACCACTGGGGCTGCTGTATACTACCACTGGGGCTGCTATATACTACTGCTGGGGTGCTATATACTACCACTGGGGCTGCTGTATACTACCACTGGGGCTGCTGGGGATGCTATATACTACCACTGGGGCTGCTGTATACTACCACTGGGGCTGCTGGGGCTGCTATATACTACTGCTGGGGCTGCTGTATACTACCACTGGGGCTGCTGGGGATGCTATATACTACCACTGGGGCTGCTGGGGATGCTATATACTACCACTGGGGCTGCTGTATACTACCACTGGGGCTGCTGGGGCTGCTATATACTACTGCTGGGGCTGCTATATACTACCACTGGGGCTGCTGGGGATGCTATATACTACCACTGGGGCTGCTGGGGATGCTATATACTACCACTGGGGATGCTATATAGTACCACTGGGGATGCTATATACTACCACTGGGGCTGCTGTATACTACCACTGGGGCTGCTGTATACTACCACTGGGGAGGCCTGTATACTACCACTGGGGAGGCCTGTATACCACACTGCTGGGGGCTGTATACCTGTGCTGGGGTCCACCCTCGGCTTATACACGAGTCAATAGGTTTTTCCAGATTTTTGGGGCAAAAGTAGGGGGGTCGGCTTATACACGGGTCGGCTTATACACGAGTATATACGGTATATGGAAACGTGTTCTTTCCATTGCCAATATTTTTGGCAAATGTTCTGATTTTTTGCTTTGATTTCATTATCTGACAATAGCAAATGCATCAAATTAGCATTATATTACATTTGTTGTAAACCTCTCCAACTCTCTATACCATGGGGTGGCATAAGAGATGCCAATCTAAAAAAATCTATACCATATAAACTGGCATATTTAACATTCAGAAAGGTAAGACATGCTATTTTTTCAAATATTCCTTGGGGGAATCTTCATTCTTCATTCGGTTTTCAGCTTGAAGATCCTACACCACAGGTTGGCACCACTCTCCGAGAACACCAGACTTGACTGCATTTCTCAGTTTAGACATTGCCAAATCAAACAAGAGACTCAATTTTACAACTGAGTAGACAGTGTTTTACGCACTCTCGTTAGGATGTGATGCCAACTTTTCTTCTGTATTGTATTGGCACAAAATGTGCAGCCGCTATGTCCGGGGAACCACCTCTGTGTGTAATACGCACTTCTACTGTACTTTGTGCAGTCGTTACACTTTGATGTGACAATACCAGGTCTTGTCGTTAAACTCTTTTCCTATTGCCAGTGTAACGTTATAAACTCTCCCCCGAGATCTTTCACATCTTTGTCCTCAGCAATGGACACACAACAAGAAAGGTCATTATATCTGCAAAACAAATAAATACGAGGCTATTTCCTTTCTTAGGCGAATTCCTCGGGTTTCCTTTTATTTACAGTGTAATAGACTTCATCCTGGGCACAAACTGAGTTACCATAATGGTCATTGTTACATTTCTGTTGTCCTTGCCATACGACTGGGTGGTGGAGTCACTTGCTGCCACGGGCAGTTCCTGTCTCTATTAGTTGGCTGGCATCATCGTTAGTATGACTTAGGATCTGTTCTGTCCTTTGCAGTTTATATTGTAAAAAGAGCACTATTTTTTTTTCCATTAAAATAATGGACACCATGATGAGAGCATAGACCCCCTTATCATCAAAGGGGTCTGTTTGACATTAGTGACCTCCATTGGTGGCAAGTCTTACACAACTTCAATTCTGTTTGATGAAAGAAAAAGTAGCAAACCCCATGCAGATGTGAAAATATTGTTATAGCTAGTGATGAGTGAGTGTATTCGTTACTATACACTATTCGCACGGATAGTACGGTATTCGTGTTACTTGTTATTCTGCGAGTATTTGTGTACTTGCCTCGTTATATTCGGATGTCCCACCCGTAATTTTGGTGCCTCCTTTACAGCCACTATAAATGCTGGGCTTATTAACCAATCACAGTAAAGTCGCAGACATCTTGGTTGTGGCGTTACAGTGACTGGCTGGCTGCCCAGCATCATAGGGTCTATTTAAGCACTGCCGTTGCTGTTTTGCGCGCATTGCATCCGGAGCCAGCATTGGAGAAGCATAGGGAGTGATCGCTGAACTGCTAGGGAGAGTGTTTAGACCTCATCATAACACAAAAGCCCTTTTGAGGGCTACCTGCAGTGTATACTACGTCAGTGTAGAGTAGTGAGGGAGATATACTCCAGCTGGGACAGTTTAAAGGAGCCTCTCACTAGCTCCATAATTCTACAAAACAATAGCTCTTTTGAGAGCTGAAGACACACAACAGAGTCAGAGTACAGGAAGGGAAAGATACTCAAGCAGGGACAGTTTAAAGGAGCGGCTCATTAGCTCCATAATTCTACAAAACAATAGCTCTTTTGAGAGCTGAAGACACACAACAGAGTCAGAGTACAGGGAAGGAAAGATACTCAAGCAGGGACAGTGTAAAGGAGCAGCTCATTAGCTCCATAATTCCACCAAAAAGTAGCTCTTTTGAGAGCTGAAGACACACAACAAAGTCAGAATATTCCCTGCTGTTTTAGGGGTGACAAACTGCTTTCTGGTGTCCACATTAGTCCACTTAAAAAGGTGGCTAGTGCCCTCCGGAAAGCAGTAGTCCAAATATTTCCTACTGCCTGTTACCAAGCAAACACCAGCCCATTTTCCCCGTTGTTTTGGTGGCCACAGCCTGCCTTCTGCAGTCCACATTACTACACTTAAAAAGGTGGTTAGTGCCCTGCACAAAGCAGTAGTACAAACATTTCCTACTGCCTGATACCAAGAACACAGCAGCCCATTTTTCCCACTGTTTTTGTGGTAACAGCCTGCCTTCAGCTGTCCACAATATTACACTTAAAAAGGCAGTTAGTGCCCTCTGCAAAGCAGTAGTCCATGAGAAGATGGAAACCATGATGAAAGTTGGACCGGACTGACAAATCTTGGCATGTGTAGGACGTGTGATATCCCAGGCTCTCACTCAGTACCACCCTCCACCAGGTGCACCCAGTGTGCTGTCACAGAAATGTTTCATCCCTGTCTGTCCACAACAACTTCTTCACATGTCTGTTGTTATGTTGACCTTCCCAGTTACAGCGTTGGTGACAGCTTGGTTGATATTGTTTCACATGACGCGCCCTCAGGGCTATGGGGTACTCGGCTCTCGGGGCTCTCTCTCTCCTTCAGTCACGGGCGGCCAGTCCGAGGCCTTGACCCTGGGGTTCAACTTTAAAAAGGGGATTATTTACAGGGGGACTATTTACAAGGTTGTCTTGTCGTGACGCCACCTGCTGAGTCTGGTGATGCTCACCAGCGCCACTCCAGTCGTCCGGTGGTTGGTGGTATGGCGGCTTAGATGGAATCGTCCCCGCAGGCCAGACGGGACCACCGGGGCAGGAAAGCTGTAATAAAACAGTTTATATTTGGAAGAATGCAGCGGAGTCAAAGCTTCACTTCACCGGGTAACCTTTACTTGAACAGTTCTTTCTTTCAGCTTACAGTTCAACAGTTCATTAGATGGTATAATGGCGAATGCTTTCGGGCTGCAATTGGGATTCTGGCTTGAGATGGAACCCTCCTTTAAGTTCCTTTCTTTCCTTCTATTCTGTTCCCATGTGAAGCCTAATCTCTTGTAGATGATCTGGCCTCCTGCTGCTTTAGCTTCTTTCTCCTCTCCCTTTTGTACCCGTCGGGTTAACCTTCTAGTGAATGCCGCAATGGCTGCTATGGTTCTGGCTTCCCTCTTGTGGGATCTTTGTGAGTCAGGGCCGTATTTGCAATATTCCTGTTTAGCGGATCTTCTATTAGACTTGGAGTACTCACAGGTGCGGGCTCCGGTACCCGAGTTTCTTCCTATGGGGCAAACACTATTTGTTACTCACTTCCCAATTCAAGTCCACTCTGCCAGTCTGAGCTTCTTGCTTTCTTTACTCTGTTGGGATCTGTGCTCTTTCAGGACCTCTCAGCCGAGATGGCCCTCTTGGTTTCTGCAGGCCTGTCTGCCCACTCCTTCCATCACGTAAACACTCTGTTCCAACAAGCCTAAATGTCAACATCTCCACAGATAGCAATTCGGCAATGTGAGATTTTAGTATTTGTGCCTGTGGGTACATGGCTGGTTATGTACGCTTCCTTTCCAAGCTCTCTGCTTCGGACAACTTGATGCTTGGCTTGGACAACTAAGTGGATGAGGTTGATGTTTGCTTTCTCTGTGCAACCGCACCTTGTGGGCAGGAAGTACAAGCACCTGCTTCATAGACAGTAGATTGTCAAGGACAAAGCACAGGAGACACGGCAGTGGTTTGACCCACAGACACAGATTTGGTAACCTGGTGTTCCACTCACCTACTGAGGTGCTTGGCTGCCATGTGGTTATGTTTACTCGTGGTGCTCAAGTTGCCTTTGCCCTGACCTCTGCTCAGCTTGGTATGGCAGATGCTATAAATTACAATATTTTTCTCTGAAGAACTTTCATTAAAAAAATTCCAGACAGCGGCTGAATTCCCCCATGCCCTTACTTGGGCTACAGTGGGGGCGGTCTTGAGAATAGATGACCCAGTTGTCACTCTGGTCAAACCACTACCCCTTGGCACTTGTGTTGGTGTTACGTAGCAATCTTCCTCTTTTGCTTTGCTGGCTATGCGTGCCAATAGTCCAGGTCAGATGAGTGGACTCATCATCGACCAACTTATCTTCCATGTCATCCTCCTTCATTATAGAGATTGCAGGCTGACCTGATGGCAACTATGTCTCATCATCATTCTCAACATCTGGAGATAGTAAACCATGTTCCTCAAAGTGACTTTCTTCTGGCCGTGGGTCCTCAAATACTTGCCCATCAACGCTCACTTGGGCTGTATTACTCCGCTGTCCCGTGAGAGGGGTATCAAATCAAGACTGATCAGGAGCAGGGCCAGGTTAGAGACTCAGGCCTCCCCACTATTATGAGTACCCCTGAGAAAAGGGATTGCCAAATAATCCCATAGTCATCATAACAGATTGTCTGAGATGGCAATAACGCATTCATATCTAGAATTTTTTTTTTTCATGGGAGAGGATGATGCTTTGTTTTGACTCATTTATTTGTCAACATGGCACCCTGACCTGCTACTCTTGGCTATGGCGGTGACTTCAAATGTCAGGTCATGGTTTCCTTCTTCAAGCTGTTGGCTTTGGCAAGTATCCATTGAGACTGATACCTTATATTAATACTAAGCCAGGTGACCTACAATAATTAACAAGCTTTCCTCATCTGTATATTAAAGAATTTTCCTGTATTGTATTATTGGCTTTCTTCCCAGATTCTGCTCTGGCCTCAGTCTTGAATTATCCACTAGATACTTATTATTTTACCACGGATTCTGACCTTTCGTTCGTCCTTAAGCTTTTTGTATTTTTGCCATTCTCTTTCTGATGTTTTTTGGCTTCAGTGTTGACAACTCTGTATTCCTTGAATGGACCTTCCAAACATAGTAACAGAACCATGGAATCAAGGTGAGAAAGTCCATAACTCCACAAAGGGATAAAGTGTGAATAATTGGGAGATTCCTCTTCTAGGCAAGCCAGAACCAAACTTGTGGTTTAGACGCATATCTTCAGTAGCAGACTTGATTCTACCGAACAACTGCCCGGAAATTATTCCGTATATCACAGGCACTTCCTTCACTTTGGTTGGAATTGCACAGGGTTTGTCAGAAACACTTCTCACTGCTGCCACCAACTGTCAGGAACAGTGTAGAACACAAAGGACTGGGATACCCAGCAGCTTGGCCAATGGTCAGGATCATGGTGGCTTCACCCAGTGCTGGCTCACATTGAAAAGGGAGAATAAAAATGGAGAAAAATAAACAAATTGGAAATAATAGGTTTGTGATGCCAGTTGGGATTTCCAGCTTTTAGGTGGCTGGAACTGCGCATGCTCCCTGGGAGATAGGTGGTATAGCAGTGTAGATGTTTAACCTTTCCCAACCAGGGTTGGCTCCCAGGGGAAAGGATGATGAAGGTAGTAGTGGGACTGATGGTGAAGGAGGAAAGGAGTCACACAAGACAGTCTCTGGCTCTTTACATTTTTGCTGAAGATGTTGCCACAGGTCCAGGTTATGTCACGCGCTTGGTTGGCGCTGACTAGTGATGGGCGAATCCTAAATTACTCGGAATCGCTTTACTCTAGCGAGTCCGAGCCCAGGACTCGCTACTCGTTGCGAGTCTAGCGAGTCCAATGTTAATGAATGGGGAAGCGAGTAATAGCGAGTAGTGTGAGATTTACAAATCGCAGATGTGTCTCGGAAGCTTCAGCCTGAAGCAATCCTAGTTTTGTCATTTATTTGCATTGCTCGTTTACTTTGTAAGTAATCGCTGACTCGCACAGATAAGATCCTGTCTCCTCTGTGTTCTGGCTGCCCCAGCTCCAGGGTCCTAGAGCCTGCCTGCTGCCTGATGTAGCAGTGCTGAGATTGTTCTCAGTCTGCTCATTCCCTGTGTACAGACATGAATGTCTGTGCACAGAGATGATGTAGCAGAGCTGAGATTGTTCTCAGTCTGCTCATTCCCTGTGTACAGACATGAATGTCTGTGCACAGAGATGATGTAGCAGAGCTGAGATTGTTCTCAGTCTGCTTATTCCCTGTGCATAGACATCTATATTTATGCACAGGGGATGTAGCAGAGAGGACATCGCGTTTTGGACTGCGTCGGACGGAAGAGGATTTTTTTAATTAAAGATGGAGTCCCTAATGGCTTTTTTTTTTATTTCTAATAAAAAATTTTCCTTGTGTTGTGTTTTTTTTAAAACAATTTAATAGAAATTCATGGCGGTCATGTCTAATATCGGCGTGACCGCCATAAATTTCGGGCTTAGGGCCAGCTGATAATACAAAGCTGGCCCTAACCTCTTTATTACCCAGCGTGCCACCGCTAGCAGGGCCGCTGGAAGAGCGGGGTTCAGCGCCAGAGGATGGCGCTTCAATGAACGCGCCATCTTCTGGGGCGGCTGCGGGCTGCAATTTGCAGCGGGGGGTGCCCAGAAAGCTTGGGCATCCCTGCGCTGCGGATTCCAGCCCCCAGCTGCTTAGCTGTACCTGGCTAGACATAGAAATTGCGCGGAGCCCCACGCATTTTTTTTTAATTATTTCATGAAATTCTGAGATTCTGACTCTGAGACTCTGACTCTGAAATTCATGAAATAATTAAAAAAAAATGCGTGGGGCTCCGCGCAATTTCTATGTCTAGCCAGGTACAGCTAAGCAGCTGGGGGCTGGAATCCGCAGCGCAGGGATGCCCAAGCTTTCTGGGCACCCCCCGCTGCAAATTGCAGCCCGCAGCCGCCCCAGAAGATGGCGCGTTCATTGAAGCGCCATCCTCTGGCGCTGAACCCCGCTCTTCCAGCGGCCCTGGTAGCGGTGGCACGCTGGGTAATAAAGAGGTTAGGGCCAGCTTTGTATTATCAGCTGGCCCTAAGCCCGAAATTTATGGCGGTCACGCCGATATTAGACATGACCACCATGAATTTCTATTAAATTGTTTTAAAAAAAACACAACACAAGGAAAAATTTTTATTAGAAATAAAAAAAAAAGCCATTAGGGACTCCATCTTTAATTAAAAAAATCCTCTTCCGTCCGACGCAGTCCAAAACGCGATGTCCTCTCTGCTACATCCCCTGTGCATAAATATAGATGTCTATGCACAGGGAATAAGCAGACTGAGAACAATCTCAGCTCTGCTACATCATCTCTGTGCACAGACATTCATGTCTGTACACAGGGAATGAGCAGACTGAGAACAATCTCAGCACTGCTACATCATCTCTGTGCACAGACATTCATGTCTGTACACAGGGAATGAGCAGACTGAGAACAATCTCAGCACTGCTACATCATCTCTGTGCACAGACATTCATGTCTGTACACAGGGAATGAGCAGACTGAGAACAATGTCAGCACTGCTACATCAGGCAGCAGGCAGGCTCTAGGACCCTGGAGCTGCACAGAGAAGACAGCTGGACTCAGCTGCAAAGAAACAGCAGTTATCTGCGAGTTTCCCTGCTATCACTGGCACAGTAGCCAGTGATTACTCGCGAGTCTAATGCAAACAATGGCAATCCTAGTTTTGTCAGCGTTTCTGACAAAACTAGGATTGATATTGATTTGCATTGGACTCGCGAGTAATCACTGGGAAACTCGCAGAGTACCGAGTCCTGCGAGTCCCTTACTACTCGCCGAGTAACGAGTCCTAGCGAGTAGATTCGCCCATCCCTAGCGCTGACATTGCTGGATGCTCCTGTGAATGTTTTTCTTTAAGAGCTGCGTGGTTGATAGTTGTGAAGGTCCTTTCCCCCTGCGTTGTGCTCCAGAACTGCATTCACTATTAGGTTCAACTGCTGGTTGAGGGGTTAATGTGTGACTCACCTGAACTCCCCTCCCCCTAGCCTTTAAATAGCCTCTCCTTCCACCAGGCGGTGCTGCTGATAGAGTTTCACTCTATGCCTGGAAGCCGTGCTGTGCTGACCTGTGTTTGTGCGGCTGATGTCCTTTCTGTTGGATTTGCTGTATCCCAGTTCTGTGGAGGGAGGTGAGGGGGAAATAGCGCAGGGCTGGTGGAGGAGTTTTAGGGAGAGGCTGGAGGCCCGAACCTTCTCATCTTTATAGATACCTTCGGGATCAGGGCAATTCAGGGTTCCTAGACTAGGGTCAGACTAGTCTTCCCTGGTCACCCTGCCCATAACTGCCATTCCCTCATCAGTATTCTCACTACACCATGACATTATCAGCAGCCTATACCTTTTCCCTTGAGACGCTATGTCTCAGACTGCCTCAGCTGATGCATTTTCTCGCCTGATGCAGACCATCTCTGAAGAGGTAACTGGTCTGAGGACTCAGGTAGTTCAACAGCTGCAGCAAGTCGTGGGTTACCTGGCATCGGCTCATGATCAAGCCATGCCAGAACCCAAGGTCTCTCCTCCAGATAGGTTTTCTGCGGGAAGGGACACATTTTTTGTGTTCCATGAAGCCTGTAAGCTTTATTTCAGGCTCTGGCCCGGTTCATCGGGAAGTGAGGAACAGCGGGTGGGGATCATAGTCTCACTTCTTAAAGGGAACCCCTAGACCTAGGCCTTTTCCCTCCCAGCCAACTCACCATCGTTGCGATCGGTGGATGGGTTTTTGCTGCTCTGGCTCAGGTGTACGGTAAACCAGATAGGGTGACCTTTGCTGAGTCTAATCTCTGTAAACTCAAGCAGGGCTCACAAGCAGTGGAGGAATACTGCTCTGAGTTTCAGAGATGGGCGACTGACACCCAGTGGAACGACCCTGCCCTCCGGAGTCAGCTCTGCTTGGGTTTGTCAGCTAGACTGCAAGACAACCTGGTTCACTACGCCACACCTGAGTCATTGGAGGCTGCGATGTCCCTAGCCATACGGGTTGACAGAAGCCTAAGGGAGTGACCGAAACCTACTATGTCTCCTGTACCTATCCCTGCTGAGGAGACTATACCCAATCAACCCATGCAGTTAGGGGCAGTAGGTTCTCGTGTTACACCTCCTGTGGCTACTGTGCACCAAGTGGGCGGAGCATGTTTTTTCTGTGGAAAATCTGACCATTTTATTAAGGTTTGTCCACTTTGCTCCAAGACCACGCAGTCTCAGAAGCAGCCTACCTCGGATCGTTCAGAAGGAGACGACCAGAGAGTTTATCTTTTCTTCCTCGCTAAGTCTCTGTTCACACTGTCTGCCAAGGTGGTGGTGGATGGCAAAACCGAGACTGTGTCAGTTCTAGTTGATAGTGGTGCGGAGGGTCAATTTGATGCATTCTCGCTTTGTTCAGGCTCATGGTCTCACCAGCAGTGCTTTAGTGAGACCCATTCCCATCGCCTTGATCGACTCAGTTCCACTCAGCCAGAAGGTCCTCTCCCAAGTGGTGCGTAATGTCAACTTGAGCATAGGAACTCTCCACCAGGAGGTTCTGTCCTGTCACCTCTTGGAGAATCTGCCAACTCCCATTGTATTGGGCCTACCCTGGCTGGAGAAACAGAAAGGTTGTAACTTGGGGGGCATTCTGTGTGAGTAATTGCCTTGCTACAACTATTTCTACCGTACTGGTTGCACCGACTCTTACCCCACATCCAGAAGTGAATGGGAGTGAGCCTGGAAGAGGGGGTGGAGTCCAGACTATGCCTCAGATTAATGGTGGGTCTAGGTGTTGTTCCAGGAGGAGAGGCCGGGGAGGGGCGGTGGTTCCTGCTGTGCACTGCAGTGGAGGGAGCCCTGGGCCCCAGGGGAACAGTGCTGCAGTTTTCTGTCCTGGATGTGTGCCCTCTACCTGTGACCGCAGATGTAGAAATAAATGTGCAGGTCCAGACCTGAGAGTTGATGAGTATGTGTGGCTGCTGTCCAAACACGTCAGGTGGAGGTGTTCTACTGGGGCTCCTGGTTCTGGGGTTATAGGACCGTTTCGGATATCGGCCATTTGTAATCCTGTGCTGTACCACCTTGACCTACCTCCAGGTTTGTCAACCCGTAAGGTCTTTCATATCTCATTACTCAGGGGATGTGGACTTCTTTCGGATATGCAGTAGTCAAGTCCAGAGGCCTCTTTTAAAAGCTGGGGTACTGTCACGCGCTTGGTTGGCGCGGACATTGCTGGATGCTGCTGTGTATGTTTGTCTTTAAGAGCTGCATGGTTAATAGTTGTGAAGATC
This sequence comes from Allobates femoralis, assembly GCA_033576535.1. Taxonomy (NCBI): domain Eukaryota; kingdom Metazoa; phylum Chordata; class Amphibia; order Anura; family Aromobatidae; genus Allobates; species Allobates femoralis. The sequence continues at coordinate 39,685,167 of JARQOC010000004.1, read as the reverse complement.
CTGGCCTCCTGTGTTGTGCATTCAGTATTAGGTTCAACTGCTGGTTGAAGGGTTAATGTGTGACTCACCTGAACTCCCCTCCCCCTAACCTTTAAGTAGCCTCTCCTTCCACCAGGTGGTGCTGCTGATAGAGTTTCACTCTATGCCTGGAAGCCGTGCTGTGCTGACCTGTGTGTTTGTGCGGCTGATTTTCTTTCTGTTGGAGTTGCTATATCCCAGTTCTGTGGAGTGAGGTGAGGGGGAAATAGCGCACGGCTGGTGGAGGAGTTTTAGGGAGAGGATGGAGGCCTGAACCTTCTCACCTTTAGAGATACCTTCGGGATCAGGGCCATTCAGGGTTCCTAGACTAGGGTCAGACTAGTCTTCCCTGATCACCCTGCCCATAACTGCCATTCCCTCATCTCTAACTACACTGTGACAGGTTATGACTCTTCCCGGTGGGGGCCGTGGGGTACTCAGAATTGGGCCCTCTTGATGTCATCGGTGTTGTGGGATGTCACAGTGGCATGACCCGGTACGTGGTACCCTCGTCGGGCGGCCAGTACAAAGGGGTAGTTGAAAAAGGGATGAAAAGAAAAATATAAAAGTAAAATAGTTTGTGTCGTGATGCCACCTGTGGAAGGCAGCCAGTAGAGCCTCTTCTGGAATGATGGGAGTAGCAGCTGTGATGGTTCGGCTCTCCACGGAAAGAGCGGGTCCCCAGAGCAACCATAAAGTCTATGGAGGTGATAAGTTTGTTGGAGGTGCAGGACTTAGTGGATGAAATAACAGACAGACACAGGGATGGCAGTCTCCTTTACCTTTACTGAAGAAACTAGCAGGTTTGTCCAGGGCACTGTCCACAAGCGGTGGTAGGGGTCCAGAGCCTCGAAGCAAGTCAAGGTTCTTCACACCTGGCAAGTTCTGAGGTCTTCCTACTGCGCTGCCCTTGGTAGGCCCTTGCTGCTTGAAGCTATACTGTGACCCTCTGTCATTCCTTCCCTCACCCACATGATAGGCGGTTTGAACCCTTTTTAAGTTACTCTCTTCTGACTGCGTCTCCCTGAACTCTTTGGTGCTGCTGTGTCTCCTGGCATTGTGCTGTTCGAGCGACTTGGAATAACCCGCCCTCCGGTGTTGGTTGTTGGGCATAAAGTCCCTCATGACCTCAGACTCTGGTGCCCATTCCTGCGCTCGGTGCTGGGGTGAGATGGCACTAGCTCCACTCCTCACACGTACTTCTCCACTTCCTCAGACCCTCACCTACAGGTCTCTCAGACTGACTAGTCACTATCCTCGGATGAGCCTGACATGGCTCCCGTCTAAAGGATCTCTTCCACAGTCCTTCTAAGAACTGAACTGCCTAACCCCGCCCCCAGACCAGAATTTAGAGGGGACCTCCCCTGAACTCGGGTTTAGAGCTCCCCCTTCTGGCCTGGAGTTGGTAAGGTGTGTGTGTTTCACCTGATGTGGGTACCTTCCCTTGCTTACAAGCACAGTATTGTGGCAACTGGACCTTGGGGTGCCACAGATACATGCACCACCAGGTTTGTGGTCCTGCCAATCTAGAGAGAGCTGTAGTCCGCTCTGCTGGATGAGATATAGTGGCCTACCTGCAGCCTACTTCTAGTTAAGGTTTCTAGGTGTTTGAGAGCTCCCCTTTTACTAACTCCTGTTGCTGTGCGTACCCTCCAGCCAGGCAGGCAAATCCTGTGGGTATCCTCACTCTCTTTAGTACAGGTCCCTGATTCTCTATGTTGCTCTGTCTCTAAAACTCACACCAGAGTGTGGCTACTGAGCATAAAACCCATCAACCTCCAGTTTCTCTTACTGGGCCATGAAAATCCAGCAACCTAGGGCCTGGAACACTGGACTGTAGCCAGTTCCTCTGTGCAGCCTCCTGGCCTGCTGCAGACTGAGCCTCTCCTCTTGCCTACCTCAACACTACTATCGTACTGATGAACCCCCGGGCCATGGGGTACTCGGAACCGGGCAGCAGTGTTTCTGGGGAGTCACAGGTGTCGAGACCCGGCTTCTATGGCCCTGGGTTCAGTGTAAAAGGGGTTTTTGGCTAGTATAGGAAAAGTTATTCATGATGCCACCAATGGTTTGTGGTTATGAGTGGCCACCACTGCTGCAGAACCTCTGGGGACGATGGATGGGCAGCTGGGATATAGTGGCTACACATGGGTGTAGGATGCAGGATGGAGGGCACGAAGTAACTAACAGACTAACGGTTTGTTGGTTCCTCAAGTCCTTTACTGGTAATACTGGCACAAGGACAGATGATATTGATGGAATTCGGCAACCTGGGATCAACTTGGGGTTCTCCTCACCCGGCAAGTTCTGAGGCCTCCGTGCTGCGCTCTCTTAGCAGGTCCCTGTGGCTACTTAAGCCTAGCTGCGGCCCTCTCTCTCCTGCTGTGTGCCGTGTTACAGGCAGCTCAAGTCCTTCTCCAGGCCCACTTCTCTGGTGGCTGCTCCTGGGCTCTTCTTGCTGCTTTGCCTCTGGGCACTTTGGTTTGGATGGGGGACTTTGAATCCCCCAACCTCTGGTATTGGCTGCTGGGACATTAGGCCCTGCACAGCCTCGGACTCCGGTGTCTGTTTCATGGCGCTTACTCCTCTGGGGTGAGCTCAACACTGCTCTACTCCCCAGGCTCTCCTCGACTCCCTCAGACCCTTGCCTACTGGTCACTCAAGCTAAGTCTAGCTTTCCTGGGACGAGCTTAGCACTGCTCCAGTCCTCAGGATGTCTTCCTCAGTACTACTCCGTACTTGAACTGACTAACTCTGCCCCAGACCAGAATTTATATGTGAGTCACCCTGAACCTGGATTTAGATCTCCCCCTTCAGGCCTGCAGGCAGAAAGGTGTTGTGTGCTTTGGGTTTTGCTTGGTGTGGATACCCTCTTTTGATCTCAGGTATGACACAACCCCCCGAGGGAGATAATGACATAGTGGCATCCGGACTCTGGGGTCCCACACTTCCTCCTCCCTCCAACCAGAAACTGGGACCTTGTTGAGGCTTTTTCAGTCCTCAGCTTACTTATAGAAGTTTTGATTGTGTTGGATGCTTCAGGCTTCCAGCAGAGGGCTCTCCAATACCCTCCAGACATGGTATTACAATTGATGTAAGAGAATCACCATCTGTGGCAGTCAAACCATAGGGAAACCCCAACAGCACTACTGCAGCTCAGTTGGTTTTAAACACACTGCTGATTTGTCACGAACACATGTGACACACATGCCTCGGATGCTACTGTAAAGGAAGACTACGCTTACCTTCTCACTTTTCCGTTCACCTAATGCAATAGGCAAACAATGAGCTAAGCACACCGCACACCCAGTTCTTACATACACACCATACTTTTTGCAGCTACCCAGCTTTCTTGAGAACCTGCTAGGTACTTGCAACGCCCACCAAGGCCAGGGGTACTCGGTAACCGGGCCGGTCAGTGCTTGGGAGGACATGGTGGTGGTGACCCGGCTCCGTGGCCCTGGGCATTCAGTAAAGGGATTATTTATTTATACGTGAAAGTTCGTGATGCCACCTGTGGTACTCAGCCAGGAATTGCCGACGTTGCAGAAGATGACCACTGGGGCAGATGGTAATGCAGTCGAGATGGTATGGCTCCCCACAGGTGCAGCAGGGCCCCAGGGTAGATGTAACGTTTGTGAAAGCTGATGGTCAGCAGGGCTGCCAGGAGCAGAAGATGCAGGGAATAACCAGGTGACACAAAGGATGCAGTTATTTACATTTACTTGCTGATCAGGTGAGGCATACCCAGCCGGGTGTCATGCTCCTCCATGGTGCAGACAGGCCAGCTCCCAGGCGGTCAGGACTACTCCTCCAAGACACCCTTCTTAGCCTTTCCTGGTTGCTCTCTCACTGCACTGTATACTTGCTCTCCTTCCCAGCACCCTAGTGAACAGGGTCCCAGGCTGATGGCTGCGGGCCTTGTCGGGTGACTGCTGCGGCACTTCCCCTGACCCTAGTTCTAGCCACTGTCCTGGCGATTATCCATGGTGGGTGGCCACTGCTCTTGCAAAAACAGTGGCATTCGGTTTTCCTGGTTTAGACATACAGCACTGCCGCCAGATCAGGGCCGGTTTCCTCAGGCAACCTGTCCCTCTGCCCAACTTGGGTCGGGCCAGACTAGGGGCACACGTGTGGGTTCCCCACTCCCATGTCCCCTAGGACTCCTCTGTCCCACCTCCTCTCTGGTTGTCCATTCTCCTTTAACTCCTCTCTCTGACTCTCTCTACTCCCTCTACCTAACCCCTCTTCCAGCCTGGAGATGGAGCCTCCCTGAATAGGGTCCACCCAGACCCCCAGGCCTGGAATTGGGATGGTGTTGGATGCAGGTGTAGTGTCTTGGACTTGCAACCTCTCTCACCTGGGAACGGTAACGCCACAACTATGGAGTAGGTGCAGCATCACTGTGGCGACCAGACCGCAGGGGCGTCACATACTCCTCTTCTTCTTTTGTAGGTAAAATTAGCACAGAACAAACTTCTTAAATTTTACATTTAGTGTACAAAACAAATACTGTGATTAAAAGGTTACAAAAGATGGAATAATAAAAACAAATACAGGTAAAAACTAGTGATGAGCGAGCAGTAAGATCTTCGGCTTCGGATAGCTCTAAGCGAATACTTTACTCGTTGCTCATTGAAGTATTAGGTTAGAGCTATCTGAACCCGAAGATCCTACCACTCATTCATTAAAAACAGTATACAATATAAGGGATGAAATACAGATAAGTCTCACAAATTGGATCCATGAGTAATTCTAGTGGAGGAGAATGCCGCAGGAAATATGATCAGATCTGCAATACTCATTGTTTCTCCGTGGGTTTGACAATGACATTCATTAGCTAAAAAAGGTTCTTACCAGACCCCTTACTCCCTCACTCCACTGAGGAAAGGGGAGGATGCAGTGCCGGGACAAGGCATTTTGGTGCCCTAGGCAGGTAAGGCAAACGGCGCCCCCTCCCCCCCCCCCCGAAATATGTCTGGGAATAAAAATGTCAACACACTTTGAAAGTAAATTTAATTTAACGGGGACCTATAAAAGGTTCGTCCAACCACACTGCAGAGACATACTGATAGGATGTTTACATTGTGAGCCCCAATGGGGACAGTGTTCATGATGTATGTAAAGTGCTGTGGAGTTCATAGTGTAATATAAATGCAAAAAGTATTATTCTTAATACAATGTCACAATACCAGGATCTGAGGATCTTCTATTTCGAGGTCAGGGACTCTCTGATGCCATGTTGCTGCTTGTCTCGCTGTTGTCCTCTTTTGACACTGCTGTGCGGTGGACAAGAGAGCATTAACTGGTTAATAACAAGAAGTATGGAGTGTGTACTGAGCCATAAACCCTCCCCTTACCATGAAGTATGGAGTGTGTACTGACTGAGCCATAAACCTCCTCATACCATGTCAAGCAGACATTGTAGGATTACTACCCGTATATACTCGTGTATAAGCCGAGCCGTGTATAAGCCGACCCCCCTACTTTTGCCCCAAAACCTGGGAAAACCTATTGACTCGTGTATAAGCCGAGGGTGGACCCCAGCACAGGTATACAGCCCCCAGCAGTGTGGTATACAGGCCCCCCAGTGGTATATACAGACCCCAGGGGTAATACAGCAGCCCCAGGGGTAATACAGCAGCCCCAGCGGTAATACAGCAGCCCCAGCGGTAATACAGCAGCCCCAGGGGTTATACAGCAGCCCCAGCAGTATATACAGGCCCCAGCAGTATATACAGCAGCCCCAGTGGTATATACAGGCCCCAGCAGTATATACAGCAGCCCCAGTGGTATATACAGGCCCCAGCAGTATATACAAGCCCTAGCAGTATATACAGCAGCCCCAGTGGTATATACAGGCCCCAGCGGTATATACAAGCCCCAGCGGTATATACAGCAGCCCCAGTGGTATATACAGGCCCCAGTGGTGGTATACACAGGCCCCAGTGGTGGTGTATACAGGGCCCAGTGGTGCTGTATACAGGGCCCAGTGGTGGTGTATACAGGGCCCAGTGGTGGTGTATACAGGGCCCAGTGGTGGTGTATACAGGGCCCAGTGGTGGTGTATACAGGGCCCAGTGGTGCTGTATACAGGGCCCAGTGGTGCTGTATACAGGGCCCAGTGGTGGTGTATACAGGGCCCAGTATGCGGACCGGGGGGGGGGGGCCTTTGCACACTGACTCACCGGTCACCAAGGCCGCCGTCACCGTGCGTCTGCTGCTGTAATGAGGAGGAGAGGAGGGGCGGGCAGAGCTGCGGGACAGGAAGTCGGAGTCCCGCCAGTGGCGTAACTACAGTCCGAAGGGCCCCGGTGCGAAATTTGGACCTGGGCCCCCCCTTCCCCCACGCGCCCACATTGGTCAGATGTACGGGTCCCACATAATGTTCTAAATCCTATAAAGACTCACAAATTGACCCCTCTCCCCTTCATTATGTATTAATGTCCCTCATTCAGGTATATATGATCCTCCATTATAGTATAATGCCGCCTCACAGCAGCTCCAGATAATACAATGCCGCCTCACAGCCGCTACAATAATATAATGCCGCCTCACAGCCGCTCCAGATAATATAATGCCGCCTCACAGCCGCTACAAATAATATAATGCAGCCTCACAGCCGCTCCAGATAATATAATGCCGCCTCACAGCCGCTACAAATAATATAATGCCGCCTCACAGCCGCTCCAGATAATATAATGCCGCCTCACAGCCACTCCAGATAGTATAATGCCGCCTCACAGCCGCTCCAGATAATATAATGCCGCCTCACAGCGGCTCCAGATAATACAATGCCGCCTCACAGCAGCTCCAGATAATACAATGCCGCCTCACGGCAGCTCCAGATAATACAATGCCGCCTCACAACCGCTCCAGATAATACAATGCCGCCTCACAGCGGCTCCAGATAATACAATGCCGCCTCACAGCAGCTCCAGATAATACAATGCCGCTTCACAGCCGCTCCAGATAATAAATGCCGCCTCACAGCGGCTCCAGATAATATAATGTCGCCTCACAACCGCTCCAGATAATACAATGCCGCCTCACAGCAGCTCCAGATAATACAATGTCGCCTCACAACCGCTCCAGATAATACAATGCCGCCTCACAAGCAGCTCCAGATAATACAATGCCGCCTCACAGCAGCTCCAGATAATACAATGCCGCCTCACAACCGCTCCAGATAATACAATGCCGCCTCACAGCAGCTCCAGATAATACAATGCCGCCTCACAGCAGCTCCAGATAATACAATGCCGCTTCACAGCCGCTCCAGATAATATAATGCCGCCTCACAGCGGCTCCAGATAATATAATGCCGCCTCACAGCGGCTCCAGATAATATAATGTCGCCTCACAACCGCTCCAGATAATACAATGCCGCCTCACAGCAGCTCCAGATAATACAATGTCGCCTCACAACCGCTCCAGATAATACAATGCCGCCTCACAGCAGCTCCAGATAATACAATGCCGCCTCACAGCAGCTCCAGATAATACAATGCCGCTTCACAGCCGCTCCAGATAATATAATGCCGCCTCACAGCCGCTCCAGATAATATAATGCCGCCTCACAGCAGCTCCAGATAATATAATGTCGCCTCACAACCGCTCCAGATAATACAATGCCGCCTCACAGCAGCTCCAGATAATACAATGCCGCCTCACAACCGCTCCAGATAATATAATGCCGCCTCACAGTCGCTCCAGATAATATAATGCCGCCTCACAGCTGCTCCAGATAATATAATGCCGCCTCACAGCCGCTCCAGATAATATAATGCCGCCTCACAGCCGCTCCAGATAATATAATGCCGCCTCACAGCAGCTCCAGATAATATAATGCCGCCTCACAGCCGCTCCAGATAATATAATGCCGCCTCACAGCCGCTACAAATAATATAATGCCGCCTCACAGCCACTCCAGATAATATAATACCGCCTCACAGCCGCTACAGATAATGTAATGCCACCTCACAGCCGCTCCAGATAATACAATGCCGCCTCACAGCCACTCCAGATAATATAATGCCGCCTCACAGCGGCTCCAGATAATATAATGTCGCCTCACAACTGCTCCAGATAATATAATGTCGCCTCACAGCCGCTCCAGATAGTACAATGCCGCCTCACATCCGCTCCAGATAATATAATGCCGCCACACAGCCGCTCCAGATAGTACAATGCCGCCTCACAGCCGCTCCAGATAATATAATGCCGCCTCACAGCCACTACAAATAATATAATGCCGCCTCACAGCCGCTACAAATAATATAATGCCGCCTCACAGCCGCTCCAGATAATATAATGCCGCCTCACAGCCACTCCAGATAGTATAATGCCACCTCACAGCCGCTACAGATAATATAATGCCGCCTCACAGCTGCTCCAGATAATATAATGTCACCTCACAGCCGCTACAAATAACATAATGCCGCCTCATAGCCGCTCCAGATAATATTATTCTGCACACACAGCCTGCTCACCGCATACACAGTCACATACATTGCACACACAGTCACATACATTGCACACACAGTCACATGCATTGCACTCACAGTCACATACATTGCACACACAGTCACATGCATTGCACTCACAGTCACATGCATTGCACAGTCACATGCATTGCACACACAGTCACATACATTGCACTCACAGTCACATGCATTGCACACACAGTCACATGCATTGCACTCACAGTCACATGCATTGCGCACTCAGTCACATACATTGCACTCACAGTCACATGCATTGCACACACAGTCACATGCATTGCACTCACAGTCACATGCATTGCACTCACAGTCACATGCATTGCACTCACAGTCACATGCATTGCACACACAGTCACATGCATTGCACATACAGTCACATGCATTGCACACACAGTCACATACAATGCATTCACAGTCACATGCATTGCACACAGTCACATGCATTGCATTCACAGTCACATACATTGCACATACAGTCACATACATTGCACATACAGTGCATTCACAGTCACATGCATTGCACATACAGTCACATGCATTGCACATACAGTCACATACATTGCACATACAGTGCATTCACAGTCACATGCATTGCACACACAGTCACATGCATTGCACATACAGTCACATGCATTGCACATACAGTCACATGCATTGCACACACAGTCACATACAATGCATTCACAGTCACATGCATTGCACACAGTCACATGCATTGCATTCACAGTCACATACATTGCACATACAGTCACATACATTGCACATGCAGTGCATTCACAGTCACATGCATTGCACATACAGTCACATGCATTGCACACACAGTCACATACATTGCACACACAGTCACATACATTGCACTCACAGTCACATACATTGCACACACAGTCACATGCATTGCACTCACTGGGTAGGGTCACATTGGAAACCTAAATTGCATTCACCGCATCCGGATCCGGATGCGGTGAACGCAATGGCGGGCACACACATTTTTTTCAAAACTGTGTGCTGAATACCGCACTGCGTTCACCGGATGGCTCAGGATGTGTAATCCTGAGCCATCCGGTAACTGCATAGCTTGCGGGTCCCGATCTGGCAAGTTAATAAAGAGTTAAAATAGCTGACCTAAATGACTTTTTGAGGTCTGTAGGGGGGCTTAGACCCCCTACAGACCGCCCGCCGACTTCTATAGTGTTCTTCTACAATTTCTCAATGGTCACAGGCTCTTCGGAGCCCGTGCATGTAAACCAAAGGGGCCCCCCCGTATCACTATACTGGGGTGCATAGACCCCTGTATTACAAATAAGCTGTATTGATGTCTAGTAACGGTTAAATGTGTACATTTGCATTGTAAGTATATACTTACAACATTCTTTCGTAGGCAGAGTGAAGGAAATCCATGGGCGGGGCTGTGTGCAGCAGCCTCCGCCCGCTCCTTCTTGATGCCCGCCCCCTCTGGCCATAATCCAGTCTTGTGAGGGCGGGGACGTCGTTAAAGGGGCGTGGCTAACCGCGGCACATAGTTAGCCACGCCCCTTTAACGACGTCCCCGCCCTCACAAGACTGGATTACGGCCAGAGGGGGCGGGCATCAAGAAGGAGCCGGCGGAGGCTGCTGCACACAGCCCCGCCCATGGATTTCCTTCACTCTGCCTACGAAAGAATGTTGTAAGTATATACTTACAATGCAAATGTACACATTTAACCGTTACTAGACATCAATACAGCTTATTTGTAATACAGGGGTCTATGCACCCCAGTATAGTGATACGGGGGGGCCCCTTTGGTTTACATGCACGGGCTCCGAAGAGCCTGTGACCATTGAGAAATTGTAGAAGAACACTATAGAAGTCGGCGGGCGGTCTGTAGGGGGGTCTAAGCCCCCTACAGACCTCAAAAAGTCATTTAGGTCAGCTATTTTAACTCTTTATTAACTTGCCAGATCGGGACCCGCAAGCTATGCAGTTACCGGATGGCTCAGGATTACACATCCTGAGCCATCCGGTGACCGCAGTGCGGTCCCGGTAAACGCTGCGAAAACTGCTGCCTGCATGATTTTAAACGCAGGCAGCAGTGCCGGATCCGGCCACCGGATGGCTTGTGAAGCCATCCGGTGTTTTGCATAGGCTTCTATCAGGAGCCTTTCCTGGTCCGGTTTTGAGCTTTTTTAAAGCTCAAAACCGGATCAGGATTTTAAACAAAAAACGCCGATGTGACCCTAGCCACAGTCACATGCATTGCACAGTCACATGCATTGCACACACAGTCACATACATTGCACTCACAGTCACATGCATTGCACACACAGTCACATGCATTGCACTCACAGTCACATGCATTGCGCACTCAGTCACATACATTGCACTCACAGTCACATGCATTGCACACACAGTCACATGCATTGCACTCACAGTCACATGCATTGCACTCACAGTCACATGCATTGCACTCACAGTCACATGCATTGCACACACAGTCACATGCATTGCACATACAGTCACATGCATTGCACACACAGTCACATACAATGCATTCACAGTCACATGCATTGCACACAGTCACATGCATTGCATTCACAGTCACATACATTGCACATACAGTCACATACATTGCACATACAGTGCATTCACAGTCACATGCATTGCACATACAGTCACATGCATTGCACATACAGTCACATACATTGCACATACAGTGCATTCACAGTCACATGCATTGCACACACAGTCACATGCATTGCACATACAGTCACATGCATTGCACACACAGTCACATACAATGCATTCACAGTCACATGCATTGCACACAGTCACATGCATTGCATTCACAGTCACATACATTGCACATACAGTCACATACATTGCACATACAGTGCATTCACAGTCACATGCATTGCACATACAGTCACATGCATTGCACACACAGTCACATACATTGCACACACAGTCACATACATTGCACTCACAGTCACATACATTGCACACACAGTCACATGCATTGCACTCACAGTTACATGCATTGCACAGTCACATGCATTGCACACACAGTCACATACATTGCACTCACAGTCACATGCATTGCACACACAGTCACATGCATTGCACTCACAGTCACATGCATTGCGCACTCAGTCACATACATTGCACTCACAGTCACATGCATTGCACACACAGTCACATGCATTGCACTCACAGTCACATGCATTGCACTCACAGTCACATGCATTGCACACACAGTCACATGCATTGCACATACAGTCACATGCATTGCACACACAGTCACATGCATTGCACACACAGTCAGATACAATGCATTCACAGTCACATGCATTGCATTCACAGTCACATACATTGCACATACAGTCACATACATTGCACATACAGTGCATTCACAGTCACATGCATTGCACATACAGTCACATGCATTGCACATACAGTCACATACATTGCACATACAGTGCATTCACAGTCACATACAGTGCATTCACAGTCACATGCATTGCACATACAGTCACATACATTGCACATACAGTCACATACATTGCTCACACAGTCACATACACTGCACACACAGTCAACACACACCCTGTACCTTCTCTCCTGTGTGCTCCATGCTCCCTGAAGGTCTTCATGCCAGGCCCAGGAAGCAGCCAGTGACTAAAGCGGTGCTGTGTGAGGAGGAGGAGAGCAGGCCAGGCCGGAAGACTCTAAGCAGCTCCTCTTCGGCAGAGAGGTAGGTGTGCTGCTGCATGCCTCCTACAGTCCCCAGCCTGCTCCCGCGGTCTGCATGTAGAGGAAGAAGGGGGGCGGGTGGCTGCAACATCAGCGGTGAGTGCCAGTAGTCCTCAGGCGGCCGTGATCATCCGCCTGGGGACCGGCCGGGTAGAGCGCCACACAGCTGGCGCAGCGGTAGCAGGGGTCGGCGGGCTCACCTGCGACCCCTGCGACCGCGGATGGTACGCCACTGAGTCCCGCCCTCCTTCCTCTCTGGCCGGCGCGCCGCGGCTGGCGGCGGCCAGCACGGGCCCCCCAGGGGGTGCGGGGCCTCCGAGGGGGCGGGCAATGGGCCCCTCATGAGGGGAAAATGCGCCCTTCACAAGATGGCGCCCTAGGCGATCGCCTAGGGTCGCCTAGCTGTCGTCCCGGCCCTGGGAGGACGCCATATTATGTGGTTGTATATATTTTCCCAAAGCAGCCTCCTGGAGAAACAATATGGCTGACCATCCTTCAGTCTTACTGACCATCCTTCAGACTTTCTTTATATACCACACATGAAAATAATATATCCAGGGATATATTCCAAACCTACCAAAATATTACAGATTTTACCCCAGAGGAGAATATGTTCCTTGATCATGGATATATTTACGGATTCTGTAAAACCAGAATTTTAATACCAAAAATGTAACATATTGTTTTACCTTGTCCTGTCTATGTAGAGATGGAATGGCTGCCATAGGTGAAAGAATTGACACTCCCACGTTTGACACCTATATGATAGTAGAGACATAAAGAAAATATCTGGCCCAAATGATTATCCATCACTAACTGCTTGTTGTTAATTACTCTACGTGCACACTCCATGTCTGCTCTCCATTGGATAACCTGCTTCAATGAACTGTTTAAAGTAGGAATGGGGAGGAGTGGTGGCAGGCCGCGCTCCGTGGTCCTCAGCCTTTGATCGGCATAACTATAACTCTATTTCTGACAGGGTTAATGAGATAGTAGAAATTGGCACAATCCTTCTCTCAAAGAAAATTGAAGACTTTCAAGCTGAATCTCAATTTGTAAATGATTTCTATGTTTTCCAAGTCATCTGATCAAATAACTTAATCCCTACCATGTGTGGAAGACTTGGGCCTGATGACAGGAGCTTTCTTTTTCTAACTTATCATATGCCTTGCTCTACTTTATATTAAGTAATGTACAGAATTCCCAGCGTTAGGACTCCATCTTATCTATATTTTTCTATGGGAAATTATTCAGACCCCGTGATCTGGCATTGCCAAAAAAGGTCTGAGATGCTTCCCAGCAAGGCTGTGAAAACGCTCGGTGGCATGGCAATATGTTTTCCAGTGCAGAAGTTCAATAACCTCAGATTGATTGATATTGCAGAATCTATTCTCATTTTTAGTTACCATTGTGATTGTGTTGCCTTTCCTTGGATGGCACCAAAAAGCCACAATGCCTTGGCCATGAATAGACACGGGGGTAGGGTTGCAAGCTCTTTTCCCCAGGCGAAGTAAGGTACAGCTGTTACAATGATCCATTGTATTCTGTAGAGTATATTAGTTTAGGGTAGGTCTATGAACCACTGGGTGACCAACATTTTTAGACATGTGGTTACATATCTTGAATAGTTCTATCTGGAATATAAATGGTTTCCTCCTTTCACTTTAAAGACTTAGAAGAGAGGATGGTAAATGGAAAGACCTTATGAAATTAGATGGAGGTTATTCTAGGCCGGCGTGGTCTATTGGGCACCACTGGTGTAGGTCATATGATGAGAAACCGGAAATGATAAAGCAAGAGTCAACTACACGTGGATATCTGTGACAGCCATGGGGACAGTGAATAGAGCAATAGCCGCAGGCTTAACTTCTGCTTTATTTACACAACACCGTGTCTGCAAATTGAGAATATGATTGGCTCATATCCTTGGTCATATGAAAAGGCTCATCAAGGGGTCAATATTCACTTTTAGGATAGCTACTACCAAAAGGTGGTCCTAGAGTTCAAGTCCTCTTTAATGAGGCACTTTGCATATAAAATTTCCCCAAGGAGCATGCAAGGCATTTAACTCTCCTCATACCTGACATATCATCTCTCCATAAAGACAAAGGTTATAGCTTAGATCTCCAGTCTTAACCTCCCACTTAGGCCAATCAGATCTCATACTTTGCACTGATGAGGGGCAAACACTCCAAAACACAGTGTCTGCAAATTTAGAATATGATTTGGCTTATACCCTTGGTCATATGATAAGGTTCATTAAAGGGTCAATTTGACTTTTAGGATAGCTACTACCAAGAGTTGGTGACTCACCGCGGCCGGCTGACTCCGGTTTAGACAGGCGATTCTTCTTCCTTCCTTGTCACGGGTGGACCGCGCCTGCCGGTAGTGGGGCCCGGTGTAGTGCAGATCAAAAGTGAAGACGTCTTGCGGGAACAGATTAAAGGGGTTTTAATTTGTTTTCTTCGTGACGCCACCTATGAGTAGTTCGGTAAGGGCTACCGACGCTGCGGAACCTCCGGGGTGATGGACAGCAGCAAGATGTTACGCTCCCCACAGGCTGAGCGGTGATCCCCGGAGGCTGGAGCTGCTCAAGATGTTGTGCGGCAGCTGCGGTTACCTTTTAGTTAATGACGGACAGTTCATAAGGAATCACAGACACAGGAAGTCTCTATAACGGTCTTTACTGTAACCATGAAGGCAATACACGGTATGCAGTGGTTACAGGTAGCGGACCGGGTGGACTCAGCAGTGGTAGTGTTCCTCAGAGATCCGTAAGTGTTCCTCCATTCTACCTGTCTTGTTCTAACCAATGTCGCCCAGGAATACCAGGTCGGGTACGGGGAGGCTGCTTCAATGCCCTATCCATCTGTGTACGTTGTGGATGCTTTGGGGAGCCTTGGATCCCTCAGTGAGTACACCGCTGGTTAGACGACTGGTTGGTGGTGGGGTGCTCCTGTAAAGCTGCTCCTCCACGGGGCTGGTTCGCGTGACAGAGGTGAACTGCTGCCAGCTTCGGTACCAGTGAACCGGCTGTAAATTGTGGGCACGGGAGTCTTTTGGGAACCCGTGTAATAATGCCCATTCCCGGATGATAAGGCCTCAGGTGCTGACACCCGTCCGGTGACGGCCCAGGGGCCCGCACGGGGTGCGGAGCCCCCGCTCCTCTCCTATCTCGAGGGTCCTCTCTCCTCTCTCTCTCTGCTGTTCTGCCCACTGCACTCCACCCCCCAGGGCCTATGATTGGTCCCCTGTTCTAGGTGTTGCATGTCGAGTTGGATCTCCGAGTTAACTATTTCATTGCTGAGTCAGAGGATATTGCGGCTGCAATACCCTCTTGTGACGCACTCGTTGCGGGGCGCCACATTGGGGCTAAAGCTCAAGTTCTCTTTAATGAGGCAATTTGCATATAAAATCCCTAGAGGAGCATGCAAGGCATTTAAGTCTTCTAATACACTGACATGTCATCTCTTCATAAAGGGAAAGGTTATAGCTTAGATCCTCATTTATACACAGAATTCAGGACTCCCATAACCAGTTATCATCTATCCAGTGAGGAAGAGGATTTGTGTTTTAGTGTCACTTATTGGAAGTAGAAATACTAAAAGTCAACCAACCCTTTAATGAGCCTTGCCACTGTTAGAGCTCATCTTGTGAAGTGAACCCACTGAGTTCCAAGTCCGGATAGGTACACAGGTCCAGTACGTTGAAGCTTAAAGAGAACCTGTCACACCCCTGAGGCTTTCCAAAGTGAAAGTGTTGCACCCTGCTCCCACAGGTAGCCACAAGCTTCCCTAGTGCACAGCTGGATTTCCACAGGGGGTACCACTTACAAACAACACCTTCCACTCCAGCACAGTAGGGGGAGCTCAATCGGCTGACCTTAGGTGAGATCCCCTATAAATACTGTTGCTGGGGGAGGAGATAGGTAGAGTGTGCAAACACTAGGAAAGCTGTGTACACGTCCTGGTGCCCGGTGCTGTGCTAGGCCCAAACCAGTGACCTGGAGTAGCCCTTCTGCTGTCCAGTCAGGCCCAGGAGTGGGACCAAAAGGCAAGGAGAACAGAGGACAATGGGAGTAGAGGAGCCAGTGGAGGTTCACCCAATTATGTACTGGACTTCGGGGGTCCGCACCTGCAGCAGTGCTTCAAGCCGTCAGAAAACCCTGATACACCATGGAGACTTCAGTCACCCAGTCCCCCTGCGTACTCAATATTAAGAGAGCCAGACACCGTAGTGAGGAGAGGGCAGTGGTGATCATCGAGGGTAACCCGCAGACCGTGCAGGAAGAGAGAGAAGTGAGGAGGCTAGCCAGTTTATATACGGGCAGGGCTTGAACAAACGGGAGAGACAACTTAATGAGGCCTTATACCCACTCCTTGTGGAAGTTCAACTGTGCTTCTGGTCACCCGACAGTGCTCCGGACGTATTACCTGCAGTTTCCACCAGTAAAAAGGTAAAGAGACACTCATCGGTGTGTGTGTGAGTTATTCCTCCCTGCTCCCGTACTCCGTAGAGACTGCTTCACTATTCTTTACCTTGGCCCAAACCCCTACTCTGAACTGCACACTACAATGCTGCCCCGGAGGCAGCTATATCACTCTTGCCACAATTCCAATGCCCTCCGGAGGACTGTGGCGGCACTGGTGATCCCTCACCAGTTACCACAGGTGGCATCAGAAACTATCCTAGCAGAAACTATATTTTAAGAAGTCACCGACCCCAGGGCCATGGAATTGGGTGCAGTCACCTGTGATAGCGTGCCCCGGCCTGGGCGGGTCAAAAGCACCACTTAATGCAACATCTATGCTGCATTCAGGGAGGATGTGTACCATGTCTCAACCCCCTTCCCCCCCGTAACCCAAAAAACACTTTTGAAAGTTTAGAGTTAACAGGTCTGAGAGGCTTATCTGATTATGCTGCACGGTGCCAGCCTGATCATCCCTTCCTCCTGCCTGTGTGTGTGTCTGTGTATGGAGCCGAAGAGGAGGGCAGACCCGCATAAGAGGAGGTGGAACACACAGGCTGGAAGCAGGGAGGACTATGCCAGCATTGGGACAGCATAATCAGATAAGCCTCTCTGACCTCTTAACTCGAAACTTTCCAAAGTGTATTTTTCAAGTTACAGGTGGGTGGGTTGAGACATGGTACACACCTTCCCTGAATGCAGCAGACACTCTTTATTAATTTGTGCTTTCACTTTGGAAAGCACCAGGGGGGTGACAGGTTCTCTTTAAAGGATGGCGTGTGGGGAGTGAGGATGAGATACACACAGCAATCTTGGAAGTAGCGAAGCAGATAAAGGTAGTGCAGTATGATATGAAGCAGGTAAAGTATGATATGAAGTATGATATGAATCAGGTAAAGCACGACGTTGGCAATAACAATCTGAAAACACAGGTGTGTCCTGATGGCCCTTAAAAGCCCTAGGGAATTTATAGAACGCACCGGGACACCTGCAAAGCCTGATGTGGAGTATAACAGGGGAAAGAGGACCAAGGTGAGAGGGGAGAACATGGAAAAAGGACAGGTGTATAACAGTACCACCCCTCTTAATGCTCCTCCCAGATGAGTCCATAACAGCAGAAGAATATGCTTAGTATGGCGCCCCTGTGGTCTGGTTGCCACAGTGGTATTTAAGGCCATCGGTACTAATGCCACATCTGAGGAGAATTCAGGTATCCTATGCTAGTTAAACTCATGAAGCAGACACACACTGCCTGAACTCTGATCAGATGGCTAGGAACAAGAAGGCCTGTTTTAAGCTGTGAGAGACTCTGGTCGGAGGGAGGGTTTGCAGTAGTTGGTAGCAGTGAGAGTGGCAACAGAAGTCATTACAACAAGGGGACCCGGATGGGGCAAATAATAGTAAGGAGAGGGTCAGGATGGAACACATTACTACAAAGAGAGGGTCAGGATTTTGCACATTACAAGAAGGAGAGAGTCAGGATGAAGTACATAACTGCAAGGAGAGTGTTAGGATGGGGACACACAGCGACACGGTCCATGCCGAATAACGGATGTCTGAAGGGGGCCATAGGGGATCATGTGTCCCCTTATATTCGTGCCTCCGGCATGTGTCGGCATGGACCGCATACGTGCCAGAGGCATGGATGTGTGAAATAGGCCTAATTCTAGAGCATCTAACTTATCTGATTACACAATTGCCTTGGCATATGGATTTCCCCAATAAGGCGCTACCAGATTGGCCAACTGTGGCCAGCTGACCGCCACCTGATTGGCCATCTGAACTTTAAAAAAAAGTCACTACCGCCATATTGGCACACCCAAGGGATGGTTGTGCCAAGATGGTGGCTGCTGGTGGGAATGCGCAGTTGATGGGGCACGCTGTGCAGTACCTCCAGCGGCTCCACATGGTGTGCCTGTCCTATGGGCCTGGGTCCTCCTCCACCATAGCAGGTGTTGATACACTGCCTCCTTCCATAATAAGACTGCCTCAGAACCCGCACCCATTGTGACGTCACAACCTTTTGTAAATGTTTCATGCGGCTGCCATGTTTGTACACCTGGTCCACTACTATGCATGACAGGTAGAACAAACATGGTGGCGGCATGAGTCATTAGCCCACCCCATTCTCAAATCACTGCCTACCAAATATAAAGGATGCCAGCTCCTCAGAACCCGCACCCATCGTGATGTCACAACCTTTGTAAATGTGCATGCGGCTGCCATGTTTGAACACCTGGTCCACTACTATGCATGACAGGGAGAACAAACATGGCGACGGCATGAGTCATTAGCCCACCCCATCCTCAAATCACTGCCTTCCAAATAAAGGATGCCAGCACCTCAGAGCATGCCCCCATCGTGATGTCACACGCTTTGTAAATGTACATGCGACTGCCATGATTGTACACCTGGTCTACTACTATGCATGGAGAATAAACATGGCGGCAGCATGAGTCATGAGCCCACCCCAGAGCCCGCCCCATCTTCACATCACTGCCCTCCAAATAAAGGACTCCACCACAGCACAAGCCCACCCCAGTGCCACAGAGCCCACCCCCATTGTGATGTCAGTGCCCTCTAGTTTCATATAATTGCAATATGTTAAGGAAGTTTGTCAACTCAAAATAACTGTCCAAACTGTTCAAATCTTCCCACCTGTTTTGTATTCTCATTCTCTGTCCTCTAAGTCCTGCAATGACCGTCAATCAAGAATGAAGGAAGGTGGAGAAAATTGCAGTACGTGTGAGGTGGGAATGTGCACTGAACTATTTGGCCATGGCAAGATTGCACCAAATGCCTGAGCTTGGTTTGATTAGTCATTTTGTGCTGGCAGACTCTCTAATCTCTATAGCCGTTCTATGGCCAGCAGTGACGACCACTGATCACAAGGGGTTACTGAAGTTCAATCCACAATGATTAGCTAATCATCATCATGTCTTTAAACTGAAATAATGGTGTCTTCACTATACAGCACCTTACCTTCCCAGTATATGTAGATCATACTCGGCTATGTATCAATCCACGTACAGCACCACTCCATTGGGTTGTTTTAAAAATAATTCACTGCTGGTGTGGTACTTTTTTCTAAGTTTCCTGTGCCTAGTATTATTATTATTAATATTATTATTTATTTATATAGCGCCATTAGGTTCCATGGCGCTTTACATGAGGATGAGGGAGACAAGAACAAGTAGACTAAATCTAGGCGATCAGGACGTACAGGTACAGGAGGGGCAGGGGAGGGGAGTATTATACTCACCCTACAGCGGCATCCCCTTTTTTCAGCATTGCTCCAGTTTCATTACGTTACTTTATCTTGTACCCGTAACTTCTGACTGGCTGGAAGTCAGAAGTGACATTACAAGAGCTCAATGTTTGACGCCCCTGCGGTTCGGCTGCCACAAATGGTATTTCTTGACATTGATTGTAATGTCATGTCTGGAAAGAATTGGTGCTCCCTCTGCTGGAAGTCTGAAGCTTCCAACACCGCCTGAACCTTAAGCAGGAATTTGAGCACTGAAAGACCTGGCTTAGGCTGTGCTTCAATTTTTGATTGGAAGTAGGGGTAAGCTGTAGTGGGTACTAAGACAGAGTAAGGCAAAGGAGTAGGTCCTGTCTAGAGGGAGCTGGGAAGCCCACCAGAAGTTCTAGCTGCAGAATAAGGTTCCAGGCACAAGGTTGCTAGGCTTTCAAGGTCTAGTGACAGAAACTGGAGGTTAGTGGGTTTTATTTATGCTCACTAGCAACTTAATTGGGACTTTCCAGGGCATCATTAATGCAAAGGGCCAGATAATTGCTTTGAGGGAGCAAGGATACTCTCGGGGCCCGCTTTACTTGCCTGGCTGGAGGTAACTCACAGCAACCAGGGAAGTAAAGGACGGCTCAAAGTCACCTAGAAACCTATAACAAGGACAGCAGGTAGGCCACTGAGCGGACTACAGTTATTCCCAGACTGGCCAGACCACGAGCCTAGTGGTGCTTTTAACAGTGGATTTGCTGCAACAATCTTCAGTAAAAGGTAAAAGCAAAGAGGTTGACTATGAGACAGGGGTCAGGGGATGTAGATTTTAAGCACTACTCCAGCAGGAAATAAAAAAATAAATAAAAATACTGGAGTGTTGCTTTAATCAAATGGAACTTGACTCATTCTTGGATATTCTAGGTATTTGCAGGGTCACGGAGAATGTGGCACAAGACTTTTGCTTTTCTTAATGCAAAATCATTAAAGACACAACTTGTTTTTGACATTAGTTGTGAATTGTTTGTGAGATACGGCTTTTATCTCCGTAATTAGTCCATGCTGAATCATTGCTTTTCCACATATTTGTGGTATCTGCATTGGGGATCTCTCTGCCTTTGATGTGCTGGAGATGGATTCTCAGTATGTTTCCCTTTTAGGATTTAAACAATCTGTAGGCTTTGATTAACTCAT
Source organism: Allobates femoralis (assembly GCA_033576535.1). NCBI lineage: Eukaryota > Metazoa > Chordata > Amphibia > Anura > Aromobatidae > Allobates > Allobates femoralis. The sequence goes on along the minus strand of JARQOC010000004.1, from coordinate 39,664,015 downwards.
TACTTGCTGTACAGGATATGCTCTGTAAACTGACAGATGGCGGCTCCATGCCATCATACATACATTGACTTCCTTCCATGCCTTGTAGTGCCCTGAGAATGTCCGCTCTAATGAAGCCTTGAAACAAATGTTTTTGGACAATGCAGCGGAAATTGGCGACTTCAGTAGGGTGGTTCCTTATGTATATGTTATCAAGTATATCCGCAAAATATCCATGGGCTTCCCATAGCGGGAAAGGTAATTTTTGACCCCTAATGCCACCTTACATAAGGAGGATCCTCTGAATGTGCTATCAATATATGATTGATGGAGGTTTCAATGCTGGGACACCCACTGATCACAAGAACGAGTCAGGCACCCCAGTACCCTTGTCAGATTCTTGTGAAAGGTTCTTCATGTTAATGATAGAGATGAGGAGATCTTCTGAAATTCAAATTCACCAACTTTGCTGAATTTTCCTCGCAAATTTGATTCTTATAATATATGTATAACACTTGGAGGTCTCTTAAGAAGTATATCACAGATCAATCAATTCACAGCTACACTGAAGGGCCCATTACACGCTTCAATGTCCCAGCAATCCTACCAACGATCCGACTTGGCCTGGATCGCTTGAACGTCGTTCATTGATCGCTACTGAGGTGTCCCACGTACAGATATATCGAACGACGCAGCAACGATTCTCGACAAGTGAACAATACTTGCGGTCGTTTGGTCAACTACGTGCTTCAGTTCTGAATAGGCGAAGTCGTAAATTAGATTGTTGGAAAGGTGTCACACACAACGATGTTGCAGGTTGAACGAACAATGAACGACAGTTTTATGGACATGTTCATAAACCTACGATCAACGATCTAATGACTTATCGTTGGTTATATCTGCGTGTTACACGCAACGACGTCGTTACGACATCGCTGCACCACCCCAAAAGCCGTGACGAACCAACAATATCGTTAATGATATTGTATCGTGTAATGGGCCCTTGACTCTGCAGGTCCAACACCTCCCTATCAATTGGATCTTTGGATTATTATTCACAGAGTGAGACTACCACTCCCATTTTTAATGTGCTTCAGCACTGCAGTAGTACACTCAGATTAGTCCTTTGTCTATCACTAGGTGCAATAAACTCATATACCTAATGGAACCTTTACACGCCGCTACAGAAGGTTGGAAACAACCGGGTGTCGGAGACAAATGTATCTTGCACCGTCAAATCAACCCGAGGTAGCGGCGTGTAAACTAGGTTGTTGCCACCCGTCACTGTCGACACCTGTTTCAGAGCAGTGCTCTAAAACAGGTTGGCTTCAACCCGATGGTAGCGGCGTCTAAATGTGGTACAGGAAGGTTTTTTCGTCATCTAGTTAAATCCCTGGGGCGTGACACAGCTTCCGGGAAACCGCCCCCCTTCAGCGATCATTGGTGGAATCTCCTGCGTTACGATTGGTTGTCGCTGCATAGGGCGGCATATTTAAGGAGATGACCACTCACACTACACAAGTGCAATAGCATCATGTATTAGCCAGCCTTCCTGCGCTGGCTGGCCAATCATTATGCTATTGCATTGTCCAATCACCGTACGAGCGTCTCGTAATCCACAACTCTGGCACGCCTATGTGTTGTCCCTGCTGCCCCAGGTCGTCCCATATTACCTTCTGTAGCGGCGTGTAAATGAGGGATGGTGCTCTACAGAAGGTAACTTGTGGCACCCGGCGGTGCCTCCAGGGATAGATTAAACCTTCTGTAGAGCCCCTTGTAGCGGTGTGTAAAGGCGGTATCGGGTAACGTTTGCAACCGTTGGTACGTGCTCGTACACGTGAGACACCCGGTTGTTTCCAACCTTCTGTAGCGGCGTTTAAAGGTACCATAAGATGTAAAAACCTAAAATGACGTTGCTTGGCTGGCCCTCAACTTGTAAACTGACTGCAATAGCCTCCTTTATTGGCTGACCTAGATCACACAATATAAAAGCTATAAGGCAGCCTGATCTGCAATGCCTGACTTTATTAGCTTACTGTCTGCCTGCTGAAGTGTTCAGTATTGACTGACATTATGAGTTATATTTTTTCGTGAGATTCTTGTAAAATTAATTGCAAAATGCTTAAATTTGTGGGGACCGCAGAATTTTATGACATCATAATTATCATAGTACATAGTCAATGGCTTGGCATCTGCTACTGTGTTCTTGGACAAGAATAACCCTGTATATGGAAGCTATGAACACCACTAAGCCATGACTCACATGCTTGGGAAGAAGCCATAAAGGGGACTCCGCTTCTTAATCATCCACTCATTTATCGCAATAGACCAGGAGTGATCTAAGCAAACCCCTAAGATGGTCCCCACATCCACGTCACACTTTATGCCACCACTTGCCATGTTACCAGGCTAGTGAGACACCTGTTTTGTGCCACACACTGATACACACGCAGACCCAGCTTTTCCCGCCTGAATGGTTCACTACTTGCACTGTGACTACAAAGTAACACAACAAATCTATTTTTTGTCCTTGAGATTGTGGCTATGTTAAAGCAATGAAGAACAAACTTATTACAGTTTAGATTTAATATACAAAAAAGAATGATGCTTAAAAAAGTTACAAAAGGTAAAATAGCAAACAGACAAACAATAAGGATGAACAAAGAAATCTTACACAATTGGATTGTGAGATTTCTTCGCAGGTAGATGCCGCCTAAACAGTTATGGTACAGAATGACCATACGCATGTGGTTCTTCCAGAGCTGACCCTGATATTCTGTAAATAGGTTGTTATAAAGGGCCTCACCAGACCAGACGGTTGCCACAGACAACAAATCTGATGTAACAGTAGTGTAAAAATAAATAAATTATAAAAAAATGACATAGTGCTTCACCGTATTTTTGATTCTCAGTGCAGATAAAGTGTACATCTAGGGGCTGCCCCCCATTCTGTCTGGCTTTACCTTGGCTGACAATCAAAATACAAGAAAACCCATTCTTTTTTTTTAATTATTTAAGTAAATTATTTAAAAAAATGCATAGGTTTGCTATTCTCAGCGTGATTAGGCCCATAGTTATTGGGTCCCCAGACTAAAGAATAGCAGCCTGAAGCCACCACAGAAATTGATGCATTCATTAGAAGCCCCAATTCCTGGCGCTTATCCTGGCTCATCCGGATACCCTGCTGCTGTGGCATCGGGGTGATAGAAGGGGTTAATGACAGCTGAGTATTGACAACTTGTCATTAAGCCTAGATTGATAATGTCTTACCTCTATGAGACCCACCCATTATCAAAGTTAAAAAAAAAGAAAGAAAAAATATTTTATTTGAAATAAATCAGACAGACAACCCTAATTTTCCAATTTATTACCCCCCACATACCTCTCCGATGATAATCCGCAATGATGGTCCCACATAGCACACAATCCTGGCTCTGCTTGTGCTGTTTTTAAAAATTATTTATTTAAATGATTTAAAAATAATTAGCTTCCCGGGATTTTGATTGCCAGCCAAGGTAAAGCCAAGCAGCTTGGAGTGGCAGCCCGTATCTGTCTGCTTTATCTGCGCTGAGAATCAAAAATACAGCGAAGCGCTATGTCATTTTAATATATTGTAGAGACTATCTCCCAAGGTAAAGCAAGTGTGATTTGCTAATTAAAGATATTTCAGATTTTTTAATGACTTCTTAAAAATCTGTTTCTGTTTTTCTATTCCTACAGAACACAATTACTGAACAGAATTCCTACATGGAGATCATCTATAGATCTTTATTGCTGTACTGATTCATTGCTATACTATATCATAGGGTGTATAGGTTATTTAGAGGAATGATTCATGCTTTGACCCTGAAGATAACAAGGTGTGAAATACCATGGCCTATAGGGTCACTACTGGAATCAATGTTGGTGCCTCAGGGAAGAAACTACTATCACTCTACTAAAGGTGAAAAGTGCCAGGAATGCCAAACCAGCTCGATTGACGGATCTCTAATCTCACTTTAGCTATTTCATTTCATTCATGCGTTGAGTAGCTGAGGGTATAGGCTCCATAAGACGTCTACAGACAAAGCAATGGTTATGAATTCATAGAGGAAGTGAGCACGCTGCGCGAGAGGATCCCGGGCTGAGAACATGATGGAACTGGTGACATGATGGCTCTTGCTGATAACGTACATTTGGGATGAAGATGGGGCATAAGGGCTGATCTACAGTAGAATGTGGATTGTTTTGCCTGCACAAAGGCATATATAGCTAATTTAGTATCATACCATTTTATTTTTATACCTTATCGCTTAGGGATTTGGCATTTGGACAAAAATGTATTTCTAGGGATGTCACCCAGTTTCCTAGACTGCAGCCTAGATATGCAGAGATACCTCTCCTTTACTAAGGAACCCACCTCATGTTCACTCTTTACAAAAAGTTATCATATGGGTTAATATGGATCATGAACTCATGGACTAATCACAACATATCCATAAGTAACAGCAAGGAGAAAAAAGCAATCACAAAAGTCCATATATGTGAAAATTCAATGTATTTCATTTAGATGTGCATACACAAGGTTAAAAAATTGGGGAGTATATTATACAAAACCACACGATGGATAAAACAATGCATCACAGGAGTATAAAGGTAATTATGATGTATAGCTACAAGGTTGACTCAATCTTAGCATGGTTTGGTGAATGCCCTTAAGATCGTACGGAGTCAATGTAGGTTAGGGACTCCAAAAGTTGCCAGCAAGATCAAATGAACAAGTGTAATTATACAGCTGTATTTGTTCACCCCTATAATCACCAGTCAGAACCTAATTAAGTTCAGCTTATACAAGTTGTGGTATTAGAGTAATGTTAATGAGGGTCTTAGTTCTTTATTTTTGAGACCTTCTTGCTACAGCTATCGTGATATGACCTAAGATATCCTTATGTTATACCTATTATTGGTCAATCCATCAACCGAAACAATCCCAGGATCCAAAGGTGTCAAGCACCCAATTCAATTGCATCCACCAAAACAGTGTTCAAATTCCTAACAATTAATGGGAATTAGGTTTACCTTGTTAGAAGTTCCAATAAGTGTGTCCACCGTCAGCGCCCGATGCGCATTTCGGTTTGCGACCTTCGTCAGGGGGCGTGGTCGGAAGGGGGAAGAGGAGGTTTAAAAACAACGTGCAGCCAATCACTGTTACTGTTATGTAGGGAGCTTCTATTCCCTTGTACTGTGTTGGGCATGTGAGGGTTAGAATGAGAGAATGCCAATTTATATCATCAATAGGGACGAGCGAGTATACTCGCTACTATTCGGAACTCACTGAATAGTAGTGGTATTCGGGTACTCGCTACTTTCCGAGTATCTTGTGATTACTCGGGAGTAGCTAGATGTCCGATTACTTTCGCAGTGTATCTATAGATACACTGCAAAAGTACCCTAAAAGGGAATAAAAGTTGTTAAAAATAATAAAATGACATACTCAACTGTCCGACGTCTGCACCGGGACCATCCCAGGAGACCTGCGATCACCGGACAAGGACCTGTGACTGCCAGCCAATCAGATGGCGACACGTCACAACCACGTGATCGCTAGCGGCCACCTGATTGGCCAGATTGCAAGGTCCTGGCAGTACACCTAGGATATCGGAATCGGACTCACTATACTCGCAATGAGTACCGGAACCTACTCGTTGCGAGTATAGCGAGTCTGAATATTGAGGTACTCGCTCATCCCTAATCATCAATTGAGTAGGCGCTTAGCATATTAATAAATTGAGTAAGTGTATTTGGGAATAGTTGCTGTATAGGCAGTACATAGTATGATGCTGGTATATTTAGTTGTTTAAAGTCCTCTATAGATAGTTGATGGATAGGCATATTTACGGTGGATTGCTGTGTAACACTTAATCCCTGTCTTGAAATCATGTTGTTAAGCAGCCTATAACATAGTAAGAATACTAGTTGTCAAGATTCTATATGTATTTGAAAGATAACTATATTTTTCTCTTGTGAATTACTGTATAGCACTATCTCCCTGTAAATTCTGTTAGTAAGTTTCCCACAATCCATACTCTTAGGGCCACGTCACACTAGGTGACGTCGCTGGAGATGTCGGTGGCGACTGTCGGGAGCACGCATTTTTTTGGCACCCTGCCAGTATCGCCGTCCCCCATTTTCATGGGGCGACACCTCCGGCGATGCACCATCGATCTGACAGGCGGCATCGCCGCTGGGGCCTATGGCTCCCATCACCTGTCAGATCGCCGTCGGCCGTTTACATGGGGTGTACACATTACCCCAGAGTGGCCGCCTGGTTTCACAGCGCTGCTGTGAAACCAGGCGACCACTGAAATGTGTCGCCCTCGCCTGTTTAAATTGGGCGACTCATTGGCGACGTCGGTGGCAATAGGCCACGCCCCAGTGTCGCCTAAAAAATCGCCGCCGACGTCGCCAGTTGTGACGTGGCCCTTAGGCTGGCTTCACACCACAGCACTATCAGGTCCGGGGCTGTCCAGGGGGAACCTGACAGCCTCGTACCCGATTTTGCCATAATACAGCACTATGGGATTGGATGAAGCTGGATGGCAGCTATCTGCCATCCGGTTTCCATCTGTCCGGGAGGATCCGGGTGTATTCGGATTTTTCTCCTGGACACAAAACTTCTGCTTGCAGCTTTTTTTTGTTCGGGGAGAAATATCTGCTCACATTGGATCCTCCCAGATCCAGGAGGATCCGGGAACTGGACACCCGCTGCTGAAGTTCAGCATGACCTACGCTGCACTTCAGCTTCAGGGAGCTGTCCCCTGTGAAGTGGTACAGCACCATTTCAGCAGGGACAGCTACCTCACCTGCGCTCGGCTGAATCTGGCTACAAACAGGACCGGAGGGCATATTTGCCCTCCGGTTCTGTTTGCAAATCTGGTCCGGGGCTGTCAGGTTCACCTCTGACAGCCCCAGACCTGATTGTGCTGTGGTGTGAATCCAGCCTTACTTATATATTCCCCTTGTCTGCCCTTTTCCTCCATCATCCTTCATTTCATGTATATATACTGTTCTGTTCTTACTAAATGGGCCGGGGCTCATGAATTTAAACAGACAGCTAAACCTTTATACTGAGTCCAATGAGAAGACTGTAGTGAAGTCTGTGCTTTATTAAATGTTGCATTATAATTTGTATGTGGTAAAACTGAAAACTGAAAATAATCAGAATATAGGACAATCAATACATGGTACAGCAGAATACATATCCTACATGTTATACAATATGCATGAATGTTCACAAACTAGTAACTGACCTTAGGGCACTACTAACTAAACTAGGCTAACATTAAGACAGAAAACAACTATAGAGAGCATGGCTACATACCGGCAATGCAATCGCATGGGGACAGTAGTAGACGTCTCTTCTTGCATCCAGGGATAAAGGTAAAATGGAGACTGAGCTACCAGAATGCATTGCAAGGGGGAGGAGAATCAGAGAGAGAAAATAGAAAAATAGACTGCAAATATGGCATTGCCCACTAGAGGGAGCCAAAGCGTTACAAATGAAGGAAGGTCTCTTACCTCACTAGAAATACACGATTATGTTGTCTACAGCTATACTAATAACGAACATTATGCAAAAAACAATCATTTGGAAATAAATTTGATGTCGGAGACAGAACATATATATTCTATCCATATAGGTGTTTGCTCTTGCCGCTGTATGAGCGCCCTCCCTGGGTCAGGGTCCCGTGAGCAGCTTCGGCGTCTCTATGGTGATGGGAAGACCGGGTCATTTGACTCGGGCTCCTCCTCCCCATGATGCCGGGCTGTGATGCGGCCCCGTCATGATCTAGTGAGAGCGTCTGTCGCTATAGCGACAAGGCGGCTTAGTGATTGGCTGCATGTTCTTTTTAAACCTCCTCTTCCCCCTTCCGACTACGCCCCCTGACAAAGGTCGCAAACCGAAATGCGCTGACGATGGACACGCTTACAGGAACTTCTAGCAAGGTAAACCTAATTCCCATTAATTGTTAGGAATTTGGACACTGTTTGGGTGGATACAATTGAATTGGGTGCTTGACACCTTTGGATCCTGGGATCGTTTCGGTTAATGGATTGAATGGACCAATAAGAGGTATAACATAAGGATATCTTAGGTCATATCACGTTATTTGTAGCAAGAAGGTCTCAAAAATACAGGACTAAGGCTAGAGTCACATTTGCGGTTTGGTTTGCAGATCCTGATCCGGTTTTGAGCATTGAAAATGCTCAAAACCGGATTTGCAGCCATAGGCAGCAATAGAAAAACTCGATTGCACTTAAAGGGACCTAGATTTAAGGCCCTCCACTATCACTACCTGTCCCTGTACCTTCCTAGCTGCTCCCTATCCCTATCTGAGCTAAAGGGGCTCTATAAAAGATCAGAAAAATAACTTATAACTTCAATCCCTGAGGCTGGGGACTGAAAAGACGGCGCCAGGCTCCATGCATCATTCCTCGATCCGGCAGCGCACGCCCCGCTGGCGGCATTATTCTTTCTTCATCTCCACCCCTATATTTGGAATCTCCTACCCTCTGTACACCTATCATGCATCGGCTGCTACGTCACATCCGGCGCGGTGCATTATGGGGCCGATCATGTGATTGGCTCCAGTGCATTATGAGCCTGATCACGTGATCGGTCTGGCATCAATAAGCACATTGCACATGCGCAGAGTCATGCCGATCACGTGATCAAGCCAATAATGCACTGGGGCTGATCACGTGATCGGCCCCATAATGCATCGCGCCGGATGTGATGTCGCGGCAGGTGCATACTACGTGTACAGAGGGCGGGAGATTCCAAATAGAGGGGCGGCGATGAAGAAAGAATAATGCCGCCCAGCGGGGCGTGCGCTGCCGGATCATGATGCATGGAGCCTGGCGCCGCCTTTTCAGTTCCCAGCCTCAGGAACTTCTGTAAGTTCTAAGTTATTTTTCTGATCTTTTACATAGCCCCTTTAACTTAGATAGGGATATATATATATCTGTTACTGTCTATGGGGAGCTGTGGCTTCAGCACCATGAGAGGGGACAGCTCCCCATAGACAGTAACAGAGAGCCGGCTTTTTCTCTGAAGTTATAAATCCGACAGTTCTTTTAACCCATTATACTTAAAAATTAACCTCTTTACACACATGGTGTAATGACACCATGTCTGCAGAGAGTGAGGACTGCATATTAACCCCTTCAGCACTGGGTTAAGAGCCTCAGCATCCTCTGCGCACACATGCGGTGCAGACGATGCTGATGGGGTTAATCAGTAAAATAACCCCAGACTACATTATTTTACTACAATCATCATTGTCTTAGCTAAACATCTTGCACCGCTGCTGTCACAGTGGTACAAGATGATAGCTTACTGTACCCACAAAGCGGGAAATTTAAACTTGCCGGCTTTGACAGCCGGCGAGTTTAAAGCATTTTTGGTTGCACACTCGCACAGTGTGCTGTATGGGGGCGAGATTTTCTCGCCCCCATACACTTGCATTGCCCTCACGCGCGTCAGAATCGCGTACAGTCGCAGCATGCTGCGATTGCACTCGCTTCTGACTCGCAGTGTGAGTTAGGTGCGTGGGACTCGCACCAGTGTGCCCTGCCTGATAGGGCAACACTGGTCCGAGTGCAATGCGTGTTTTTCACGCATTGCACTCACGCGAGTCTCACGCCAGTATGCCTCCACACTAAATCTGATGAACTTGCCTGGCAGAAACCTTCCTCATTCTGACTTTATCTGCACGAACACATCTGTGCTCAGAATCAGCCACAAATCTCTTCACAATATGATGATCACGCTTAAGTTTTCGTGCAATATCAAATGTTTTCATCCCTTGTCCAAGGCATTGCACTCTTTTCGGCAGCAGAGAGATCCTTTTTCTTTCCCATGTTACTTGAAAACTGTGGCCTGCGTAATATTGTGGAACACCCAGTTTTCCTTTTATTGGGCTCACCTGCCAAACTAATTATCACAGATATCTGAGATTGATTTCAATGATCCAAAGAACCCTGAGACACAATACCATCAATGGGTTTCATAGAAAAAAAATAAAAATAAAACCCTATGACACTTAAAACCAATTTACTGCTGAAGCTCGGACAGCAAGTCACTGAATTCCAGGGATTTTGAAGCATCCTTACCGGATATTTTGGGAAAGTCATATAGTTGTTTGAGCAGCATGTCTTCGATTGCTTCAGGACTGCCGAAACCTTTCTCTAGTCTGTCTCATTCAGTTGCAAGACCAGTTGTTGGGTCGCTGATGTAGATAGATATGAGTCTCTTAATTCGCTCTACAGACCATGGACCTAGCCACCTGATTAGCAGATCCATCTCTTCAGCAACAGAAATGCCATGGTCACTAGTTGCGGTTTTGAAGGCACACTTCCACTCTCTGAAGTTTTTGGACTGGTCATTGATCCTTGTTCTCGACGCAAAGTCGGACATGTCTTTTCTTTCTGACTTTAGAAGCACACTTGCTGGCTGAATAATGCTGTTAACATGGGCCGTAGCTTCTTGGTTCAGGAATATGGTAAGGTACGGAGTGGCATAGGCTAGAGATGGGCGAATCCTAAATTACTCGGACTCGCTAGACTCTAACGAGTCTGAGTCCAGGACTCGCTACTCATTGCGAGTCTAGCGAGTCCAATGTAAATGAATGGGGAACGAGTATTGCAGCGATTCCTCTGCTGCCGGACCCTATAAGGGGTCTGGCAGCAGAGGAAAAACCTGCCATTCCCCATATTATTCTTTTAAAGCCAGCGGCAAAAAGCCGCTGGCTTTTAAAGAATAGTAAAAAAAAAAAGAGATTGAATGGGGGTGGGGGGTGAGGGGGGGGAGGGGGAGTGAGGGGGGGTGAGGGGGGAGAGGGAGGGGGTTGCACCGGCCCGGCCGGCTACTTACCGCAGCCTCCGCCGGCGCCGCCTGCAGCCTCGCTCCCCGTCTCTCTGCTGCTTTTTCCGGAGATTCCCGAACGCTGACAGAAGCAGTGAATAAATTAACTTCCGTCACCGCTCGGGAATCTCCGCAGCAGAGCAAGTCTGGCTGACAGCAGGGTTCAGCTCAGGTCATAATGTCCTGAGCTGAACCCTGACTGTTTAGTCAGTTCTCAGCTTTGCTACATCCCTGTCTGTCTAAGCACAGACAGGGATGTAGCAGAGGTGAGATTGCGTTTTGGACTACGTCGGACAGAAGAGGATTTTTTAAATAAAGATGGAGTCCCTAATGTCTTTTTTGTTTTATTTCTAATAAAAAAATTTTCTCTGTGTTGTGTTCTATTGACTACTTGAAATTCATGGCGGTCATGTCTAATATTGGCGTGACCGCCATAAATTTTGGGCTTAGGGCCGGCTGATAATACAAAGCTGGCCCTAACCCCTTTATTACCCAGTGAGCCACCGCACCAGGGCCACTGGAAGAGCGGGGTTCAGCGCCAGAGGATGGCGCTTCAATGAACGTGCCATCTTCTGGGGCGGCTGCGGTCTGCAATTTGCAGCGGGGGGTGCCCAGAAAGCTTGGGCCTCCCTGCGCTGCAGATTCCAGCCCCCAGCTGCTTAGCTGTACCTGGCTAGACATAAAAATTGCGCGAATCCCCACGCATTTTTTTTTTATTATTTCATGAAATTCATGAAATAATAAATAAAAAGGGTTCCCCTATATTCTTGTGTCCGGCCAGGTACAAATAGGCACCTGGGGGTTGGGGGCAGCCCGTCGCTGCCTGCTGGATCCGGCTGGTTCCAGAAATACGGCGAAGCCCACGTCATTTTTTTTTCTGAAAAATCCATAAAACAATATAAATAAAAGTGTCTGCATCTTTATTAACCCCTGGACCATAGTCGAGAGGTTAATAAAGATACAGTCCCTTTTTTAGGATTGTTTTATGGATTTTTCAGAAAAAAAAATGATGTGGGCTTCGCCGTCTTTCTGGAACCAGCCGGATCCAGCAGGCAGCGACGGGCTGCCCCCAACCCCCAGGTGCTGATAATACAAAGCTGGCCCTAAGCCCGAAATTTATGGCGGTCACGCCAATATTAGACATGACCGCCATGAATTTCTATTAAATAGTTTTTTTTAAAAAAACAACACAGAGAAATTTTTTTTTATTAGAAATAAAAAAAAAAGCCATTAGGGACTCCATCTTTAATTAAAAAAATCCTCTTCCGTCCGACGTAGTCCAAAACGCGATGTCCACTCTGCTACATCCCTGTGCATAGATATACATGTCTATGCACAGGGAGTGAGCAGACTGAGAACAATCTCAGCACTGCTACATCTCTGTGCACAGACTGTATGTCTGTACACAGAGAGAGCAGGCGGGTGAGTACCGAGTAGTAATGAGTAGATTCGCCCATCCCTAGCATAGGCATTTAGGCCAGTGATTGGTTTGTTGTATACAGTCTCTGTTGTTTGCGGGGCCGGAACTACGCAGTTGTCAGGAGTGTACTGTCTTGCCAACATATTAGGTTGCATGTAGACATTGGTGTATGACATTTGCTGAGGTGCAGGGTCTGGCTGCATATTGAAGCATGAAGGAGGTTCGTATTTGAATGTTTGCAGTGCATTGGACTAACCTAGTAAGCTGGGCGCTGCAGGCAGATCGGTGTCTTGATGCTCTGAAGAGGGGTTGATACTGACGGGAATGTTGGTGGTGGTCAGCGGTTCGTTGACTTGGCTCAACACGTAGTTTCTTCTACGCTTAAGTGGGTCTTCTGTGTTGAGTTCACACAAACTGAGGCTGCCTCCTTAGCTCTCACCTAGAGCTTGTTTGAAGACCTTTAACCTTGCCATGGCTGCCGCATGTTCACATTCTTTCTGTAGGACTTCAATTTCTGCCTTCTTACGTGCAGTCTCGGCTTCTGTCCTTGCTGTCAGCGCATCCATTTAAACCTTCTTGCATGCAGATTCGGCTTCCATCTCTGCCTTCTTGTGTGCAAATTCGGCTTTCATTTTTGCCTTCTTACGTTCAGATTTGGCTTCCATCTCTGTCTTCATGTGTGCAGATCTGGCTTCTATGCTTGCCACTGAGGTGTTCATTTCAGCTTTCGTTTGGGCAAAGACGGCTTGCACCTTTGTAGTTTTTGCTTCTGCACGTGCTCTTATAAGGGTTGAGTACCTTGATGAGCCCGATTTCAGTGAGTGCCTTGAGCTTCTAACAGACCTGGATTTGCGAGATGCCGCTTCTGACATTTGCATGATTTTTGCTTCTGTCTTGACCACAGTGTCACACACTTTGTAGTCTCGTTCTACATACAGCTTTTGGAAGTCCTGGTATTCCTTTAGAGACTTTGGGGTATTTAATTTCAGCAAGGCAGAGATGTATTTTTTGCAAGTGTCTTTGTAAAACTGGTATGCAGAGTACAATTGTTCAAGTGCACCCTCTGGTGGAACACGTAAGCGCCGGGCGCAGATAAGACAGTCACTTGATCCTGCACTCTGCCATAGGGTTGTTGTGTGGTGTAGCAATTCACCTTTGGTGGATTCTAGGTTCTCTTTGACCTTCCATGTAGATTTGGTTAATCACTTAGATCTTTCACTGTGAACTGAGTGTGAGTCCATGTCCTTATCCTGCTGCTCTAACTCAGGCAGGGAAAGTGAAGATTTTCTTATTTCAGCCACTGAAGACAGGAAAGCAAGATTGGGTCTGCTCTGCTCCTGGTTGCCAGGGAGACCGATTACAATGTTGCAAAATCTTGAGCTGAAGAGCGGACATGCACAGGAATGCAGGGGTGGGTGGTGTTCTGCTCCTCATGTCCAGTCAGACTGATTACAATGTATCAATTCCTGAGCTGATGAGCAGATGTGCACAGAGAATGTATTTGAAAAGTCTATGTAAACTGCAGCTGTACAAATAACTTATGGATGATCTTTTCTCTGGATTTATAACCTGTGTACTGTTCTTCGTGACAAGTTATTCTTTTCACTGAGCAATCTTGAGCTGAAGAGCACAGGCGATGGCTGCAAGCTCATTAGGCTGCTATGTTGTGGCTTCACATTAGCACTTATAGATAATCCTGTCTCTGGATTGGGGGCTGTATACTGATCCTGGTAGCAGCTGATCCTTTTTACTGTGCAATTCCTGAGCTGAGGTACACAGAAAATATCTGCAAACTCATGCAGACTGCTGTACTGTGGCTTTGTTATCAGCCCTTTGGGTAATCGTTTCTCTTAATTGTATGCAGTATACCACTCCTGGTAACAGATTCCTTTTTACTGTTCTGTCTCTTTCTAATGACAAAGCGTTCTAATCAATAGTCTCTTAGATAATTGTGTAACTTGTATTCACATCACCAGACGTCCACAGACAGTTTAACTCAGCCAGAATGATGACTTGTAGTAAGATCAGGAGAAACGCTGTAGTTTTCTTCTAAAAATCTTGTATTAAGTAAAACGTAATGGCAGGTAAAAAGGAGTAATCTGTACAGGGTATTACAAAGCATATTTCGTAATGGCTTCTGCAGACTAAACTGAGAAAGAAGGGAGGAGCATCCTATATAGAGCCAACTACGGGTGATACATAGGGTCAATCTTCACAAAGTCTAAATCTACGTAGCAACAAGGAAATTTACTGTTTGGAGAAAAGTACAAAATGCATAGCATATATACAACAGGCTGTTCACATTTGTGGGACATGACACTGTCTATATGATCTAATTGTGGAGATATCAGGGTGCTGAGGTATGAAGAGCCTGCTGACATTGGTGATCACCCAGTCTATCTTATCTAATGCTGGAGGTATCAGCGTCACTAAAGTAAGATGAAGATGAGGCTGCTCACACTTCTGTCTTCCCTGTCAATCTGATATAGCACTGAAGATATTAGAGATGCAGAGATAAAAAGAGGATGCTTACACTACTGTTCATCCTGTATCTAATATTGGAGATATCAGAGCTTCTGAGGTAAGAGGAGGCTGTTCACACTGCTGTCAACAATGATCATGAAATACAGCACATAGATGGCATGGTGTGCAATTTTTTTTTAAGCACCCATAGGTTTTCTAAGGGAATTTTGATTGGACACTCAGACTAATATCAGACATGTCTCTGCTTTTGGACTAACCACTCATTCCCCTCAAAAAGAATTGTTCATTCAAGGGTGCTATCTGTGAAAAACACATTTTGAACTCGTACCTGAAAAATGGATGTCTGACTGAACCCCTACTTGTATTTCATTAATTGAAGTCTCTGGTGAGTGTATGTATGTGTCCAGGGGTAGTCATATTAGTGAATGACAGTTATCTGCACATGCATAGTTATTAAGGGAAAAGTATCCATTACTAATAAAACCACCTACTGGACTCATATTTATACACATGCCATGGATTTTAGTGAACAAAGTAGAAATTTTCCTGCAAAAATGTATTTCACTAAGGCTAGCTTTACACCACGGTTTTTGTCTGTCAGGGTGGATCCTGTTTTTTGCAGGATCCACCGGACACAACCTGACAGGACAGGATGTGTACACAGTCTGGCCAAATATGGTCCCTGATCAGGTTTTTAACAGGATTGTTTTCTGCTGCTGTCCACGGTGCTGATCTGTCAGCCTGTGTGTGCAGTGCTGCTCTCCATGATGCTGAACTCTCAGCCATATGTGCATTGCTGCTCTCCATGGTCCTGTACATTCAGCCGTGTCTCTGAAATGCTGCTGTCCATGGTGCTGAATGAGCATGGCAGTATTTCAGAGCAAGCGCTGGGCAAGAAATCACATCCGGGAAACAATCTGATATTTTCCCGGATCCGGCGCCCATGGACTCCCATGCTATGGGCGCCGGATTGCCCCGGATTCGTTTCTGTCCGGTCTTGCCCGATTTTTGCATCGGAGCCAAAAAAATGCTGCAGGCTGCGGTTTTGAGAACGGGAAAAACCCGGACAAAAACTAATCAGGAACAGAATACACAAAACCGGATGGCCAAATGGGTGCAATCCGGCACCATAGGCATACATGGGAGGCAAAACCCAGATCAGCTTCTTTCGGGTTCAAACCGGACAGAACCTGATGCACAAAAACTGTGGTGTGAAGCTAGTCTAAGCTTAACTCTTCTTGCTCTGTGACATCCTACCCGCAGACACAATTTCCTACATGACAAGTTCCTTTTAATCTTCAGATACTTTCTTATGAACTTCTGTTTCTAAGTTCAGAATCCTAATATTGCAAATAGGAGGACGGTGGCTCAGTGGTTTGCACTGCAGCATTGCAGCACTGAGGTCCTGGGTTCAATTCCCACTAAGGACAACATCTGCAAGGAGTTTGTATGATCTCCCTATGTTTGTGTGAGTTTCCTCCCACGTTGCAAAGACATACTGATTGGATGTTTAGATTGTGAGCCTCAATAGGGACTTCATTACTGATGTATGTTAAGTGCTAGGGAATTAATAGCGCTAGATGAATGAATGAACATATATATATAAATAGTGTTACGTAGTCTGAAGGACCTGTCACACCTGTACTCTACTCTAGATTTTAATAGGAGGGTTGTAATACCTTTTATTTCCTGTGGAGGCACTGCAGTGGAACACTTGCTACCATTTCCTGCACAGATCGCTGATCAATGGGGGTCTGCTATGTAATCGACTTATTGTTAGTGTTGACAACTTCTAAGAAATTATTACTGTTGTATCTTGTTGGGGTTCTGTGGACATTCTTTCATTTGTCTTCTGGACAGCTATCTTGATCTTTTCTTGGACATCGCAATACTTCCCCCCTTTCTGTAGCAGACAATAAATATATGTAGGAGTGGACTGTATAGATTACTATTACACGTCATATTTCCTAGTATTTTTCTCCTCTATAAACACAGACTAATAGGAAATATGGAATAAACTCACCTTCTCTGTATCTCTTATCTCCATGTACAACTGTTGTTTCCTCTTATGTATCCTAGTGACCAGAGATTATTCTTGGTAATTTTTTTCTTACAAAATATTTTATGTTTTCTTGGTTTCGTTTTTTTGCTCACCTTTTATATTGTTTTGCTCTATTTTATGTATTTGACATTATTAAATCCACAAAACTAAAAAAAAACATATCAGGAAGGCTCAATCTTGGTGTTTTTTAGGGTTTTTTTTACCCACAAATCGAAAGTTTTTTACTACCTTCAACCAACCCAGAAAAATGTCCATTTTTGTTTTTTCCTCTTGCATTAATCTTCTCTGCTGTCACTACCTGCATCCATAAGGTTCCTTTAAACAGACTGACCTTCATCACAATTGTAAAGCGCTGCGGAATATGTTGGCGCTGTATTTAGTAAACATTTACATGTCGATGGACAGACAGATGGCCTGCACCCAAGGCTTGTCACAGCCGCAAACATTTATATTAATTATAATAGGGTAATCTTTAAACAATTCTATAGCACTGTTATTACAATACTTTTTATACTGAGCTGGCATGTGGTCGCTATATACTGCCATTTTTTGAGCACCTTATGGCTACAGTATGTTTTAGTGCTACTTACTATGCACTTTAGGTAAGTTAAGTTTTAAAGTGAACCTGTCACCCCTTTTCTGCTTTTTAACTAAAACAACCTTCAGCAGCACCTATGCTGCATTCTAGAAGGTGGCTCTTATCCCTCTAACCCCCCTGTTCACCTAAAAAATTACTTTCCCACCCTGTATGTAAATTCATACTTGCAGGTCAGATGGGTCTTCTTTGCATCCGGTCCTCACCGCGCTTTCTGGTCCTCCTCCGCCTCTTATGTCTTCTGGGCGCCTCCTCTTCTGTCTTCCCATTCTCATTTTCGGCACTTGCGCAGATTCCTCTCCGTTTGCGCAGGCGCCCTGAGATCTGCACTGCTGCGGGCAGAGCGTCTGACTGCACTTCGCCTGCGTAAACCTCAGGCACGAGATCCCACTGGACTTTAGGAATATGGCTTTGGTAACTTGTATGCAGATTGAAAGCCCAGATCTCATTTTAGGCACATGCCACCTTTGCAGCCATTTGCCTGAAGTCAATTACGTCGAAGGCAGCACATGCGCAGATTAAGATCTCAGCTCTTTAAGATTTCAATATATGCACGCTTTATGTATGCAGCCAGTTTCCTGAAGTCCTACGTGACCTTTGCCGGCAAATCAATGTCATCCGAATTGCACCGCTGCCACCCCCTCCTTCAAGCCTACAGCATTGCTCCACTGGGGCCACCACAATACCGCCTGCTACAAGCCCTGGGCCTATGGCATCACCCCACTGATGCCACCACAATACTCCCTCCTACGAGCCATGGAGCCCCAGCATTGCCCCACTGGTGCCACTGCCAACTTCCTTCAGCAGCATCCCTGCCTCCTGTTATCCCGATTCACCGCTGCCGCACCCCCTCCCAGTAAGCTACACTCAGAATATATGATTAACTCTAGAACTATAAGATGAACCCCCATTTTAACATTTAAAAATTTTTTTCCCATTTTCCCTCTCTAAATTTGAAATGTATCTTGTAATCTGCAAAATACAATATCTTTATTTTTAATAGAGTAAAAGGGGAGTGATTACAACTTTTATGGTTTTTATTCATTTTTTTGCCATTTTTTTAAATGTATTACTTTTTTGTTTTTAATAGTCCCCTCAGGGTACTTCAAGCTGCAATCATCTCATCACTTGTACTATATACAGCAATGCCATAGCATTGCTGTATATAGAGGAAATCATGGTCTACTTTGAAGGCTGGACACAGGCAGGTTTCAAAGTGCACTGTAAAGACAAATGCAGAGGTCTCCATCAGACCCCCTGGCTGTCATAACAGCCCATCAGTTCTCACACCACAAGAGCCTCAAGGGGTGCTTAGAAGGGCGCACCCCCTTTCCGGTATGTGTTAAATATCAGAGTTTGACAGCAGGATTTAAACAGGTTAACCAATGATGGCAGAGCTCCTCAGTAATACACAGCCATTATCTGCTGTTAGCCCGCTTCCCATTACCGCTTCCGACTTGCACCGCGCATGTACTGTGGACATCGTGAAGGGTTTAAAGAGGCAACAAGCATCATTTAGCATAAAGGTTAGTCCTTTTCCTATGCACTATACCATACAGGGGGTCAGATATGCATTTTTAACATCTGATCTATAATGTAACCACCATCTGAATGTTACAGGATGGCTGTAAACAAGCTCACATGGATTCCATTGTCTCTATGACCTACAGGCTGTGGTATTCTACCTCTCTCAGGTGATTTCCAGGGTTAGAGTCATGCATTGTACCTGCTAGGAGCTTAAAATAGCAAAGCAGTGAGATGTCCTTTGATAACAACACAACAATGGCTTTTGCTTATTTCTCCCGAGGATGTGTTGCTACAGAAAAGCTGAGCATGTGTCAAGATATTTGCTGACGGGTATTGATTGATTACAACAAAGCCCTTACTGCTTATATGGACAAGCGAGCACCACTCAGCCATATCTGTAAGAGAATAAGAGCTGGAAGCAATTTTCGGACCAGCAATTTATGGATTTTTGAAGACCTCTGCACTTCATCTGCATCTGTCTGAAGTTTTGTAACTACTAACTAGCAGTTAGCTATAGGTCACTTAAGGACAACTTGTATCCCATACAGAGGATGCCGTGTAATGTCCTGCATATTTAAAGAAGTCCATTTTTTATTTTGCATCTGTCTTGCGTATGACCCTCTGCACCTCTCATACATTACTATTAGTATTAATATTTATTATTAAAGCTCCATTTATTCCATGACACTTTACATGTGAAAAGGGGCAAACACAGACAAAAACAATTATTAATGAACAATACAAGGCACAGACAGTTACAGGAGGAGAGAGGACCCTGCCTGCGAGGGCTCACAGTCTACAGGGGATGGGTGAGGATACAGTAGGTGAGGGAAGAGGACCCTGCCCATGAGGAGTCACAGTCTACAAGCAATGGGTGAGGATACAGTAGGTGAAGAGAAATGACCCTGCCCACAAGGGCTCACAGTCTACAAGGGATGGGTGAGGATACAGTAGGTGAGGAGAGAGGACCCTGCCCACGAGGGCTCACAGTCTACAAGAGATGGGTAAGAATACAGAAGGTGAGGAGAGAGGACCCTGCCCGTGAGGACTCACAGAAAGTAATTTTTCTCCTATTGAAGCCCCTTCATGTTAGGCTATGGGTTGAACTAGATGGACTTAAAGTCTTCCTTCAACCTTAAAAACTATGTTACTATGTTACTATGTAGATTCCCCTTTCATTGCCACCATGATGTATGGTGCACAAAAAGCGCCTGACTAACAATATATAATCCCCCTCATTAAATTTCTCTACAATACCCTTCACACGCAGTATGATGATCCAACTGTACCCCCCTGACAAAGTATGGTGGCTCCAACAAGGTATGATGCCCCAACTGTAACCCCAACACAGCCCTCTATACAGTACAATGGCCCCATCATAGCCCTCAAACAGTATATTGGCCACACATTGCCCTCCATTATGTATAAAGCGTCCCACATTGCCTTTCATATATTATGGTGTGTCCCCACATAGTTCTCCATATGACGTCTGGTGGATGTGGACACACTGCACCATTGGCTCGGCTTACCCCAGAGGGGTGTGACTAAGCGACTACTTGGTACTTACTGGAGCCTCTGATGGGGCGGATAGGCTCGGCCACAGGTAGTCACCAGGTAGCACTCACAGGGCAATCAGTGGAGCTGCAGTAGCTTACCGACAGGTCAAGGTAGGGCACAGACAAAGATCTAGTTAGGCAATCTGAAGTCAGCACAGGGTTAGTAAATAAAGCCAAGTTCAGGAACAGAGAAGTTGGGATAAACAAGAAGTCAAGCTGGGTCAGAAAACAAGAGAAACGATACAAGAAGCAGGAAACTAAACAGAACTAAACTAGGAACCAAAATCTGGCAAGGAATGGTGGGAGGGGATGCTTGATAAATCCCCTCCCGCTTGGAGGTAGGTCAGGGACGGTAAACCTTGCAGGACGCAGCAGGGTTACATATCTGCAGGATCCGGCCGCATCTCCCTACTGGTAGATGGAGACCGCAGGAAAGTGCAGCAGGACTAGGAGGGTTACAAACGGGGGTATTTGCTTACATACCTGAGGCTCAGCAGAGCAACGTGGTGAATTGATCCGCGCTGCAAATGTGTGCAAGTTACCAGCATGACACATAGTCCTCCATAAAGTATTATACACCCCATATTGCCTTTCATACAGTGTAGTGCCCTCACTACGCCTTTCTTATAGTATAATTCACCCCACATAGTCCTTTATATATAGTTGAAACCAGAAGTTTACATATACTATACAAAGACACATATACAGTATGCATGTTTTCCTCACTATCTGACATGAAATAAGAATAAACCTTTCCTGTTTTAGGTCAATTAGGATTACCATAATTATTAATATTTGCCAAATGCCAGAATAATGAGAAAGAGAATATTTTAAGTTAATATTACTTTCTGCAGAGTCATACGTTTAGGTACACTAAGATTACTATGCATTTAAACATGTTGGGACAGCCCAGATGATGATGTCATGTGTTTGCAAGCTTCTGAAAGGTTTATTCTCAAAATCTGAGTTAATTAGAGATACACCTGTGGATGTATTTTAATGCACATCTGAAACACACTGCTTCTTTGTGTAACATCGTTGGAAACTCTAAAGAAATGAGCCAAGATACCAGGAAGAAAATTGTGGACTTGCACAAGTCTGGTTCATCCTTGGGTGCTATTTCCAGTACCTGAAGGTGCCTCGTTCATTTCTATAATTATATACAAGTATTATACACAAGTATAAACAAGATGGGAATGTCCAGCCATCATACTGCTCAGGAAGGAGACAGGTTCTTTGTCTCAAAGATGAACGTGCTTTTGTCCGACATGTGCATATCAACCCAGGAACAAAAGCAAAAGCCCTTGTGAAGATAATGGCAGAAGCTTGTCAGATTGTGTCATTATACACAGTGAAACGAGTACTGTATCAATTTGGACTGAAAGGCCGCCCTGCCAGGAAGAAGCCATTACTCCACAAGAAGCATAAAAAAGCCAGATCAATTTTTGCAAATGCACACAGGGACACATATCTACATTTTTGGAGACATGTCCTGTGGTCTGATAAAACTAAAATTGAACTGTTTGGCCATAATGACCATCGTTACATGTGGAAGAAAAAGGGAGGAGCTTGGAAGCCTAAGAACACCATCCCAACTGTGAAACACGAGGGTGGCAGCATCATGCTGTGCGGTTGTTTTGCTGCAGGAGGGACTTGTGAACTTCACAAAATAGATGGCATCGTGAGGAAAGATGATTATGTGGCAATACTGAATAATGCACGAAAATTGGTCTTGCAAATGGACAATGACCCAAAGCATACTGCCAAACTGGTTACAAAGTGGCTTAAGGATAATAAAGTCAATAGTTTGGACTGGCTATCACAAAGACCTGATCTCAATCCTATTGAAAATTTATGGGCAAAGTTGAAAAGGCCGTGAGCAAGACAACCTACAAACATGGCTCAGTTACACCAGTTATGTCAGGAGGAATGGGACCAAATTCCTACCAACTATTGTGAGAAGCTTGTGGAAGGAGAACCAAAATGTTTCACTCAAGTCATATCGTTTTAGGGCAATGTGGCGTCCCACTGGGTAAGCCGCCACCAGAGGTACTGAATTCCTGTGGTTAGGGAGTGTAGTGCCCCTGTTTTCTGGGTTCTGGGATGGTGTGGCTGAGCCCAAAACACAGAAACAGCACACAAACACATAGGCCCAGGAAAATGGGAGGACCTGAGGGTGGGCCTAGGACACAAAAAGGGGAACAGGAAGTGTTAAACAGGAGAGGAGTGGTAGAGGAGTAAAGCAAAGGAATTAGCAACAGGAGGGTGCAGAGTCGGTGTGGTGCCGGCTCCCGGGGCTCGGAGCATGACCCGCTCGCCCCGGGAGGGAGAGACCAGAAAGGTGGAATGAGAGGAGAACCCTAGGGATGCGGAAGAGACACCGATTCCCCATATGCCTGAATGTGAGGAGACAGAGGGGTTGGTGGACGGCACAGGGACCTGGCCCTGAACACAGTGCAGATATTTCAAGCCCAATCCGTAAATCCAGAGGCCCCTGACTTCTAACAGGAGCTGTCGCCGAACACCCGACACATCTTGGGGAACTAGAGAGCATTGCCCGGGACAGTGACCTAATGGCGCCAGGGACACAAATAAGCACTCAAGGCTGTCGGTACTTGAGCTCTGTGCTTCAGGGAGCGTTGAGAGTCTGAGGGGCAGAGCAACGATATGTTTGCCTCAGAAGAGAACTACCTTTTATAGCGCTGAGAGAGAAAACTTAGACCCACCAGAGGGAGAATGTAGACCCACCAGAGACAGTCCACCTAGTGAGAAAGAGAGAGTGCACCAACCGAGGCTCAGTAATGCCAACCCAGAACTGGAGAAAATGCTGAACCGTAGCCTGGAAAGGGACATACCCGGTGGCCATGTTGAAACACCAAGTAAAAGTAACGGAACTGCAGTGTGTGTGTGCGACTTTCTTGAGCAGCGACCACCGGCCACGGAGGCCGCATGAAACACCGGGGTATTGATATTCCACAAAACATCTGCCAAGGTACGGACTGACTCCTCCATTCCACTGCCCCGGAGACTGCGCTCAGCCTGGGGGGAGCAAAACCATCCAAGCTGCCAATCACCAGCCCCAGAGGTTCTGAAGCAACAGCTGCCCTGGCTGCATACCGCAGGTGGCGTCACGAATATCCCTTATCCCCTCAGACTGTCCCTGTCATCATTCCCCGTTTACTTTAAATGACACAAACAGAGTCATGGGACCAGTTCTCGGCCCCCGACTGTCCCCGTGAAAAGAACCGAGAAGTGAAGACGAGAGAACACTTAGTAACTGCCCGGTACCGAGTCTTCCCTGATCCTGGAGTGGGCGTGTCAGCAACGGTACCAAATACTAATGAAATGTATGCAAACAATTGACTTTGCAGAAAATAATAAAAGTGTATTAAAACATTCTCTCTCTTTCATTATTCTGGCATTTGGCAAATATTAATGATAGGAATCCTAATTGACCTAAAACGAGAAAGGTTTATTCTGATTTCATGGTAGATAGTGAGAAAAACATGCGGATGTGTCTTTTTATATAGTGTATGGAAACGTCTGGTTTCAACTGTAAGTCTGCATACAAAATCCCATCCTCTTTGCTGGAACTGAAAGATGCTTTGTTATTTCTGCAGCAAAAATACGCAAAGTCAAAAACTCATGAAAAAACTTATTGTGGGAACTTAACCTAAGTGTCAGAAAGAAACAAGAGTAAAAACATGCCGGAACCTTAATAACTAATGAACGTGAACCCTATGAGTTCTATCTCCTTATCAGGGGCCTATAATCACACAAGCTACGGGATAATTTCATTGTTCCAGATCATTGCAATTTTATTTTTTTGGAAAACCTCAAAATTCCAAATTACTTGTGAGAATTAGTCTCGCGGATGTCAGGTTAGCCGTGTCATCTATTGTTTTGATGGGAATATACAGATAGTTGGAAAACTTTGTTCCAAGTAAGAAATTATGACTTCTGAATTAGACACGCAGAGTTTTAAAATAACTCGAGCACAAAAGTGACAATGTTATGAGGTCCTCTGACCCCCTTTAATTAACACCAGAGCCTCCTTATTTGTATCTCATCTGAACTTTGACCAGACTCCTTGAGCTACCACAGTAACATGATGAATTACGTTACATGCTTGAAAGTGTTAGTGATCTAATGCTAAATTATAGCTACCTAGGGGAGACACCAGACGGCTAAATCAATAAGAAAGAACACGTCCAAATTGCTCTATTTCCTGATCCTGTCAACTAAGCCCATGACTAATTAACCGGTACTAATGTCATCCCAGTACTTCTTCACTGTTACTTGTAGCAACCAAACATTTTCCTTATGCATATTATTCTGCATGCCTAGGGCCTTCCGATAGGGTGTAGAGTTGTCCAACGCACCAGATGAAAGTTTATTATAAATATACCAAGGTAGATTGAAGACCATGTGGCAGATTTTACATAGGTGCCCAAGAGTATTAACTTACAGTATAAGATAGCTACTGCCATAATAAAGCATCTACAGTAGTGTTCAAAATGATAACAGTCCAATATGACTAACCAGATTATTCACTGTTTTTGGTATACATTATATTACCACAGGTCAAAGAATTTACAATTTTGGTGCAGTAGATTCTTTAAAAACCAATATACTCAGTATTTGAATAATTTATTAAAAAGGGGTGTGTTCAAAATAATAGCAGTGTGGAGTTCACTTAGTAAGGTCAATCATTCTGTGGAGTAACAGGTGTGAATAAGGTGGTTACTATTTAAAGGTGAAGCCAGCACATGTGGTACATGCATTTCTCCTTGAACGCTTGAGAAATATGGTTCGTTTCAGACATCGTTCAGAAGAACAGCATACTTTGATTAAAAAGTTGATTGGAGAAGGTGCAGACAATCAGAGGCTGTTCATCTAAAATGATCTCCAATGCTTTGAAATGGAAAGCAAAACCAGAGAGATGTGGAAGTAAATGGAAGACTAGCATTCGAATGGATGGAAGAATTACCAAAATTGCAATGGCTCAGCCGATAATTAGCTCCAGGATGATCAAAGATGTCTCAAGTTACACGTGAAACAGTTAGAAGATGCTTGTGTGAAGCTAATCTATTAGCAAGAAGTCCCTGCAAAGTCCCACAGTTAGAAAAAAGACATGTACTGAAGAAAGAACACATCAACTGGCCTAAAGAGAAATGGAGAAACATTGTGTGGACTAATGAATGTAAAATTGTTCTTTTTGGGTCCAAGAGCCGCAGTCAGTTTATCAGATGAAACCCAAACCCATGGTGCCAGGCCTATTTACTGCATTCAAGGCTTAGTATAAGGGAAGGGGAAGGGGGTATTTTGCTCACCACGGCTTCCAGAGGCTGTTAGTGCTCGGAGTAATGGCTGGTTCCCATTCACTTGAACAAATATTGAAGGAACTCCGGCACCAGACTTGTTGCAGTTAAAATTCCAGATCTTTATTCAAACATCCTTAAAAGCATTAGTGGGGTACGCAGCCCCCTACCTCCACGCCTGACGCGTTTCGGATACAAAATCCTTAGTCTTAGGCATGCTTGCAAGTGTGAACATCACATATTTATAGAGAAAATAAAAGCATTCATACCACCCCCTATCACATGTGCCATCATTCACCATTAATTAAGATCTGGATAAGTTGCTTTTCAGCAGTCTTTTCATTTTAACTATATCAATACTGGACTAAAAACTGCTAACTTGATATAAACAGATAAATATATTGCACTAGTAGATATAACATAAATCACTTTTGTAAAAATTCATACAATATTACAAAAATATATGAATCACATTGAGTGATAAGGTTCCCCAAATAACTCGTTTTTACAGAGTATGCCAAAAAATTGGAGAAACATACCCACTCACATGAAACACAATTTCTTTATACCCATGCAATACATCATTTTTGCTCTTTGGATACAGCTTATTACATCTCAGGTAAGCTCACTGAACATGTCTCAGTTGACTCCTTTCTCACCACATCTACTATTATTATTCTGCAAAGGACAACCAAGGATAGTGTTACTATTGGTTTCTACATAGTTCTCCCCTATATATTATATTCACCTTAGGAGCATGAAATTGCGTCCCTATAAACATCTAATAAAAATACATTAGATCCGTGCGGAAATTTAAACCTTCGGGGAAGCGAGCATTCAGCGCTAAAATCCAGCGCGCTTCCTGACATAACACTGCTCGCTCCCAGTCTCCGCCCCTTACTGGCCTGGGCACCCTATGTATGCCCTTCACTAGAAGGGACTCCATAGCCCCTCCATGGACTTCTAAAAAATGTTTAGATAGACCTGAAATATTACGACGGCTCGATGCATTATTGGGATTCGCAGCTGTAACATGTTCACTGATGCGCTTTTTTAGGGACCGCGTAGTGCACCCCACGTAGTATTTCTGGCAGCTTGTACATGTTGCCATATACACTACGTGATGCGTATTGCAATTTATATACGCTCTGATTTTATAGCTCTTCCCAGTTACTGAATTAACAAAACTATCAGTCCTGTCTATATGGCGGCATAGATTGCATTTATTCCCTCCACATCTATATGATCCTACATGCTTCAACCAAGTGGGGGTTCTCGGCTCACTTAAGAACATGCTAGGTGAAAGCATGTTCCCCAAGGTCCTAGACCTCCTAGGCACACACCTGTACCCTTCGCTCAAGATTTTAGATAACTTTTCGTCCTGATATAACATGGGCACATGTTTTTTGATAATAGCCACAATGTCATAATAATCCTGACTAAAGTTAGTAGAGAAAGTTGGAATGGTAGATTTTTTACTTTTTTGACTATTTTGTCGGGAAATGTTATTTACATGGGATTCTTCTTCTACATTATCAAGTAGGGACTCCCTTGTTCTTTTCTTTACCATATTGTGCGCTCGCTCAATCATCCAGGTCTTATATCCCCGATTTTTTAGGCGTCGACTTATTCTCTGGTTTTCCATATCCAGAGAAAAAGAAGTTGAGCATGACCTCTTTGCCCGTACAAATTCTCCTACTGGGAGATTTCGCACCACATGATGTGGGTGACAGCTTTCCGCATGCAGCAGCGAATTACCGCTAATGCTTTTGCGGTACAGCTCTGTGTGTATGATACCTGATGGAAAATGTCCCTCCAACACCACATCCAAATATACGGCTCTGCTCCCATGTATTTCATGCGTAAATTTCAAATTCCAGGTATTGTTGTTAATATATGAGATAAATTGACCAATCTTCTCCTCCTGTGGGGGAGGAGGTACACTGACAAGACCTCTCCAGATCATAATGACATCGTCCAGATACCTCCCCCACCACACGATATCATTCAAAAAAGGATTAGAATGCTGTCGGATACGGAGACCTACCGCCTTTTGTCTGCAGATCCGACTTCGAAAATACAGAATGACTTACGGGTTTTGTTGTCTGAAGGTGTTAGTTTGGGAGTGATAAGTGAGAAATTGTCTGAACAACTATATGAGGAAAATCCAGTGTGCCCACTGTTCCATGCCTTCCCTAAAATACAGAAACAATGCTTCCCCCCTCCATTCCGCCCCATTGTGGCTGGAATTGGGTCGGTTAATGAAAAATTATCACAATGGGTTGATTGTAAATTGCAACCATTGGTTAAAAGCTGCCCAGGGTTTATTAAAGATACTAAGCATTTACTATCTACGGTGAGGAACATGAGGTGGGAGGATGGTTATATGTGGGTGACAAGTGATGTTACAGCATTATACACTTGTATACCGCATTCATTAGTGTTACAGATAACATCAGAGATACTGACAAAATCAAACTTGTACACATGTGACACTAATATCTTCATCATAATGTGTATTAAACATCTATTGAGTACAAATGTCTTCAAATTTGACACAAGCTTCTTCATCCAAGTATGCGGCTGCCCCATGGGGGCTAGTTTCTCCCCAGCTCTTGCTAATATATATATGGGTGCATGGGAGACCAGTTTTATATTCAATACTTCTAATCCTTTTTTGAATGATATCGTGTGGTGGGGGAGGTGTCTGGACGATGTCATTATGATCTGGAGAGGTCTTGTCAGTGTACCTCCTCCCCCACAGGAGGAGAAGATTGGTCAATTTATCTCATATATTAACAACAATACCTGGAATTTGAAATTTACGCATGAAATACATGGGAGCAGAGCCGTATATTTGGATGTGGTGTTGGAGGGACATTTTCCATCAGGTATCATACACACAGAGCTGTACCGCAAAAGCATTAGCGGTAATTCGCTGCTGCATGCGGAAAGCTGTCACCCACATCATGTGGTGCGAAATCTCCCAGTAGGAGAATTTGTACGGGCAAAGAGGTCATGCTCAACTTCTTTTTCTCTGGATATGGAAAACCAGAGAATAAGTCGACGCCTAAAAAATCGGGGATATAAGACCTGGATGATTGAGCGAGCGCACAATATGGTAAAGAAAAGAACAAGGGAGTCCCTACTTGATAATGTAGAAGAAGAATCCATGTAAATAACATTTCCCGACAAAATAGTCAAAAAAGTAAAAAATCTACCATTCCAACTTTCTCTACTAACTTTAGTCAGGATTATTATGACATTGTGGCTATTATCAAAAAACATGTGCCCATGTTATATCAGGACGAAAAGTTATCTAAAATCTTGAGCGAAGGGTACAGGTGTGTGCCTAGGAGGTCTAGGACCTTGGGGAACATGCTTTCACCTAGCATGTTCTTAAGTGAGCCGAGAACCCCCACTTGGTTGAAGCATGTAGGATCATATAGATGTGGAGGGAATAAATGCAATCTATGCCGCCATATAGACAGGACTGATAGTTTTGTTAATTCAGTAACTGGGAAGAGCTATAAAATCAGAGCGTATATAAATTGCAATACGCATCACGTAGTGTATATGGCAACATGTACAAGCTGCCAGAAATACTACGTGGGGTGCACTACGCGGTCCCTAAAAAAGCGCATCAGTGAACATGTTACAGCTGCGAATCCCAATAATGCATCGAGCCGTCGTAATATTTCAGGTCTATCTAAACATTTTTTAGAAGTCCATGGAGGGGCTATGGAGTCCCTTCTAGTGAAGGGCATACATAGGGTGCCCAGGCCAGTAAGGGGCGGAGACTGGGAGCGAGCAGTGTTATGTCAGGAAGCGCGCTGGATTTTAGCGCTGAATGCTCGCTTCCCCGAAGGTTTAAATTTCCGCACGGATCTAATGTATTTTTATTAGATGTTTATAGGGACGCAATTTCATGCTCCTAAGGTGAATATAATATACAGGGGAGAACTATGTAGAAACCAATAGTAACACAATCCTTGGTTGTCCTTTGCAGAATAATAATAGTAGATGTGGTGAGAAAGGAGTCAACTGAGACATGTTCAGTGAGCTTACCTGAGATGTAATAAGCTGTATCCAAAGAGCAAAAATGATGTATTGCATGGGTATAAAGAAATTGTGTTTCATGTGAGTGGGTATGTTTCTCCAATTTTTTGGCATACTCTGTAAAAACGAGTTATTTGGGGAACCTTATCACTCAATGTGATTCATATATTTTTGTAATATTGTATGAATTTTTACAAAAGTGATTTATGTTATATCTACTAGTGCAATATATTTATCTGTTTATATCAAGTTAGCAGTTTTTAGTCCAGTATTGATATAGTTAAAATGAAAAGACTGCTGAAAAGCAACTTATCCAGATCTTAATTAATGGTGAATGATGGCACATGTGATAGGGGGTGGTATGAATGCTTTTATTTTCTCTATAAATATGTGATGTTCACACTTGCAAGCATGCCTAAGACTAAGGATTTTGTATCCGAAACGCGTCAGGCGTGGAGGTAGGGGGCTGCGTACCCCACTAATGCTTTTAAGGATGTTTGAATAAAGATCTGGAATTTTAACTGCAACAAGTCTGGTGCCGGAGTTCCTTCAATATCTATTTACTGCATACCAGGGATCATGGACCAGTTTGCATATATCAAAATACTTAAAGAAGTCATTGCTGCTTTACGTTGAAGAGGAGATGCCCTTGAAATGGGTGTTTCAGCAAGACACAGACCTTAAACACTCCAGTAAATGAGCAAAATCTTTGTTCCAGTCCAAAAAAATAGAGGTTATGGAGTGGCCCAATCCCTGGACCTTAATCCGACTGAGGCAAAGCCAACAAATGCAAATACACTGCATGCAGAATTATTAGGCAAGTTGTATTGTAGAGGATTATTTTTATTATTGATCAACAACTATGTTCTCAATCCACCCAAAAGACTGAAATATCAAAGCTTAATATTTTTGGAAGTTGGAGTGTTTTTTTTTTAGATTTGGCTCTTAGGAGGATATCTGTTTGTGCAGGTAACTATTACTGTGCAGAATTATTGGGCAACTTAATAAAAACCAGATATATTCCCATCTCACTTGTTTATTTTCACCAGGTAAACCAATATAACTGCACAAAATTTAGAAATAAACATTTCTGACATGAAAAACAAAACCGCAAAAATATTAGTGCCCAATATCGCCCCCTTTCTTTATAATGACACTCAGCAGCCTCCATCCATAGATTATGTCAGTTGCTTGATCTGTTTACGATGAATATTGCGTGCAGCAGCCACCACAGCCTCCCAGACACTGTTCCCAGAGGTGTACTGTTTTCCCTCCCTGTAGATCTCACATTTTAGGAGGGACCACAGGTTCTCTATGGGGTTCAGATCAGGTGAACAAGGGGGCCATGTCATTATTTTTTCTTCTTTTAGACCTTTACTGGCCAGCCACGCTGTGGAGTAGTTGGATGCATGTGATGGAGTATTGTCCTGCATGAAAATCATGTTTTTCTTGAATGATACCGACTTCTTCCTGCACCACTGCTTGAAGAAGTTGTCTTGCAGAAACTGGCAGTAGGTCTGGGAGTTGAGCTTCACTCCATATTAAACCCGAAAAGGTCCCACAAGTTCATCTTTGATGATACCGGCCCATACCAGTACCCCACCTCCACCTTGCTGGCGTCTTAGTCGGAGTGGAGCTCTCTGCCCTTTACTGATCCAGCCTCTGGCCCATCCATCTGCCCCATCAAGAGTCACTCTCATTTCATCAGTCCATAAAACCTTTGAAAAATCAATCTTAAGATATTTCTTGTCCCAGTCTTGACGTTTTACCTTATGTTTCTTGTTCAGAGGTGGTCGTTTTTCAGCCTTCCTTACCTTGGCTATGTCCCTGAGTATAGCACACCTTGTGCTTTTTGATACTTCAGTAACGTTGCAGCTCTGAAATATGGCAAAACTGGTGCCAAATGGCATCTTGGCAGCTTCACACTTGATTTTCCTCAATTCATGGGCAGTTTTTTTGCAGCTTTTTTGCCCAACACGCTTCTTGTGACCCTGTTGGCTATTTGCCATGAAACGCTCGATTGTTTGATGATCACGCTTCAAAAGTTTGGCAATTTCAAGACTGCTGCATCCCTCTGCAAGACAGCTCACAATTCTGGACTTTTCAGATCCCGTCAAATCTCTCTTCTGACCCATTTTGTCAAAGGAAAGGAAGTTGCCTAATAATTAAGCACACCTTATATAGGGTGTTGATGTCATTACACCACACCCCTCCTCATTACAGAGATGCACATCACCTGATTTACCTAATTGGTAGTTGGCTCTCAAGCCTATACAGCTTGGAGTAGGACAACATGTATAAAAAGTATCATGTGATCAAAATACTCATTTGCCTAATAGTTCTGCACGCAGTGTAGAAAGATTGTCGGATGTAGTCAAAGCATCCTGGGCTGGTATAATAGTTGACAGATGCCAGAAGTTGGTTGACTCTATGCAACAAAGATGTGAAGCAGTGGTTATACAACCAAATATTAGGTTAGTGATTCACTAAAAAAAGTAAAAACTCATGTTTTTTAACACACTGCTATTATTTAAACACAGCTGTACATACTTTCATTCTGGATGAAAGCTAGTTTGCACCCTTTTCTCCCAATGATACAACTTCTATGAGATGTTAAAAATGAGCAGATACCCTTTTATCAGTTTAGCTGTTTTTTTGGCCTGTGTGAACATGCACCTACACACTGCATGCATATACTTGCACTCCGGTTGTGTTTTTGGTGTTCCTATAAGTTGTGTCATGCCAGTGATGGTTAAAGAGCAGGTACAGTGTACACCTGAACTGTCCTTCAAGCTAGGGGTCCCTAGGCTAGTCCCTATCTCCAACATCACTCCTGGGTTTGCAACAAGCTGTGCTCCTAAATGTGACTTACCAAGATGTCCCCCCTCCCCATGGAATGAAGAAGCTGGAGAGCAAGAAAACAAACTTGGATCACAGGCAAGGCAGCATGTATAAAAGAACTCCAGGGATGTCTCGAGAAAGTAGATTCGCTGCTGCAAAGGTACCACACCACTGCTACACAGAAACAGGCTCAACCACTGGGAGCAGAATACCAATTCTATATCCAGCATGGAATAAGGCCAGTGGTGGGTAGATGTAGCAGAAGTGTATAGTGCTTACACCAAGTGTCTGCGAGTAAACTTCACCATCTGCTTACCAAAGTGGATAAGACTAGAGAATGCAATAGTAGGAATTTAGGATCAAAGTAAATGTCCCCTAGGAATTAGATCGGAAGATACACCAGTTCAGGTGATGCTCTGGTGAAGTTAAGAATTATAAAAGACTGGGAGAGAAGGGGAGTGGGCACCTGGACTACTAGAAAAATAAGCAGCATCAAAAATCTTACCATCCATGCCAAAAACAGAAACCAACTTACAGGATGCAGTCAGAGCCCATATGTGAAGCAAGCCCAGGTGCAGGCTAATAAATCACCTCACTAACAAGGTGTGGGAGGCGACCTGCCATGCATACCATGGACCCGCATAGGGCACTATTCACACTGATACATATGAAGCAGAGTGTCTGAAAGCTACCCAACCGCTCTGCTGCCTGAGCATTGGGCTGCACAGTACAATACTTCTGCACCACTAGATGAATGGCGCCCCTATGGGCCCAACTGCAACCAGGATAGATAAAAAAGTGCAAAAAGTTTTTTATATGATACAAAAAAACTTTTATAAATGGGATATTGGTTCATGTATTGGCCAAGACATTTAAGCTGATGATCCACGTCACGGCTTCCCATGCTCATCAGTCCTATCTAAATTGCACAATTGTGTATCAGTGTGAATGGTGCCCTATGCGGGTCTATGGTATGCATGGCAGGTCGCCTCCCACACTTGGCTGGTTGAAGGTGATGTATTAGCCTGCACATGGGCTTGCTTCACATTTGGGCTCTGACTGCATCCAGTAAGTGCACTTGGTTTCTGTTTTTGGCATGGATGGTAAGAGTTGGCACCTGGACCTGAAGTAGCACAGTTGTGTGAGCAGTAAAGTGGACTTTCAGCCAAGCATCCATAGTCAGAACTGAGGGGAAGACTGTGACTAGTTCCAGAGAAAGCCGATGACCAGTTCCAGAGGAAGACCGTGACCAGTTCCAGAGGAAGACAGTGACCAGTTCCAGAGGAAGACCGTGACCAGTTCCAGAGGAAGACCATGACCAGTTCCACAGGAAGCCCATGACCAGATCCAGAGAAAGACCGTGACCAGTTCCAGAGGAAGACCGTGACCAGTTCCAGAGGAAGCCGTGACCAGTTCCAGAGGAAGACCGCGACCAGTTCCAGAGGAAGACCGTGACCAGTTCCAGAGGAAGCCGTGACCAGTTCCAGAGGAAGACCGCGACCAGTTCCAGAGGAAGACCGTGACCAGTTCCAGAGGAAGACCGTGACCAGTTCCAGAGGAAAACCTTGACCAGTTCCAGAGGAAGACCTCTCCTGTCCATCCACCCAGACCAGCCACCATGCTGCTGCACTGACACAAAGGACGGAGTCATATGCTGAGTACCTCAAACAGGCAGGTACTGGCCTGAGCAGTTGCTCATGTGGGAACTGAACCACAAACCCCCTTTCTATATATACAGAAGACTCACTTGAGAAAGGCTCAACTGGAGCCGAAACGTTGTGTGATACAACCTGTTTTTCACCTTCAAAAATAAAAAACACAAAAAGGATAATCATCTCTTCTTTTATTGTGTGCCGGGGATATATTTAAAGACTCAGTTCCAGAGGAAGACCGTGCCCAGTTCCAGAGGAAGACCGTGCCCAGTTCCAGAGGAAGACCACGACCAGTTCCAGAGGAAAACCTTGACCAGTTCCAGAGGAAGACCGCGACCAGTTCCAGAGGAAGACCATGACCAGTTCCAGAGGAAGACCGTGACCAGTTCCAGAGGAAGACCGTGACCAGTTCCAGAGGAAGACCGTGACCAGTTCCAGAGGAAGACCATGACCAGTTCCAGAAGAAGATCCCTGACCAGAGTCCAGAGACAACCTGGCCATAGTGGAGGACCATCTTAGTGAGCCATTGCTTCCTGGACAGATGTAAGGTACCGAATCAGACCTGTATACACATTTCATGGAATGAAGGCAGCCAGCATGCTGAGTGTGAGAAGCCACCCACCAAATTGGACTTGCGTCCTAGTGGATAGTGTTGATACCCTCAATTAGGGCTGTGTACTGTTTTGTGTTACATGGGTACTTCCCGACAGTGACGGGTAGAGAAGTGACACTGACAATTCCCTGATTTAGGAATGAAGAATATGATATCATTGATGGTGACTGTTATTGAATGTTAGGAAGGGAAATATAACGAGTAAATAGCATCATATTTATATCCTGTACAATTGTATTACTATATTCTTTATTATAATACAATCGGTTTTATTGCTACCAGCTGAGCCATTCTCCGACCTTGTGCCATAATCACTTTTTCCTTATTTGTGTAAGGTAAACAGTAGTTGGTTCAGTTGCCGCTGCCTCCTGATTGTCTGTTGCATTCTCGTACATGTTTACACTGACACAATCAGAGTTTTCAGATTTAGCAATGCACCAGAGCTGAGAAAGCTTCCCCCACCCACTCCTATATACAATGTTCATAGACAGTGAGCTGCCAATCATAGAAGGAGCATGCTGAACTGCCATGAATGAGGCAATATAGTCCTGACACTGATAAGGTCCTGAAACTAAAACAAACATTGCAGGTAAACAACAATTCAGACCTTGATAAGAGACAAATTCCTGATAACTTTGTGTTAACTCTTATAGCAGATTACATAACAAAAACTTGCTGACAGATTCCCTTTAAATACCCAATCAGGCCATTTACTCAAATGCGAGCATATAAGGTTGAGTGACCCTGGCCTTACAGTGATATATTTAGAGCTATGGATAATGCGGTAGTAAGAAGGACTATTATGTATGGCCAATTAAAACATTGGAAGAGTTTTATGATAACACCAAGATGCAGTCAACCATGACGATAGACACAACTTTGCCATACTTGGCTTTGACCTAAAGGAGGGTGAACAGGTCATATGAAGCACAGTTTGACTTTCTTTGAAGAGGGAAAGTTTTCTCCCCCCCAACCCCATACTGACAATTGGACATTTCCCTGAATCAACATTCAAATCTCCTACGACTCATTTTCTTTTAAAGGACCACTAAGCAAAGAATCTAAAAGTTCAAGCTGAGAGACGAGTTATTAATATCCTTCACATGCATATTTATATATATTTCTGCTGGTTATACAGTGTATATTTCTGTATTTTCGGCTAACACTCCAACTGCAGTAACTTCGGTAAATCTGTTTCCAAAACGACATAGTTGACAATGGGGAAAGTACAGTTGTGCTCAAAAGGTCTAAATCATAATGACAACCAAAAACATCCAAATGACCCTGATCAAAAGTTCTCATATCCCAATTCTTAATACCGTGTATTGCCCCCTCTAACATCAGTGACAGCTTGAAGTCTTTTGTGTTAGTTGTGGACGAGGCTATTTATTTTCACATACCCTGGTGATTTTGGCCTGATAGCATGCACAGAATTTGGCACAAATGGGTTTCAATGGCTAATAAAAGTAACATCTTCACCTGTGACCTGCTTGCTCATAATCAGTGTGTATGCATAAAAGCTGAGTGAGTTTCTGGGATCCAGACAGACTCTTGTATCTTTTATTCAGCCACTGGCATTTCAGAATTTTGAGTCATGGGGAAAGGAAAAGATTTGTCATTGGATCTATGGGAAAACATAGTAGAACTGTATAAAACAGGAAAGGAAAAGATATCCGAGGAATTGATAATGCTAGTCAGCAATGTTCAAACTGTGATTAACAAATGGAAAATCAGGGGCTCTGTAAAAACCAAACCACGATCAGGTAGACCAGCAAAAATGTCAGCCACAACTGCCAGGAAAATTGTTCAGGATGCAAAGAAAAACCCGCAAATAACATCAGCTGAAATACAGGACTCAATAAAAACTAGCGGTGTGGCTGTTTCAGGATGCACAATAAGGAGACAGTTGGAGAAAAATGAGCTAAATGGTCGAGCCGCCAGAAGAAAGCCATTACTGCATAAATGCCACAATGTATCTCACCTACAATACGCAAACAGCACAGAGACAAGCTACAAACTTCTGGAACAAGGTAATTTGGAGTGATGTGACCAAAATCAAACTTTCTGGCCACAACCATAAACGTTACATTTGGAGAGGTGTCAACCAGGCCTATGATGAAGGGAACACCATTCCTACTGTAAAGCACAGAGGTGGATCGCTGATGATGTCAAGATGTGTGAGCTACAAAGACACAGGAAACTTGGTTAAAGTTGAAGGAAAGATGAATGCAGCACGTTATCAGCAAATACTGGAGGCAAATTTGCACTCATCAGCCCAGAACTTGCACTTGGACATTCCAACATGACAACTATCCAAAACACCAGGCCAACTCGACCTGTCATTGGCTACTGCAGAACAAAGTGAATGTTCTGGAGTGTCCATCTCGATCTCCAGACCTCAATATCACTGACCCACTATGGGG
The DNA here is from genome assembly GCA_033576535.1 of Allobates femoralis. Taxonomy (NCBI): domain Eukaryota; kingdom Metazoa; phylum Chordata; class Amphibia; order Anura; family Aromobatidae; genus Allobates; species Allobates femoralis. Next base: position 39,626,577 of record JARQOC010000004.1, on the reverse strand, counting down.
AGAACTCAAGCAAAGCACAGTTCATGCAAGAAAGGCCAGAAATTTACAGGAACTGGAGGAGTTTTGCCAAGAAAAATGGGCAGCTTTGTCATCTGAGAAAATAAATGGCCTCATCCACAACTACCACAAAAGACTTCAATCTGTCATTGATGTTAGAGGGGGCAATACACGGTATTAAGAACTGGGTGTAGTGAAATATGTATCTCAGGGACTGGACACTAGACCAGTAAGGGGTTAAATCCCATGTCCATCCACAAGAGGTCACAACCTGCTTTATATAAGCACACACCAACTTCGTAGTCACACTGACTTCAGTCTCCCCAGGGGGCATCCTGCCAGCAGGGCAATAAACTCACACATATTGGGAGCCTCAAAGAGGAAGAGAATTGATAAGAGAGAGAAGCATCCCGTGCATCCCAGAATGCCCTCCCCGCCGTGTCATAACCATTTTGTCAGTGTGTAATTTCAGCAACACCAGCGGTCTCCCATTGGCCAGACTCCATTTATAGACCCCTCACTATGAGCACCTTTCACCAGTAGCCCCCTGAAGCAGCCGACGCGAAACACGTGTTGGGGCTATTGGACCAGTGGGCTGACTGGCGAGGACCCCTTACTAGGTTCATGGGTAAGCTATTGATGTGTGCATTTTACCTTTCAGCTCAGATCAGGGTTTGAGTTAGACCTATATGGCTATATTGCACTTTACTACCCTGATCTATGCACCTTAAGCACTTTGCACTTTAACTACCCCTCTGAACTTTTGTGTACTGTCCCTGCCCTCTCTTGCCCACTTGTCATTTGTCTTCCTCTTGTACCTTGAATTCTTGTCATATTTTACTGTTGACACGTCTATTTATTGTATCCACTGCATCTACGGTAATAAAGTTCTTATATGTGCAATTTACATTGGTGTGGACAGTAAATACGTGGTAAAGTCATTTGGGCTTCAGAACTCTCGTTCTCCTTGTTTTGCTATAATGTTTTCTGAGTAGTCTGCCCTTAACATGGTCAAACCTAGGTCCATTTTGTTTTGCTCTAAGTCTGAACCTTGTACACTCTATAGAATTCACAGCCCGAGGAAGGTGTGATGTTGTTGATTGTCTTATAAGTCTTAGTTTAGGGGAACTCATCGGCCCCCCAAAATCCGATGGGTGGTGGCACCGTGTGTGAAGCGGGGTGCGCGGTCTGAGTCGGGGTGTGATTGATTCTCCCTTTCAGCATAGGACAGAGGTTGAGTGCTGGATTGAGTGAGAGGAGATAGATTAGCCCTTGCAGGTCCAACCCCAAGTCACGTGTTGGGAAGTGGGTACGTGACACTGGGGTATGTAAACTTTTTATCAGGGTCATTTGGATATTTTTGGTTGTCATTATGATTTGTAAAGAGAAAACACAGTAGTTTGACAATACATGGCTTTACCCAACCACTAACCATGAGTGGAAAAAACGTCTTTGTCTTATCATTTATATTCTCTGAAAAAAAAGGCCAAGAAAGCAAAATATCTGACGGGGTATGTAAACTTTTGAGCACAACTTTAGATTAGATTCAACTAAATGGCTAATATTAGTAGGATAAGTATAGGATCAGTGTCCATTGAAGCACAGCAAGTGTAATAAGGAACAAAGATTTTGTACATTTAGAATTAAAACCACCAAAGTCCACATAAATATAAGAAATTGGTAACTTTATGTGAATGGTTAATTTCCTCAACATATTGTATTTTGGAATAGATTTTGTACTAATTCATATCTTAAAGTAGGTATGTTAGCACAAAACCAAGCACAGGTGCTCGGTGCACCCTAGGTGTGGCCGAATAATTCAGTGCACCTTCCCACATACTTGTTTTCCATTTATTCTCATCTTCCTTGGGCTCCAGAAATGCCAGAGCTTCCAATCAAAGAAGAGAGAAAAAGAGATAAAAAGAGGTAGGTGCAGAAAACTGTTTGGCCACACCAAGGGTGCACCTAGTGCCAGTGGTCGGTTTGCACAGTCATTTTGTGCTGACAGATCCCTTTGATACACTCCTCAACGGTGAAATTACAGCATAAAGAAGGAAAAATTGTGGAATTGAGGAAATTACATGAATAGAATACATTTTTAAAACATCTTCATTTATTCAATATCCTTATGGTTTGACCTATTTTCTGCTTATAGGACAGAGCTTTTTCTTGTGTTTTTCCAATTTATGAGTTATTAATTTTTTTCTCTTTTTGTTATTTAAATAATTTAATTTTTGAGTGTCAAATGGGAAAAAACAATAATTTCATGATTGCTTCTTCGTGAATTATTTTGCAGTGTTTAATGTCCAATTAGTAACGTAACCTGAAACTTGTGGGCCTCAATGTACAAGTAGTATCTCTAAGGCTGGGTTTACATTTGCGTTCAGAACGCAGCGTAACAGAACACAGCCAAACGCATGCGCACTGCGTTCCTATGTTTAACATGGGAACACATGGTACCTGCGTTTGGCTGCGTTCGGTTGCGGTTGCGTTTGGATGTGCATAATTTGTGCGCCCTCCTCCGCCCTCTGAACGCAGCCTGGTGCATTTTTTGTGCGTTCACGGGCTCTTGTTTTATCAGCAAGCGCCCACAAGCGCACAAAGAATGCATGGATCTCAATGAATCCACAGTGTCGTCCGCATGAAAGCGCAGGAGAACGCTGCGGAAATCACTCTCAGTGGCCAATCAGTGATCTCGGCTGCGGCCGGGAGGAGGACATCTCTGCTGCTGATCTCCGCCTCCCGGCCTCCGCTGAGACATCTGATTGGCTGGCCGTGCACCATACTGATGTGAACGCATGCGGAGATTCTCTGCTGCGTTCACATCAGTATGGCAGCGTTTGCAATGTGTTTGCGTCTGCATGCCCTCCGCATACAGACACAAATGTAAATGTGAACCCGGCCTAACGGGTCCTCTATCAAACATTAGTCAATGGTCTATTCATATAGGGCAGGGGTCCCCAACTTGTGGCTCACGAGCCCAAAATGTGTGACTCACAACCGTCTGCCAGCTTGGTTCATTAGCACCAGGTCTATCATCCAGCTATGAAGAGAAGGTCTTCACATGGTGACTTCTATGTCTCCCACCCAGAAAAAATACCAGGTGGATGCAAAGATCTATATAAAATATATATTTTATTGAAAAACCATAAAAAAAATATAATAAAGGCAGCATAACTAATAGTCCAAGTTACAAGGATCTAGTATAAGTGTGTCAGTCGCAAGAGCCAAGTTATGCAGAAGCTGTGGCACACTTTGGTTTATGGTAACCATGCCCAGCAGCTGTGGTCCTAACCACATATATAAAAGGGGTATTAGTAGGGATAAAGTTTGTTTGTGATGCCAGTTGAGAAAATCAGCCTGATAGGGCTGACACTACAGGGGATCCCTGGGAGATAGATAGTAGTAAGCAGCGCAGATGTTTAACTCTTCCCAACCAGGGCTGGCTCCCATGGGGATGAGGGTGGTGGTGATGAGTGTGATGGAGAAAGCAGACAGCAGGAATCAGTCATTTGCTTTACCTGTTTACTGAATTTGCGGTAGCAAGTTTAGGGTAGTACAGCCATCACCAGGCAGGAGGTCTAGCCAGTTTGAAGAGAACTATAGCCTGTTCTGCTGGGTGAGTATATTTTGGCCTCCCTGTTGACTTTTTCTGTGCTTCTTGGTTTCTCAGTGCTTGTTGCTATCCAGTACTCTTTCTTGGTTGCTGTGGGCCGCTTCCTTCCAGGCTGGCAGTGTGAGTGTGAGTTTTGTGGGTATCCCTGCCTATAGCAGTTCCCTGACCCTATTTACGAATGATGCCACGGAGATCTCCACTTGAGTATCTGGTGAGCTTGAAACACACCAGCATCCATTTCTCCCACCAGACCCTATAAGCAGGATGACCTAGGGACTGGTACCCTGCCAGCAGCTGGTCTCTTCTGAGCAGCTCCTGCTGCCTCCTCACTGGACTTCTCGTTTGCCCACTCTGCCCTACTACACCTTAACTAACCCCTCCCCCCTAACAGGGAGTGAGTCACGTGCCCAAATCAGGCATAAAGAGCACCATCTAATAATAAGGGATAAGGCAGTGTTTGTTCACTTAAAGCATCCAGCAGAGGGACCCCAATTTTGTCTCAGACATGGCATTACGTAAAATGTTCTAGCAATACCATTTTGTGGCGGACTGATGCAGGAGCGCCACATAAGCACAACTTCCAAACTTAAAGAATTAGTTATAGAAAAGTGCAGCAGTGATTATTTATATCTGGTATCTATAGCTATTTCCATCTCCATAATTACCCCGTGTCTTTGACAGCTCTGTCTGAGATAGATGGAAAATAAGTAAGTGGGATGGTGTATTCCACTGTTTGGCCACACCAAGGGTGCACCGAGAACAGTCATTCTGTGCCGATAAGAGTCCCTTTAAGATGGCAAAACAGTTATTTCTCCCGACTCCACCATTGAGTTGATTTTTTTTTCCTGGCCATGTTTGGATAGTTTTTTTTTTCTCAATGGGAATAGAGTTATAAGTTGCTGGAGGGAGGGGAACCAATTTCAGATTTAAATATGTTTTTTATCAAGAACATCTTTACTACATTGACTTATTTTCTTCTATGCAGTTGCTATGTATTCTGCTAATTTGTTATGTATAACACCGGTGAAACAACGTGTCTCACCGTAGAAACCAGGGAACAGTAAGCAAATGCCCCCGTATACACAAGGCTAAAAACGTAGAAAATCCGAACCAGCCTTTTCTATTTACATATGAGAACCCTTTACGCCGGTATAAATGTCCTTCTCAGACTTCTCTTTATTGATACCAGCCTCACAGTCCTAAAAATACCGGATCCTGAGCATTAAAGTGAAGACTTTTCACTGAACGAGAGATCCAAAATAAGCATTTAATTACAGCTGTTCACTGCATGAGGACATCCTCGGGGACTAAAGCTGTACTGGACTTTCGAAGAAGAATGCAATCCAGCATCAAAACAAATGGATTAGTTGATTGATATTTAAGATTTTGGAATGTTGTTCTTGGAAATTTAAAAAAAGTGAATTATTATGGTGGTTTGATAGGCAAAGAGGGTAATGACATATGATGGGTAGAGAGAGAAATGATAGAAGGGTTGGATACCTCATGTTGCGAAAAGAAGTCATCTTCCCTTGTGGGTCAATGTTGATTGTTCTACCATTCACTCAAGGCATTTTCTTGTGAACTGCTTGTTACTAGTGGTAAGAGAATGGTACATTTTTCTGTGAGTAAACTAAAGGTGTCAGAGCAAAAGTTCTTGCAAATTCAGAAGACCAGGATTTAAATCTATGGATACACCATCCTTCCTTATAGTGTCCACCTGAGTACGCACTTATGTCGCGTGTGCGACTCACCACTTCTCTTAAACGTCCAGTGCACCTTAACCTGGAAGTGCTTTTCTGCCCATGGCTGAGAAGCACAGTGTATTTAGGGCACCTTCCCCCAGTGGGAGGTGCCTGAGCAACAAGGTCATTCCTAGGAAAGCTGCTAGTTGCAGATCCCCGTCCTGTATTCGTATGCTTTGCACCTGTTACCCTGTACCTGCTGTCTGTGTGCCTTGTCACTTACACTGTCTCTCGTCCTAGAGTCCTGCTTGAATTCGTTGTGCCTATACTCAGACTTCACCTGCCTGTGTTCACTTATGTCTTGTCCCAGCCTGCACCAGCCTTGCCATGTCCAAGTCCTGCCTGCACCTGCAGTGCCATGTCTGAGTCTGCACCTTCTTGCTGACACAGAGTCCTGCTACCAACCAGCTTTTACCATCTGGCTGTGTCACCTTCTCTAGAGAATCTGTGCTCTCGAACCGACCCCTGGTGTCAGCAGGTGTGACATTTAGACCCATTGGAGCTGTACTTGTAAACACCTAACAGCAAAGGGCATAATGATCGGGGTTGCAGGGGTCACGGCTGCGACTGGGCCCGTGGGTACAGGGGTCTGTCGACCCCAGCACCTGCTTCAGCTGGATCTGTGTCCTTGCCGAGGACGCAGATTCAGCTGAAATGCATCGCGGTGCAGACTTGTCAGGTCCCTGCACACGATGTGGCTGTGAGCCGACTACGGATGTGCAAAGACAGGGGTCCAACACATGATGTCACTGTTATGCCTGGGCCCCACGTTGCGGAACACCGATGTTGGCTGCCGGCCACTATGTGCTGGGTACAGGAGGACACCAGGTGATGTGGGATCGGAGGAAAGGTAAGTGGAATACTTTTGTTTTTAATGACGTGTTAGGGACAAAATGGGGTCACATATACTAGGATGGGCACTATGTACACCAGGATGGAGACATATATATCATACAAGCATGAGGTCCATATATTCCAGTAAGGATCATATATACCAGGAGGAGGACCATATATACCAGGAGAAGGACATATATACCAGGAGGGCAATATAGACCAGGAAGGGGACAGATATATACCAGGAGTAGGATCTTTAATACAAGGAGGATGACCATATATATGAGCATGGAGGACATATATACCAGAATGGGGGATCACATATATTCCAGAAAGGTGAAATATATACCAGGAGGAGAACCATATATACAAGAGATATATACCAAGATGGGGACCATATATACAAGGAGGACCATATATACCAGGAAGGGGATCATATATCAGGAGGAGGACATATATACCAGGAGGAGGACAAATATACCAGGAAGAGGAGATATATAGCAGGAGGCGGACCATATATACAAGGAAAAGGAACATATCTACTAGGAGGAGGACATATATACCAGGAAGGGGACATACAGTATATACCAGAATGGGGGCATATATACCAGGAGGAGGCCCATATATACCAGGAGGAAGACATATACACCAGGAAGGGCAGCTATATACCAGGAGGAGGACTATATATGTCAAGATGGGGGATCATATGTACCAGGAAGGGGAACATATGTACCAGGATGCCTTCATATATTATAGGATGGGGAACATATATATCAGGAGGAGGACCATATATACCAGGAAGGGATCATATATACCAGGATGGGGATCATAAATACTAATATGGGAACATATTTGCCAGAATGGGGATCATATATATCAGGATGGACTCAGGATGAGGAGGACAATATATACCAGGATGGGGATCATTTATACCTGAATGGGGATAATATATATCACGATAGTGAACATTAATACATAATGAAGGGGGAGCAATTCACAAGTCCTAATCAGATTTATAACACTACATAGGCTCATACATATGACCAATGTGTGTGTGGGGAGGGCTCAGGGGGGAGAGGGAACGGGTCCAAATTTCACACCGGGGTCCATCAGACTTTAGGTACGCCACTGCCTACAAGTCTTTCTCCACCTTCTCTGATTGAAGTAGAAATATTGGTGGCCCTCTCAAGCTTGGTCCTCCAGGGCAGTTCGGTGTCACGGCCCAGTGAGTCCACTTATGGACACTTGCCGCCCCTCAGCATGCGTAACAAATATATGATCAGCAAGTTGTTTTTAAATATAACTATATATGTCCATTCATTTAAGTATTTATTTAGTGATTTTTTAGATGTGTTACGTAGAGCGCCGCCTGAAAAAGATGTCATGTGCACATGGGGTCAGGCATTGATTTATAGGAAGTTACCTCTACTAGGTGGTACATGGGTGATAGTTTTCTTGGCATATTTAGTTCTTTTAGACTACGTAGTTAAGGAACTTATTTGTGAACTAAAAGCAAGAGCGTAACTATAAAAGGTGAACGGGTTCAAACGTGTGTTGGGTTTTTAAGGCTTTGAATGGAGAACGTCATGGTCTTATTGGGAAGAAGAATCAAATGGTTTGAGCTGAATCAGTACTGTGGTGGAGGAGGAGATGGTTTCAAGATTAAAACAAAGTGGAAAGTATCAACCGGAAAACGAAGATATAGCTTCTATCTCGGCAGGAGGTCAACATATATGTTGGTATGCTACAATTTCTGTATGCCAAATGTTAATACAGTGGTGTTTTAAAGTTTGCGAACACTTTGGAATTGTCCATATTTCAGCATAATCTGACCTAAAACACAGTTATATGATAAAGGGAAAAAAATCAAACAGATAAGTCAAAAATATTAGGCTTTCAAAGCTTCATTGTAGGTGGATTTCTAAATTCATTATAAATATTCGCACCTGTTAAATCCCATATTTTGATGTTTTCAAAAATAGTAGGAATTTGCCAGTATTTTATATCTACTAATATGCCGGTCTAAGTTTTGATTTATCTAATTCTAGGAGATATAGGGGATCGAACATTAAAATATTTTAAAAAAGCCCCCAAGAACCAAAACCGGTTCATTGTCATTGGTCAAGACGAACAGTCATAGTCCTTGAGAAGACTGCAGTCCAGAGAAAAAGAAACTGGGAAAAATGTTTTAACAAATGTGTTAAATTTATTATTATTCTTGTTTAATATAGGCAATGTTTATTTTCTATATCATAATCTATATTAGAGCTTCTGCAGAAGATCATACATTTCGTTTATTGACTTCGATAACTGTAATGGATCATGAACATGACTCACCGTAGCCGGGTCTTCACGTCTCGGGTGTTGCTTCTCCCGTCACAGTTCCGCGCCCGAGGCTGTGGGGCCCGGTGGTCAGATCAAAGGGGCTTGATAGAACGGATAGGGGTTTGATTCTTACTTGTTGTGACGCCACCTGCGGGAATTCCGGTGATTCCACCGGCGCTGCTTGGGCCTCTGGGTGATGTACGGCAGCTAGATGGGACGCTCCCCACAGGATGAGCGGGAGTCCCCGGGGCCAGGAGCTGCACTTGATGGAGTATAGCAGCTCAGTAAGACTGAAAGTGTAAATTTAAACAGTTCTGAAGGAAACACGGACACCAGATTCCTCTGTAACGGGTGTTTACTGTAGCCGGTAAGATGTTACAAGGTATACAGTCAACAAGTAATGGACCGGGTGGTCCCAGCAATGACTGGTTATTGATCCAGAGCTCCGCGGTGTTCCTCCTCCCTTTTGTTCCTCTAACAGGTTGCTGGTGTTGCCTTGGTATACCAGGTCAGGGTACTTGGGAGACTTCGTATTGGCACCTAGCTAATCAGGCTTGAGGTCCTGTGTCCCAATGGCGAGTTCCTGCTGGCGAGACAACTTTAGTTGTGGCGGTGGTGAGGTGCCTCATGGAAGCAATTCCTTCACCCTGGTTTGCTGAGCTGCGATGAACGACCTGCTCGCCTCAGAACCAGTGATCCAGTAGTTGTTTCTTGGGCACGGGTATGGTTGGACCCGTTAGATAGTTGCCCGTGTCCCGGTCTATATAATAATAATATTTATTCATTTATATAGCGCTATTAATTCCATAGCACTTTACATACATCAGTAATGCTGTCTCTCTTGGAGCTCACAATCTAAACATCCTATCAGTATGTCTTTACAATGTGGGGGGAAACCGGAGTGCCCGGAGGAAACCCATGCAAACACTGGGAGAACATACAAACTCCTTGCAGATGTTGTCCTTCGTTTCCTTGGTGGGAATTGAACCCAGGACCTCAAGACCCCAGCGCTGCAAAGGCTACAGTGCTAACCACTTGAGCCACTGTGCTGCCCTGGGGCACCTGGGGCACTGTCTAGGGCACCGTTAATGGCGCCTGTCGGTAAGTGGTCTTCAGGGCTGCACGGGACTGTGCAGAGCCCTGCTTCTCCTACGTTACATTCCTCCAGACTCTTCTCTCTCCTTCTCCTACTTTACTCCTACACACTACTGCTACACTCCACCCACCAGGACCTGATTGACCCTCTATTCTTGTGGTGCATGTAGAGCATGGAGCTCTGAGTGTTAACCATGTCATTACCGAGACGGAAGATATTACATCTTCTGACAGGGATGCAATACCTTCCTGTGACGCACTCTTTGCGGGGCGCCACACACATTTTTTAATGTAAATAATTTGAAAACGAATCACACATAGACATCACACGGACATCACATGAATGTCAAGCAGACTGATAAAATAAATAATACATGTCTTAAAATTACCATATTATTTTGGACTATAAGACCCACCGGACCATAAGACGCACCCAGGCTTTAGAGGAGGAAAATAGGGGAAAAAATTTGAAGCAAAATATGAACATAATGTACTGTAATGGATGAGGATCTGCTGCTAACACTATTATGGGGGTAATGTCATCATCCTGGGCCACTCAAGGTATATCTCCCCCATCCTGATATATACTGTATGTCCCCTCATATCCTGGTATATGTGCCTTATATCCTGGTATTAGTGCTTTATATCTTGGTATTAGTGCTTCATGTCCTGGTATTAGTGCCCCATGTACTGGTATACATGCCTCATATCCTAGTATTAGTGCCCCATATCCTGGTAGTTGTGCCACATTATGATACATGATCCCCATCCTGGTATATAGCCCATATCATGGTATATGTCCCTTAACCTTGTATATATGCTCCCATAATGACGCACACTTAACAAAATTATCCATTATACTCCAAACCCATTGTTCCCCCACTTCATCGCGACATCCTCCTAAGTGGTCTCATGCCGGCGGTTGATCAGATTGTGATCACACAGTGATAAAATTACTGTCATGCGCCCCCTTCCCCCCACAGTGTCAGCTGCCGACATGAGAACACAGAGGAGACTCTTGTGATGCAGCGGGGGAACGATGGGCGGTGAGTAAAATCTACAATTGGGTATTTATTGCTCCCACCCCAATGATGAGTGAGAAGTAGTGAATATCCATACACCCAATCGTCAGCTGCTTCTACGGTGATCATGTGTGTCGACTGTCTAAGGTAATTTAATATGTGCTGCCCCAACCACCCTCCTGCCCACCTCTCAGCACCAGCTTTAGTGATGGACAGGGGATTTAGGGAATATTAAATGACCTTAAACATCAAGCACAAATGATTACCGACTCTACTCTACAGCCTGCTACTGCCTCCGGTGACCTGCTTCACCGCTGCTACTCCTCCGCAGCCACAGCCGGACCGTACATCCGGACATCTCCCCTTTTCCACAAAAGTTTGGGGGGGAAAAGTGCGTCTTACAGTCTGAAAAATACTTGTATTTTTATTTTCAAATACATAGAACTCAAAAACCTGATCTTAAGCAACAGGTCATTTTCTGATGACATATTCTCCTTAAGTAATTACTTGCATTCCTCTTGTAGTAGCTCAGTTTGGAAGATTTACCGTGAAGATTGTGTATATTTCATAGTAATCTCTCCAAGTCACTAATGAGTTTTTAATGCACAACAGTTGGCTCATGGATTACGCTCGGCACCGGCTTCTCCACACAAGTGCTGTGAGAAACATCCAGCATTTCTCCGCTGTGTTTTTATGTGTGGAAACTGAACAACGTCCAAGACTGCAAATTTCACTTTAGAATTCTCCTTTCATCTTTTACTTGATGTAATTTGCCACAAGTGTTATTTCCCACAGATGTAAATATTCTGTCAGGACAATTTGTATTAAATTTGATCATTAAACGCCGTTATGAGGTCAATAAATGATGTATACAGGGGCTATGTCTGCAACCATCTTCATGGGTTAGGATTATTGATGCACATGTTTGGGTACCCGATACTCATAACCAGCAGTTCCTGCTCTAATGGGTGTGACTCGTGTACTCAAGTTTAACAGAAGTCAATGGAGGATTTCTAGAATTTTTATAGGAATTGCTCGAGTTTGTCATTGACTTCCATTATATTCGGGACTCGAATCGCCCCCCATTCGAACATCCAACTGCTTGTTGAGTACCGAGCACCCAAGCATGGTGGTTCTTGCTCATCAAAAGACATCGGGTTGTTTCCCATCTGTGCGCCGATGCATTTGCCAGCATTGCGCTAGAGCAGGTGGTAGCGCAGCCAAGCGCAACGGAGCGCAAATGAAGCGCATTGCGCTTACACCGCCATTACCTTGTATGAGCAAGCGCAGGAGAACGGAACCCGGAAGCGCCTGTGTCACAGTGCATGTGCTACTCCGGACGCACCGGAAACGTCACATTACCCATTTCCGTTGCGTCTGGACTAGCGCATGCGCTGTGGCACAGCCCCTTTCACACTTGCGCTCCTGGGATGAGGTGCGGTGCGCTCGCCCATACATGGTGATGGCGGCGCTAGCGCAATGCGCTTCATTTGCGCTCTGATGCACTTGGCTGCGCTACCACCTGCGCTAGCACAGTGCTGGCAAACGCATCAGAACTCAGATGTGAACTAGGCCATTCTGATTATGGAAGCGTGATCTGGACTTTTAAGTTCAGTGCTTGTATCAAACACAGAGTTTATAAAAATTTTCAGTGTTCAAAGTTTGGGTGCTTTACTTATGCAATCCACTCGGTGCTCGGGTACACTCGGTGCTAGGCCCAGTGCCAGCTGTTTGCAGAGTTTGAATGGCTGCACTGGGGGTAAGATCAGCGCTATCGGATGTAGGGTGTTCAAAATAATAAAAATCTTAATGACAAATCCCTAATCCCCGCGGCAATGCTTTGCGTATGGCTGGCTGTATGTGGGCAGAGAGCCGATCTGCCCAATGAGTGACTTCAAATGAGGTTCTGGTCACATTTGGGTCCAGAACAGAACTTTATATAATATCCGGCTAAATGCCCAAACCTGAACTTTCACAGATCCACTCATGTCTAATCCTGATATGTGGAGCATCTGAATGCACTAGATGACGAGTATCCTCTCTAGTTCCTATAACCATAGCCTCCCTGAAAGGCCCTGAAATATGGCAATATGATATTGATTTGTCCTGAGGAAGAGGTCAGAGAGCCCTGAAATGTGTTGACTAATAAATCAATATTATATTCACACTTTGATGTCTCGTGGAATATGGCAGCATGTTTTTTAACTCTTCATCCTCCCTATTTTAATTTTCTGAGAAAAACCTTTGGTTTTTCATTGGCTGTAAGCCATAATCATAATCCATAATAAGCTATAATCATCAACATTAACAGAAATAAACACATGAAATAGATCCCTCTGTGTGTAATGACTCTATATAATATATGTGTTTCATTTTAGGTACAGAATTACTGAAATAAATTAACTATTGGTGGTCGGTCACTAAATATCTAATGAGTATGGTCAGCCTATGATGAACAGGTTGGCGTCTGCAATGAGCTGAGAAAAAACAAGTAATGGCACAATTTTTACCCTCTTTCCCCAACAACAAGGTCAAGGTACTCATCTTACCCTAGGAGTTAGGTGCATATAACTAGTCTGATGGTTAATTGTCTGGATAATGATTACTGATCTAAAGGAAGGTATCTCCAGCGAGCAATGGAGGAATTATAGCAAACGTGTGCAGAAAAACTCAAATATTTAATGTAGCCAAAGTTACACGTATAGACAATAACTCAAGACCCCACACCCTCCTAAAAGTGATGTGATACAGCAGATGCCTTCTTCATGGAACACTGTTGGGGGGTGTGGGGTCTTGAGTTTTTGGTCTATATGTGTCACATTACATGTTTAAGTTTTTTTTTGCACACGTCTGCTATAATTCCTCCATTGTTCGCTGGAAATGCCTTCCTTTGGATTCTGCTGTGGACTGGACTACTCCCGTGCTGAAGATCATCATAGTGATGAGCTGAATATTCCCCTTTTTGTTAATGTTTGCTGATGGCGAACAAGACCAAAAGAACCATGATCGAAGATATGGATATGGGTGACATTCAAAAAAACACCTTTATTAAAGAACCTAAAAGGATAAAAATGATGAGGCAGCTCAGGACCTGGAAATCATAGGTGCTATAGCCGGCGATGAGATGTAAGACAGTCAGACAACCATAAGTGAGAACTGCAACATGTAGCAAAGCCAGGTACATGGTATAGTTTCAGTAGTCAGTAGTCAGGAGAGTAGTAAAATGTAGCAGAGATGAGCATGCAATACAATGAGATGAACCCGCACAGGTTGATTGCTCACTGCCGCACCCCTAAGGCTCCATCTGTCCCTATGCAGTCTCATCACTGCTCAAGTCCTCCGGGTCCTTCTTTACAGCTTACTCCGCCAACCTTTTCTCCTACTGATTTCCCACTTCCTGTGTTCTTTCCCTTTTGTCTCTCTCCCCTACTTCCCGACTGCTCTTCCTAACTTCCCACCCACCACCTTTCTCTCCCCGCCGTCCCACTGACTTCTTGAGCCGTCCCACTGACTGGGTTCACATGCTGTCCCTGGGACTGGGTGTGTTGGGTGAGTTTGTGGGTGTTTGGACTGATCAACCTGGTTACTGCAGAAGGGAATACCACACCCGTGGATGGGTGCAGTACCAGACCGCAGGGGCGCCACATCACCATGCCCCCTGTTTTCCAACTGCAGATAAGAAGATGTTATGAGGGGCAGCTTCAGTGTTATACTGAATTACAGGTAGTGTGAGGATGGGAACCAGAACTATGGAGTGTATAGCCCTTGGAATACTTGTTTAAATCCCTTTTATCTGTTAGAATGCTTTTCAATGGTGGATGTGCATATGCTTTGGTGTGGTTGTTTCTGACGATAATGATTTTGTTGTCTGATCTACAAGTGTGTAGTCATCTTTTTACTTGGTTTTGTCCTCTGGTGACTTTCTAGGCATGCCAAATGACTCTAGAATTTATTTTTAAATCCACTTATCCTGGGGTATGCCAAAAATGATTGTACGGTAATTAAAAAATCCCCCGTTCCAGTGTAAACCTTTGCAATAAAATGCAGAGTTGTGGCAGTATAACAGCAGTTCCCTAAAAACCACAGCATAAGTAATGTACATACAACCACTGCATCACTGCAGGTCTGTAACAAATGAAGCCACTCGCTGGACCACATGTAATGAGGAGAGTGTTGCCAGGATAAACACACAAAGGACAAAAATAAGGCCAAAGCAAACATATTAAATCTCCTCTATGTATTCATCCTAAGTGCTCCGCTCTTCACAGATAACACACTGTAAGCTGTCCACTGGCTGACTGCCCCAAGACATAAATCTTATAGATATATCTTTCATAATGATATCTGCATCTGTGCCAGGGGAATGAGCTGAAAATCACACTTCTATAGGAACATGATAAGTCTAAAGATCACATCATTGGGAGTCTCGGACCCTGCAATGTTCTGCTCAATGAAACATACTGTAGATAGGCTAATTTTTGACAGTAATGGGGTCTCTTCTCCTATGACTTACCCTATTGTACCTAAATATGCGGGAATGTACTGTCGTTTCTGAAAATGTGAGTCATATGGCACGGCTCGTTAACAGAGTTGATATTGACTTTTAGGATTTCTAGTTCCAATACATGTCACACCAGAGTGTACAGATACCAGCGTGGAGAGCAACACAAGGCTGATAACAGGCATGGTAAAGACATGGGTAGAGGGGTCACCACCTGCAACTCACCTAAGTTTGTGTCCTATGCGCCCTAAGGTTCCTGTACGGGTCCTTCCCCCCCCTTGCCATCAGATACCTAGGCTGTAACTAGCCCCAAACTCATTCCAGCAAATTAGAGGCCGGTGAGGACACTTGTCTTACCTCTGCAAATAAAACAACACAAGGGGCAGACAGAGAGAAATAGACACATATAGAATGCACCCCAAACTCCTCCAATACAGCCAAACTCCAGAGCTGCAGAAACAATGACTCCTCCGCTTCTTCCAGAGACAGACTCCTTCCAAAGTGGTCATCAGAGAAATGGATTCTATAACCGGCATCAGATGTTTAGACATGTGAAAATTTATAGTTGAGGGGAGCGGTCACAAAAGTACTACACCTGAGATTAAGGCTACAAAGAACAGCCAGATAGGAAATAGTCGTAACAGCACTAAAAGAAAAGAGATTCTTTCAAATACCAGTTGTAGGTGTGTGATCAATGAGGTGTTTTGACCCTCAGGTTTCAGACTTACTACAGGTCACACTCATGACAATAAGTGCCACTAAAGTTCAAGTCCTATAGCTCTCTGAAGAGGCAATTATCATGTTTAATTTTCATATTGAAGCATGCAAGGAGTTTACGTACCTGGAATGTCACTCTCCAAGGAGAAACGTTATCTCGTAGATACCCACTTTAGGTCATGACACAGACTTTATACTATTGGAATATGTCTGGATGCAGACTCAAGTTTGCACTTACCAAAGGGAAACAATGAAAAAACTGTTAATTTTAGGTCAATTTTCTCAGTATAATCAATAGCCACTAGGCTGCCGTTGACGCACCACCACCCAGTCTCCAAAGACATACACAGGTCAGCAACCGGTAACACAAAATCCATCAATATCTCATTAAAGACATTAACATAGGAACATAGCTGGAGGTTGACATCACACCATATTATTAAACCAATAAATCCACTGCACACCACAAAACTTGGAATTGCCAAAATGGCTGTGTGAATATATTTCATCTATGTATAGGAATCTAAGAAATATTAGTAAGATATCAAAAGCTGTCCCTGGTCTAAAAGGAAAATACGTGAAAGCATTAGTTTGATTCCATAGCTATGATATCATAAGCCCAGAAGCTATTTACAGAGCTCTCTCACCTGTTCTGGGTCCTGTCTCACCCTATGGACTGCAACTGTGAAATGTGGAATGGGAAAATGCCCTAATGTAATTAAAATCGTGCATCTTAAAGGGGATGTACTAAGACACTAGGTGTAACCCTGCCTTTAAAGGGTAAAGGTGAGAGTGTGAGTGTGTGAACGTTCTCCTAGCTATACTGGGCGGGGTGCAGCTCAAGTAACCTTATATGTGTGAAAACAATTATGAGCGCACTCCTCTTATTATATAGTGGGTGCTAGCTTCAGAAATACATGTAATTATTAAACCAATAAATCCACTGCACACCACAAAACCTGGAATTGCCAAAATGGCTGTGTGAATATATTTCATCTATGTATAGGAATCTAGGAAATATTAGTAAGATATCAAAAGCTGTCCCTGGTCTAAAAGGAAAATACGTGAAAGCATTAGTTTGATTCCATAGCTATGATATCATAAGCCCAGAAGCTATTTACAGAGCTCTCTCACCTGTTCTGGGTCCTATCTCACCCTCTGGACTGCAACTGTGAAATGTGGAATGGGAAAATGCCCTAATGTAATTAAAATCGTGCATCTTAAAGGGGATGTACTAAGACACTAGGTGTAACCCTGCCTTTAAAGGGTAAAGGTGAGAGTGTGAGTGTGTGAACGTTCTCCTAGCTATACTGGGCGGGGTGCAGCTTGGCAATTCCAAGTTTTGTGGTGTGCAGTGGATTTATTGGTTTAATAATTACATGTATTTCTGAAGCTAGCACCCACTATATAATAAGAGGAGTGCGCTCATAATTGTTTTCACACATATAAGGTTACTTGAGCTGCACCCCGCCCAGTATAGCTAGGAGAACGTTCACACACTCACACTCTCACCTTTACCCTTTAAAGGCAGGGTTACACCTAGTGTCTTAGTACATCCCCTTTAAGATGCACGATTTTAATTACATTAGGGCATTTTCCCATTCCACATTTCACAGTTGCAGTCCATAGGGTGAGACAGGACCCAGAACAGGTGAGAGAGCTCTGTAAATAGCTTCTGGGCTTATGATATCATAGCTATGGAATCAAACTAATGCTTTCACGTATTTTCCTTTTAGACCAGGGACAGCTTTTGATATCTTACTAATATTTCTTAGATTCCTATACATAGATGAAATATATTCACACAGCCATTTTGGCAATTCCAAGTTTTGTGGTGTGCAGTGGATTTATTGGTTTAATAATTACATGTATTTCTGAAGCTAGCACCCACTATATAATAAGAGGAGTGCGCTCATAATTGTTTTCAGACATCACACCATAGACCATGGTGTCTGATAGGACCTGAATGCTCTTCTGTGTTATGAATGGCTCATTCTAGGTGGGGATCTTGTTACAGATTTTGTAGTGGAACTCCAAAGCTTCATGTTAAATCTCTTGTTTTGCAGATATTTGGGAATAGTCCTAATTTTAGTGAAAACAGAATCACAACAGTTAGTAATGGTGCTTTTTTTGTGGGTATTTTTGGCATTATCCTGGGGAATGCTGCTGTACAAATGAAGGAATGTATGGTTTGCAGATAATGAAATACTCGTAGCACCAATCTGTCATTCTATGTGAAGCCAAAATATCACAATGAACAACTGATAATTTTCTGTGCCTGTGGTACCATTAAAACCCTAATCAAAAAAGTCAAGTGTTTTTTGAAACACTTTATGAAGAGTGGCTCTTTCCAAAATATTATTTTGGATGATCTTATCGATAAGTAATTAAAGAGGACCTGTTACCCCTCTACTGCATGGCAATCTAAATGCAGCACTGAATGCAGCATGTCTGCTGCATTCAGGGAAAGGGTCACCCATGTGTCTGTGTGCTGTGTACCCCAAGATATAGGCTTTGTAAAACTTAGCCACTGTGGCTGGAGGGAGCTTGATTGACTGGGACCATTCCCTCCCCCTCTGCCTTTGAGTGCCGCCTACTGCAGTGCAGGCTCTGACCTCCTCCTCTCTGTCACTCACAGCATGCAAATCATTTGTCCTGATGTCAGCTCCAGATTGCTGCCCTGACAAAGCATAAACAGCACAGTAGGAGGCGGCACAGAGAGGCAGTGGGGGATGGAATGGCCACAGTCAATCAAGCTCCCTCCAGCCACAGTGACTACCTCCATGGCTTCTAACTTTAAATTTTACAAAGGCTATATCTCAAGATACACAGCACACAGACTCATGGGGGACCCCTTCCCTGAATGAAGCAGACATGCTGCATTAAGTGCTTCATTTAGATTGCCATGCAGCAGGGGGGGTGACAAATCCTCTTTAAGGATACTCTAGGATAAGACGTACTAGTCAACTTTTACAGAAGTCTATCAAGGAGACTGTATTGGAAACATTTTCCCAATCCAAGCCCCATTTTACTGATAATTTCCCATCCACACCCCATTTCTCCACCCTTTGAATGTAAAGGGGAACTCTGGGGAGATAAAATTTGTTTGTCCCTGCCCTCCTGCATGATGAAGCAAAGCTGTCTCCTACAGTTCTAGGATCTATAGATCACTTATAATCACATATCTGCTCCTCAGCTCTCACCCCTCCCTTCAGGGACAGAGAAATTCAGTCCTGCATAGTGCTAAAGTTTCAGGGGACAGGAAGCTACCAAGTTTATAGGGGGAAGGGGAGACCATGGCAGTGCTGAATCAATAAATGTAGTGCTTTGCCTCTGCTCCTAGGCTGATACATGACAGTACACATTATGCACCATCATATCATTGTACAGCAAAAGATAATAGCATGTATTTCTATCTTCTTGGTGACATGATTGCTATTTGAAGTGAGAACACCCCTGAAGGTAGAACATTACATAGGATGATATATGAGGGGCAGTATGTACTGTGACCATGGGGCTGGTGGCCACGCCCCTGCTATGACCCCGGTTCATACAGAAGTATGAGAAGGCTGGATTGAAGAATGATCCTGGAGCTCCCAGGGTCCATGCCCCCGACACACCTCCTGTCACTGCTGCAGCATGATGCTGAATTTCTTTGTCCCCAAATGGAGGGGTGAGAACTGAGGAGCAGATATGACTTTATTGATTTGTAAGCAATCTATAGATCCTAGAACTGTAGAGCACAGCTCTACATCATAATGTAGGAGGGCAGAGACAACACAAAAAAAAATCTCCCCGGAGTTCCTCTTTAAGATTGGCCATTGAAACTCCATCTGGTGATAAAGTATCTTGGAATAATGCAAAAAGAAATCATCATGGCATGATACTATATGGAAGCATTTGGAAGTACTTTGGAGCCAACTATTAGCCGGGATGTCAGCCCTTTCACTAGGAGCCTTCTGGACATTTCAGGATACTTGGAAAATATGTAATGAGCCATTAGTCTTTTATCAGTGAAGTCTCATTCATCCTATTATTAGTGAGTGAGGATACAGTAGGTGAGGAGAGAGGACCCTGCCTGTGAGGGCTCACAGTCTAAAGGGAATGGGTGAGGATACAATAGGTTACATGAGAGGACCCTACCTGCGAGGGCTCACAGTCTACAAGGGATGGGTAAGGATACAGTAGGTGAACAGAGAGGACCCTGCCCATAAGGGCTCACAGTCCACAAGGGATAGGTGAGAATACAGTAGGTAGGAGAGATGACCCTGCCCACGAGGGCTCACAGTCTACAAGGGATGGGTGAGGATACAGTAGGTGAGGAGAGAGAACCCTGCCTGAGAGAGCTCACAGTCTACAAGAGATGGGTGAGGATACAGTAGGTGAGGAGAGAGAACCCTGCCTGAGAGAGCTCACAGTCTACAAGGGATGGGTGAGGATACAGTAGGTGAGGAGAGAGAACCCTGCCTGAGAGAGCTCACAGTCTACAAGGGATGGGTGAGGATACAGTAGGTGAGGAGAGAGGACACTGCCTGAGAGAGCTCACAGTCAACAAGGGATAGGTGAGGATACAGTAGGTGAGGAGAGAGAACCCTGCCTGAGAGAGCTCACAGTCTACAAGGGATGGGTGAGGATACAGTAGGTGAGGAGAGAGGACCCTGACCACGAGGGCTCACAATCTACAAGGGATGAGTGAGGATACAGTAGGTGAGGAGAGAGGACCCTGCCCACGAGGGCTCACAGTCTACAAGGGATGAGTGAGCATACAGTAGGTGAGGAGAGAGGACCCTGCCCAGGAGGGCTTACAGTCTACAAGGGATGGGTGAGAATACAGTATGTAAAGGGAGAGGACCCTGCCCACGAGGAGTCACAGTCTACAAGGGATGATATATTTGTTGTTCGTGATCCCTTTCCTCTAAATCTTGCCAACGTTTTAAAACTTTGTCAGAGATGGCTGAAACGGGTATAAAATTTCCATGTTGAAAACATTTTTTTGCAGCTATGAGTTACGCTAAAATTAAAAAGTTTTATCCCAAATTGCTTTGATAAATGTTCCCTAATGAGATCAGGAGGTCGGAAATTAGACGAAAGGGCTCATAGGTGGAGAAATAGAACGATTACTGTGATAGGACAAATTACAATGTTTTTTATTTGCTGTTGTACTATTGATTTCTGATAAGTTTGTTAAAAAACATTGACCATCACATAGCTCCTATATGCAGCCAGACGTTAATTACGAAGACCTGAGGACACGTCTTCTTGTTTTCTTTCCTATTTTATGTTGATCTGGAAGGACATTCCTAAATTTGTGGTTTTCCCTTTGAAATGTCAAAAAACGCAAAATACAAGTTGTTCTAATATAAGAAAACATTCTTTAATTACCCCGGATCTCTGAACATTCATGTCATTCACCCTTCCTTTCATCTGCCGCCTGAATTTCCATGACACAGCACAACCTTCCAAAGTAGACGTGAATGTTTGATGAGTATTGCCCCAGATGGGAAAACAGGTGATTGACACGTGAAATTAGTTCATCTATGTCCGGAGAAACTAAACCGCCAGTATAGAGAACACTGCAGTAATTATTAAAATTGTATTTATAGAGTAAATTTCAACTACCGTAATTTTTGCCTTCAGATAATATTGATTAATTGATGATAACAGAAACTCAACTGCAAATTGGGTTATGGGGTTTTCTCACTTAAGACATTGATGGGACATTTCTAGGAAATGTCAATAATACATACTTGGTAAATTCCCAAAATGTTTGGGAGATTTTCTTAAAAAGGTAAGGTCTTCCAGACCTTCGGGATAGCTGGCAATATTCTTGGGTACCACTCAATAGGTGAAAGTTCACAAGCAACCATACATACACATATGTACATGTATATATTGTAGATTGCAATCTTTGTAAACTATTATTGAGTTTCCCGAACATGGGAACCGAAATCCATGGGAACTCCTGAACCCAAAAGTCAAGGCACTATTGGGGTTACAGTCTGGCACTATGTGATAGCAGTGTGACACATCATGGGGCAATAGGGTGCTATTTATGAAGACAGCCTTGATGCATTTGTGGCACCCTGGCACCCCTTGGTTGGGGCACCACAGAACCCTTGGTACACAAATGCAGTAGAAGCAGCAAGCAGCACTCACTAAATAAAAACACCTTTTACACCACTAACAACACCTTAGACACCCTGTTTCACCCCAGGCTTCTAGGGGGAGCTCCACTGGTTACTTTAAGCCAGTTCCCTCTATGTGTGCAGAGGCTAGAAGAGCTGCAGGAGGTGTGCAGTCACTGGTTCTGGAGCTACTAGGCCCAAACCAGCACACCCAGCAAGTGAGAGACCCTTGCAACTGGGGTCAGAGGACAGGAGGAAAGCACCTCTCAGGGACAAAAGGGTTATCTTGACTCTCCCAACAAACCGGTTTCTGGGACCGAACTGTGGGAACAGCCACGTACACCACAGAGAAACCAGCACCCGAACCAGGGGGTCTAGCTCCCTGTACACCTGAAGCACCACCGGATGAGAGCCCAGTCAAGAAAGGGTGCGCCACTTATTCCCTTTTATAGTGCCCTCAGTGCAGCTAACCCAGGTGAATCGAGTTCTACTAGAACGTACAACCCGGTCCGGCAGGATTCCACATCCATCCGACCTTACCAGCACAAGTTAGAAGGAAGCCTACACACTGCTTGCTGTGGAAACTCCAGGAGTGTCAACCTCATCCCCCGGTCCGAGTGTACCTGTTGCCACCAGTAAAGGTACCTAAAGAGACTTGTGTGTCGGTGTGCTATTCCTGGACACCTCGCAGTGTCTACTGAGCTGCCATATCCATCAGCTGCAGCTCCTGGCCCCGGGGACTCCCGCTCATCCTGTGGGAAGCGTCCCAACTAGCTGCCGTCCATTCCCGTAGGCCCAAGCAGCGACGGTGAAATCACCGGAATTCCCGCAGGTGGCGTCACGACAAGAAGAATTAACCCCTATCCGTTCAATCACCCCTTTTGATCTGGACCACTGGGCCCCACAGCCTCGGGCGCGGAGCCGTGACAGGAGAAGCAACGCCCAAGACGTGAAGACCCCGGCTACGGTGAGTCACATTGATGGGTTGGTGGGGCTGAACTGGGGTTTGTAAAGAAGGAGTTTAGTATAGTATTAGTAAATACGGGAGGGGAGGGAGTCTGCCATGACTAGAGCCCCTGTCACACCTAGCGAGATCACTGTTATGTCACAGGTTTTGTGACGCAACAGCGACCTCACCAGCGACCTCGCTATGTTTGACACATAGCAGCGACCAGGCCCCTGCTGTGAGTTCACCTATCATGTTGAAGTGGCCTGGACCATTTTTTGATCGTCGGTTTCCCGCTGGGCAGCATGCATCGGTGTGTTTGACGCCTTAACAACGACCTCGTTGGCGACTCAGAACTCAGCCACGTAGGTCTGAGTCCTCAGACTAGCTGCTGTGTGACGGGGTCCCAACGACCGCTGAGGTCGTTATATGGGTCGCTGTATCGTTGTTGTGTCGTTCCAGCGATCCTTACCAGGTTGTATCGTTGTCAGGATCGCTGGAACGTCAACAAGTGTAACGGGACCCTAGGACAAGACCTTTTTATCACCTTTTTTGTGCCCCCAGCCATAAAGTCAAGCCAAAATAATAGTAATTGGGTACAGATGAGCAATTCAATTTGTACTGCCCTTTTCTGGCATCCATGACACTTGGTCTTCACTTCTGACTACCTCAGAGCGACATCCTGGAAGTCGCAATGCACGTCATAACGCTGAGTGACAACAAATGACTAAATCTAAAGCAAAATTATGATGATGTGGGTTTAGTAACTGTGGAAGGCATCTAAGATGCCTGGCAAGAGATGCCAGGAGCAAAAGTGAAGACTAACTGGACACCAGATCGGCATAGCGCAAAGGGAATCACTCATCTTTATGACTGGATCTGTTCAGTAAAGAATACTGTCAGTATAAAGTCAATTGCATGGGTGCAAGGGAACACAAGAGACATAGACTTGTTTAGAAAGTTCTTGTATAACTTCATACAAGTGATTGCACAAACAGCAGTAGGGTAAAACACAGTTACAGATGTAGAGACTAAAAACAGAGCAAGGCAAGAATAAATCCTTAAAGTGATCCTGACCCCATAACACCACCCCACATCCCCTTCTTACCTACCCCTGCAGCTTGGTATCCTGATGCCATGCATCCCTGGTTCTCCACACACCGTGCTGGCGATCTTTATAAATCACTATTAGGGATGGGCGAGTATCATAATATTCGGAATCGCTATACTCGCAACGAGTAGGTCTCGGTACTCGCTACTCGTTGCGAGTATAGCGATTCCGAGTACTTTTGCAGTGTATCAATAGATACACAGCAAAAGTCCTGTAAAAGAGAGGAAAAGTGGTTAAAAAAATTAAAAAATCGGATACTCACCTTAACCGACGGCTGTACCGGGACCGGCCGGTGCACATCTATTCATGTAAAAGGACCTTTCACTCTCTCAGCCAATCAGATGGCTGGGAGAGATCTGGCCAATCAGATGCCGCCACGTCACAATGACGTGATCGCTAGCGGCCACCTGATTGGCCAGATGGAAAGGTCCTCGGTGTACCTGAGCTTTCAAAAAGCTCAAAACCGGATCAAGAAACGCTCCTCATAGGAGCCAATGCTAAAAACCGGATTACTTCACAAGCAATCCGGTTTCCGTCTCCGGCTCTGCAGCCTGCATTAAAAATTATGCAGGCTGCAGTTTTCGGAGCGGTTTTAGCATCCTCAATGCGGGAACTGGGTTGCTCAGGATGTGTAATCCTGAGCAATGCGGTTCCCGCATATACTTTGCTTATCCCGGGTGCCGCCGGGATAAGCAAAGTGTACTGTGTTCTGTAAAACTTAAAATTTAATAATTGCTTGTACAATGTCTCTAGGGGGTGCCCAGTCCCCCTAGAGACCTTACACCCACTCCGGTGGACATATACTGCTGTAATGTGTTATGTACAACAGCTGACTCCTGTCAGCTGTTGTACACCCACAAACTGACCCCCCCGCATCTTTATACCTGTCCCTGCACCCCCTCTTATCATTTCTAGCCATCCCTTTTGCAGAAAAAAACATTTTGTAAAATAGAGAACAGAGGTTATATTTACCTCGTCCTGTGTGAGTTCTCTGTTTCTGAAAAAGTCTCCAAAGGCGGGCCGGTCTGCTGCTCTCTTCGCCCGCTTTGTAATTATGCACGCCCCCTCTCGGCTTGCTGCAGTGCTGATAGCCTGGCCGCGTCATGAAAGGGGTGGTGCTACTGGTATGACACAGTTTTAGCCCCACCCCTTTCATGATGCGACCAGGCTCTCAGCTCTGCAGCAAGCTGAGAGGGGGCGTGAATAATTACTAAGTGGGCGGAGGGAGCAGCAGACAGGCCCGCCTTTTGAGACTTTTTCAGAAACAGAGAACTCACACAGGACGAGGTAAATATAACCTCTGTTCTCTACTTTACAAAATCATTTGTTCTGCAAAAGGGATGGCTAGAAATGATAAGAGGGGGGTGCAGGGACAGGTATAAAGATGTGGGGGGGGGTCGGTTTGTGGGTGTACAACAGCTGACAGGAGTCAGCTGTTGTACATAACACATTACAGCAGTATATGCCCGCCGGAGTGGGTGTAAGGTCTCTAGGGGGACTGGGCACCCCTGAGAGACATTGTACAAGCATTTATTTATTAAATTTTAAGTTTAGATAGAGTATACAGACACTACAGCACAGGATCACAAATAATTATTTCTTTGAGGTAACACATTTTCTAGAGAGAGGTAGAGAAATGCTTTACCTCATTTAAAGAATCAGCTGTGATCCCATGCTATGTAATGTCTGTATAGTCTTTTACTTCCTCCCCTGCCCAGGAGATGCGGTATGATCAGACCATGTCCCTGTACAGTCAGACACATCCATTACACAGTACATAGCAGGGGCACATATATAACATTATGGCCGCCCCCTCTGGGCTTCATCCAGTGTTGTGAGGGCACAAAAATGTGTGTGACAGGCATTGCGTTCACCGCATCCGGATCCGGATGCGGTGAATGCAATTCATGTTTTAAATGTGACCCTAGCCTATCTAAGCACAGGAGATGTGGTATGATCAGACCATGTCCCCATACAATCAGACACATTCATTACACAGTACATAGGAGGAGCACATATATAAGATTATCTCAGCACAGGAACATTATTTTAAAACACATCCAATTGTGGAAATTATTATTATTCCAAGATCTTTTGATTGAAATTAACTTTATTCATGGGAAAACCTCTTTAATAGCCCTCTGTATCTGTACTTGTACATATCCTGTCTGGGGACCGGCTGATGCAGCATTATGTGAATCCCCTACTTATTATATTGATAGCTGAACCATATATGATGGCACTTTCTACTATTTACCTTTTATATCTCCCATAAATTGGAGCTTGTGATCAGAACCCTCACTCCTCTTGGTATCAGCTGATTTTTTTGTTACTATGTATTGTCTCAAATTGTCTGTACATGCCCCCTCTGAATTGTAAAGTGCTGCAGAATATGGTGTGGCTATACTTATTAAAATATATGTTTTCCAAGTCTTGGACAACCCTTGTTGCATCATTAATTGCCTAAACGACTAAATCGACCTCTTGCCTACATTGTGGATAGCAGGTGGACTATAAACAATTTAATCATCATCTAGTTTAACCCCTTTACGACCTAAAATGTACCTCTTTGTACTAAGTTGCCGCTCTCCCTTTGATACGAGCTCACACGCCGAGCTCACATCATTCTGCACATGTCGGCTGATCTGATCAATCAAAATTTGCAGCTAATGCCTGTTAACCCATTAGATCACACTGTCAAACTCTGACAGCATGTTCTAACACGCGACGGTGGGAATCTCACTATTCCCTGTCACCACCGGCATCCCCGTGACCCGATGGGTTGCCATGAAAGCATAATGACCTTTGTCTCTGTCATGACTCTTGCTGTGAATGCTAGCTGAGCGCCGGCATTCACAGGATATGATCATTTCTGCATCAACCCACTTGTAAAAGTTGCATGTTAAAATGTGCAAAAATCTCCGCCGGAAACCTTACTGCAGGCAGGGACTGGGCTGAGATGCGTTCAACAAACATGCAAGATATGATAAACGTCATGTTTGTCTAAAACATCTGAAGCAGTCGAGAAGACATGAAAAGAACAGAATTGGAAAGACAACTTAAAACACATCGCAAAATGTATAGACAATAATGGTTGCTAAATCTGGTATTCCCGCCGACTCTATCACACCTATCAAGGTCTCTCGTTCTCTGTACAAAAACATGCAAACCAATATTTAATTATACCCCCAACCACGATGTATGGATTGAACATGAAAACAGAGGTACGTTTCTCTCGGAAGTTTATATATCTGTACATTCTGTCCCCTGTGGGATGTAAAACGCTTTTACGGGAAGGATCTCATTACACTCACCTCCTGTTTTATGATCTTTTTTTGGCAACATGTGTAAGGAATTATTTTCATTGGTAAAATCCAGCATTTACAGGAGGTGAATGTATGTGAGTGTCGATAATAATGTGTACATAATAATGTGTACTTGTTGTGTAAGGGTGCATCCTCACGATCTGGAGACACAGCGTTTTGGACGCAGCGTCTTTGCGCTGCGTCCAAAACACTGCGTCGTACAGTACTAGCATAGTGGATGGGATTTCAAGAAGTCCCATCCTCACTATGCGTAACCCGCCCGCAGCGTCTTTGGAGCTGCGGTGCGGGTTGCCGGCAGTCCGCTCCTCCGCACCATGTTTATTTCATGCTGCGGAGTCGGAAGCAGCTGCCACAGAGAGACTGCATGGAGAAGCCGCCCCGCACCCGCCGCACATGGTGAGTACGGGGCGGCTGGGTTCTCTCTGCAGCCACCCGCGGCTTCCTCAGGTCCGGAGGAGCTGCATCCAACACGCAGCTCCTCCGGACCGTGAGCACATACCCTAAGGGCTCACTCTCAAGGTACTGTCACATGCGGCAATATTGCTAGGCAATTTGCTGGTTGCAGTGAAATCATGGACGCATTGTTCTATTTTGTTGCCGTGTACAAATGTAACAATGTGTCCATGATTTCACTGCAGCCAGCAAATTGCCATGAAATTGCATGCAATATTGCCACGCGTGACGGTACTTTCACTTGCATATAAGTTATCATTCTGATTCTCATCCAGACAGTGGTATGAGTTTGATGCGTATTTAATTCCTCTCAGCATTGAACAGTTTTGACGTGGGGTGTAAGTGTCCGGGTTTCAGAGACGTTAGCCTCTATAGGAAAAAAACAAGCGCAATAGGGTCTTATCTCCAATTATGAAGTGCTGGCTGGGGTGGACAATGCTCACCTGGGACCCACAACCGGTTTGAACGCTTTATTCAGCTGCTGATGGAGCACACTTCCATGTGTACTGTGGTGTAGATCAATGGCTTTAATGGACAGCGTGTTTCAGTCTGCTCTGTTGTACGATTATATCGACCACGCTGGATCAAATGTGAATTGTATTTTATTTCAACGCCTTTCAGAGCCAGTCGTGCTCCTTCGTCAGGAATATGAAACCATCACTTCATATTCCTGAGGAAGGAGCTCCAAAATGCGTTGAAATAAAACACTATTCACATTAGATCCAGCGTGGTCGATATAATCGTACAACAGAGCAGACTGAAACACGCCGTCCATTAAAGCCATCGGGTTTCAGAGGGGCTCACTGCACATGGTCAGAAGTCATCCACACTTCTGGGCATGCGCACTACTCTAAAGCTGGGTGTATGTATCCTGGCTTCAGAGAGGCATAGTGCAAAAGAATGGAAGTGTAGAAGACTAGTGATCAAGTGTAGTGAGCCTCTGTGAAGCCAAGGGTGCATACAGACATTATTAGAGAAGCTCAATGCTGAGGGGTACAAAGCCGCGCATGCGCACGCAGC
The DNA here is from genome assembly GCA_033576535.1 of Allobates femoralis. NCBI lineage: Eukaryota > Metazoa > Chordata > Amphibia > Anura > Aromobatidae > Allobates > Allobates femoralis. Next base: position 39,597,747 of record JARQOC010000004.1, on the reverse strand, counting down.
ATTGTATATCAATGCTGATGACACTGGCTATGGAAAGCATGTTATCACTCCCCCAGGAGCATGATTACATGCTAAGTGGGCTGACTAGTTAGTGAACTAATGCCCCCTCGACTAGTCAAAGCCCTAATTACCGTATCATAAATGATCTTTACAAATACTTTTTCTAAAGATCTCTCTATGGATGCTTCTACATGCTGGCCCTAGTAGATAGAGATTATAGATATGTGCACCGATCTGCTCTTGGTTCTGTGTGACCAGAGGACCTGACATGTTGCCTTTAATGGAGGAAGTCATTAGAGCATGATGTAGCTAATTAAGAGGCACATGCCATTTAATGAATTAGAAGCATCTGCTCACTCGTACGCACCGCTGGCACCAATATATTCTAGTCCGGGACTGAAGTACATTTCTGGAATAAGTTTCAACATTTAAGTGGTGTAAATGATCATCAGGTTTACGGGTGGGGGAGGCCACACCACGTCTCACCCATTCAATAGTTTTGCAGGACTCCAATCAGCGTGAAAAGATTTGACCTCAACATATGTGACGACAGATAAACTTGTGGTAGTTGTTCTTTTACATTTGTGCCATCACCCGAGATCTATAGTGATTATTCAGTGTTTTCTGCCTCACTCTCCTTATCTCTATTGCTAAGTTGTGAGCTGTGACGTCCTCTCACTATCCAGACTGTAGGGACATACTATCAATAACGACAATTTATCGCCCATACTTTTACATAGGCTATGATATTACCTCCGGATTGTCTTTGCTACACTACATGAAGAGATAGCTGCAACGTATTACAGGGAAGCCTACGCGTCCATGGCTGAAGTCATGTGAACCTTCTCAGGCTGATGCAATCTTCTGCAATGTGTAACATGTGGCATTGATTCACACGAATCAAATCACAAATTTGCTTCTTTCTACTTTGCATGTATATATATTACTTGCATTTTCCAGGATACATAGTCCCTCCTGTGGGCTTATAGGAACCAAACCTGTCAGGCCCCTTATTCCCTCCAAACCAGTAGGATTTACATTTGCACGTCAAAATTCCCTTCCTCACCAGCCCTGTATAACATCGTTTTGTAAACTCAATGTGAACATAAAGCATTTATTACCTCCATTTTTTGTATACTGATTAGGACTTTGGCTAGTCGAGGGGGTGTTGTTTCACCAGACTAGTCGGCACTCCTACCCTGTGGGCGTGATAACATGATTTCCATGAGCCTGCATCATGGCCAGTTCCTGTAAATCTTGCGCATGAGCGCGTATTGTTTCAGAAGCGTTAGTGCGGCTCTGAAGCCGGATGTACGCGTTCTGGCACACTGCATATAAATGGAAGTGCCGAAGCTGTTTCCCAATCATGCACTTTGCTCCTCTCTGAAGCCGGGATGCATACACTCCGCTTTAGAGGCACAATGACTCTACCGAAATGAGCAGCGTGCATGCGCAAGATTTTCAGAAGCTATCCATGACATCGGCTCATGGAAATCATGTTATCTCACCCACAGGGGCGTGATAACATGGAAAGAGACCGATTAGTCTTGGGAAACAACACCACTTTGACTAATCAAATCCCTAATTAACATACAAAAATGGAGGTAATAAATCCTTTTTTTACACATTGAATTTAGAGAATGATGTTGTACACAGCTTGTTAGGAAAGGAATTTTGATGTAGAAATGTGAATACTTCTGCTTGGAGGGAATAAAACCTGACAGGTTCCCTTTAACGGTAGTGCTGTCACGTCGCCGTCGGACTCGGTGACAATTATTCCTTACCCAGCCACTAGGCGGCCCTGGATTCCTTTGGCTAGTGGTGCCGGTGATAGGGGGGCCATGTCTTCATCAGGACCTGCTACTTTGGTTCCGGCCTCTGTCACTGGGCATCACCATGCTCCTCCTGTGGACGATGCCGGTGACAGAAGAGAGGTCCCTGCAGAGGCATCTGGTGGGACCAACTTTGTTCTCTATCAGAAGTGGGGTGGTTGGTACCAGTCGTGCATCACCATCTGCCTGGTTCTAGGGGCAGTCCGGATGAGGTATCAAGCTTTGAGCTTCAGCCTATGAGAGTGAACCGCACCCTTCAAATAACTTGGGACCTGTCCTGCAAACCACCAGATATATTCTTGGTTTCCCCAGCTATCTAGTTTGTGCTCTATTATATTGACTCTGACCATGCCTGAATTTTGACTCTTCTACCGCCTGACGATTTTGTACTTTTGCTGCCCTCCTGGTTTTGAAGGCACCTTCTGACTACGTTTTTGGATCCTGATTTTTCTACTCCCTGACCTTCTAGTCTTGTCCCTTCCTGGCGACCTCCCTGCTCCGGTCTGCTGCTCACCTATAGGCAGCTACCTCCTGGGCTATGCTGTAATTCCAAATCCCTGTATAGGGGTAAAGGATCTCAGAGTTTCTCGGGGTGCTGCCTTATAACAGCTCAGCCTTTGCAGCGGACGGTTGTCACAGGTACATGGACATCGTGTTCACCATACCACTTCAATTTGCTTTTTCAGGTAGAGGTATACGATAATTTCCTTAATGGATAATCCATGAATAAAACCAAATAACTAAAGGAAATGTCATTATTATTAAATTCCTAAATATTTTTAATTAGCAGTTCCACAATAGTTTGTCTTGTGAGGTAATCACTATAGAATTAATAGCTATTAATATAGACTAGATCGCGGACTGCTCTTAGCCAGAAGAAATTGTGACAAGACAGTAGAAGCAGGTAGTTAGCAACTACCTGCTGGGAAGTGCTTAGCCCCATAGTGAAAAAATAAGTTGCAGATAATCCCTTTAAATGTGAGTCAAATAGTAAGTTCTCCAACTTATTGCTATACTTCCATTATGACACATTGTCCTGATTGTCTAGTATCTAGTAAAAGGCTGACAAACTCAAGAATGTAGGCGATGTCTAGGGCACCTGTTCTAAGGAGTGACATGAAGTCCGGCCCATTGAACAAATTCTTCTTTATTACTCTTAAAGATCCTAAACATAGGGGAAATCAAGAATTTACATAGCTATACTAGCAGGGGCGTAACTAGAACTGGCAGGGCCCCATAGCAAACTTTTGAACGGGGCCCCCTCCAAGACACCCCCCCAATGACACGCCCCTCCAAGACACGCCCCTCAATGACACGCCCCTTCAAGACACACCCCCTTACAGGCCCCAGCAGTATATACAGCAGCCCCAGTGGTATACAGCAGCCTCCCCAGTGGTATATACAGGCCCCAGCCGTATTACAGCAGCCCCAGTGGTATACAGCAGCCTCCCCAGTGGTATATACAGGCCCCAGCAGTATTACAGCAGCCTCCCCAGTGGTATATACAGGCCCCAGCAGTATTACAGCAGCCCCAGTGGTATACAGCAGCCTCCCCAGTGGTATATACAGGCCCCAGCCGTATTACAGCAGCCCCAGTGGTATACAGCAGCCTCCCCAGTGGTATATACAGGCCCCAGCAGTATTACAGCAGCCTCCCCAGTGGTATATACAGGCCCCAGCAGTATTACAGCAGCCCCAGTGGTATACAGCAGCCTCCCCAGTGGTATATACAGGCCCCAGCAGTATTACAGCAGCCCCAGTGGTATATACAGGCCCCTGGTGGTGGTATATACAGGCCCCTGGTGGTGGTATATACAGGGCCCCTGGTGGTGGTATATACAGGGCCCCTGGTGGTGGTATACAGGGCCCCTGGTGGTGGTATATACAGGCCCCTGGTGGTGCTATATACAGGCCCCTGGTGGTGGTATATACAGGCCCCTGGTGGTGGTATATACAGGCCCCTGGTGGTATATACAGGCCCCTGGTGGTGGTATATACAGGCCCCTGGTGGTGGTATACAGGGCCCCTGGTGGTGGTATATACAGGCCCCTGGTGGTGGTATATACTGGCCCCTGGTGGTGGTATATACAGGCCCCTGGTGGTGGTATATACAGGCCCCTGGTGGTGGTATACAGGGCCCCTGGTGGTGGTATATACAGGCCCCTGGTGGTGGTATATACAGGCCCCTGGTGGTGGTATATACAGGCCCCTGGTGGTGGTATATACAGGCCCCTGGTGGTGGTATACAGGGCCCCTGGTGGTGGTATATACAGGCCCCTGGTGGTGGTATACAGGGCCCCTGGTGGTGGTATATACAGGCCCATATACAGTGCTGCCGGCTGGGTGGGAAGCGCGGGAAGCGCACAGTTATCTGCTCTGCCTCTCCCCGTCTCCCGGCTTTTGGTGGGGGGGCACTGCTGCGTAGTGATCACTTCCTGCAGCCCCTCTTCCGGATCCTCTTCCAGGATAGCGGTCGCAGCGGGCGGCTGGGGGCACAGGCAGTAGGGCCCCACGGGGAGCTTGGGGCCCCCCCAGGGAGCTCGGGGCCCGCCGACCGCGGTAGTTACGCCGCTGTATTGCAGCTGTACGGCATAGCAGACGTAGCGGCGCTGGGTCCGGGCCCCCCACAAGCGCCGGGCCCCAAAGCGACCGCTACGTCTGCTATGCCGGTAGTTACGCCCCTGTTACTAGTGTATGCGTTCATGGGTTTCCTTAGAACCATAGAATGGTGGAGTTAGAAGGGATCTCCTGGGCCATATGCTCCCACCCCTGCTCAAAGCAAGATTTACTAAATCATCTCTGTCCAGCCTCTGTGTGTAGACGTCCATTGAAGATGAACTCACAACCTCTCGTAGTAGTGTGGCACCCCAGGGTTCATGTGCCACAGTAACACCACAGAGCGTTAACTCCCCAGATAACCCACAACACTACACTAGCGCCTCCAGGCCAGAAGGGGGAGCTAAAGCTGCTTCCCTATATATTCTGGTGTGGAGAGGAAGTGGCAGTTAGTTCAGTGCAGGGCAGCACAGAGGGAAGAAAGGTCCTGGGTGTAAAAAAGCTGTGTTAGGCTCACCCCACGGTCCACTGTCCAGTTCTAGGTCGAGCCAGGGTCTGAGGAAAAGGAGAAGCAGAGGAACACACCCAGGACACCGAGTTACCCTAAACTCATCCCGGAGGAGCGCAAAGAATGGATACCGGATCCGATGCTGTGTCTGACGCAAACAGCACAGTGAACCCCGGATGAGTGAAGATCCCACATCCTCACTGTACCACAGCAAAGCAACACGGCGGGGTCAGGAACATAAAGATAAGACTCAAGTTGCCTAGCAAGTTGGTACCCGTGAGGGGAGATAGGGCCGGCAGCCTAGCTAAAGCGGCAGCAGGGCCACACACACAAAGCGCAGGAGTAGGAAGCCAAGGACCCGGACAGGGTGGGAGCAACCCGGTCCCGGTACAGACTCCGTGGACAGTATTCTGCTGAATGTCATCTACAGTAAAGACTTGCAAAACTACAAAACCATGAGTCTGTGTAATCCTTGCACTTGAGCCCTACTCTCCCTCACAAACTGTTATCATCACTACTGCGCCGGGGATCAGGCTCTGCCCGTGGAGAGCCGTCACATCACAAGCTGCCATCCATCATCCCAGGAGGTTCTGCAGCAGCGGTGGTCACCCTGACCACATACCATGGGTGACGTCACGACTTTCATCCCTGTAAATACCCCCCTTTACTTGTGAGCTCAGGACACGGTCCGGACCAAGACTGCCGTGATAACTCCCGTGATACCCCGGTCCGGTACCGAGTACCCCGTCCCAGTGGGATCCACAGTAGCCTTAGCAATGACTAAGGATGGATTCACACCAGAAACGCATTATGCATATGTTACTAATGCATTTTCCATGTAAATACTTGATTTCCTGCGTACAAGATTTGTACAAGTAAAAAAGAAGGATTTGTTCATTGAGCCGGATGTCTTTGTTTCACACATCCTTAAGCCAAGCCATGGCAGAGCTCATGCCCGGCTCTGAATGGAAAGTGGATTGCAGTAGTGGTGAGCTGGACTTCTCTTTATACACCTGTGGTGAGAGAATCTGTTATAGAAAAAAAACTTTTAAGTATAATTTTGCTTAATTGGACAATATTCCTATAGCTGTTTTTTATGAGTTCTTCCAGGAGAACACCATCTCCAAGAGAAGAGATTAATGGTCATGGACATAATAGCACTATACTGAGCATGGTCAAGAATATTCAAGCATGAAGAGAGGAAAAGGATGGCACTCACCGGTGAGTAAAATATTCCGTGGGTCCTGAAGCGCACTCTCGGAGCGAAACGTCAGCCATCATCTGCTTGTTACTCCTGCCTTGCCTTACATATGGATAAAATAAATACTTAACAGTGAGTGCCGTCCTTTTCTCTTCTTCATGCTCGAATTTTTAATGACTCTGCTGGATACAGTGTGTGCATAAATCAATGGTGTCTGACACACAACACGAAACTACAAAACAAGGTGAAAACAGGGGGGACAAATACAACAGGGTGGGTCATACTCCTGAGAATGGGGGAAAGGGAGACCTCCAGCACTCACCCTTGGTTGTGCTCTGATCTCCCTACCATCCCTATATGGTTCTTTCACCCCGTCACCAAGCAGGATACCTTGCTGTTAATCTTCACTAGGGAGATGGCCGGCGGGAGCACAACCGCTTTTCTAAAACTGACAAGAAGGTAAGGAAGACAGACAGGGGAAACACCAACACAAATTCACATCTGCAGCCACTCTCCAAAGCAGTATACGGCTTGGCAATGGTCAGCTATCCAGTATAGCTCCTTCCTCCCAGGAAGCTTGGCTAGAAATGAAGTTCAATCACCAGCAAGGAATGCTGGATCATGTGATCATATAAAGAGGATGGGAGTGGTAACAAAGTAGCTTCACCTGGGTAGAGCACCTAGGAGCTTTGCTAGCAAGGGAAACTGAGATTAACACCTCCAAAGGAAAGAAACATGTTTAATATAAAATCTCAGTAAAGAAATTTGACTCAGGTGTCAAACTTGTCACAAGTCTCCAAGGCACTGGATACAAAAGCACAGATTTGTTGGCAATGTACCTTTGACTCAATGCCCCGCTGTGTGCCTACACATTAATGGTGGCATAAAGTATATCCCTGGCACACTTAAAAAATGATAGAGGAAGATGAATTATTTTGATGATTTTTATTCATTCGCAGTGCTGATGTGATAAGTCATAATGTTTCGGCTCTCATGAGCCTTCTTTTATTTTTTGTTAATTTGAACCTTGTACAGAATCATCTGAAGAAGGCTCATGAGAGCCGAAACGTTATGACTTAGGGCCCTTTCACATCAGCGTTTTTTTAAATTTGCGGCAGATGCGGTGAAAAAACCGCATCTGCCGCAACTGCCGCATAACGGTTCCACTTGCGGCACGGTTGCGGTTTTTTCCATAGGAAGTATAGGGGGACTTGCGGCAGATGCGGCAAGTGCGGTATTGCACTTGCGGCAGGTGCGGCAGAGAAAAAAACCGCAGTAAGCCGCGGTTTTTTTCTCTGCCGCACCTGCCGCAAGTGCAATACCGCACTTGCCGCATCTGCCGCAAGTCCCCCTATACTTCCTATGGAAAAAACCGCAACCGTGCCGCAAGTGGAACCGTTATGCGGCAGTTGCGGCAGATGCGGTTTTTTCACCGCATCTGCCGCAAATTTAAAAAAACGCTGATGTGAAAGGGCCCTTACCATCACATCAGCACTGCAAATGAATAAAAATCATCAAAAGAATTCATCTTCCTTTATCATTTTTTAAGTGTGCCAGGAATATACTTTATGCCTTAGTGTTTTTTTTTCCCTTGAGCACCTACCAGCAGGCGAGCCAGACTTTATTCTTTGCAAACTACACATTAATGGTGGACCTATTGAAGTCCGTAGAAACATGGTGCCTGGCTCCCTACTCTTGTTGATTTTTACATAGTCAAGAATATACGTATCTAATGTGTATATATATATATGTATCTAAAAAAAAAACTAGAGGATTTCTTCATGCTTTCACCTTACACTTTTTTTTTTAAATTGTACATGGACATGTCAATTATGGTTCTGTATTTGGGGTATTGATAAAATCTTTTCATCTTCTACGAAGACTAAGAGCTCTTGTGTGAATCTGTATCCACCATGTACATGGCTGGTTTTCTGACACCTCAGGTCTCTTCTTCAGGTTGGTATAAGACAAAATCTGATGTGCCACATACATATACACCTAACATGTTATGGAATAGTGCAGTTCTTAATACAAGTGAGATGGAGCAGAACTGGAATGAGATGGGGTGAAACGGTCATGGCAGTCAATATTGGAACTTGAATGAGATGAGGTGAAACGGTTAATGTAAATGTTGGAACAGTTCACTGATAAGAAGTGTTAAAGTTTTATTGTCCTCTAATTGGGTCTGTTCAAATACATGATGCCCCAAATGCCCTTTCAATGGATGTAAAAAGACATGAATCCATGTGAAATGTTCATTCCTGCTTCCAGCCTGAAGAAGAGACCTGAGTTGTCTAGAAAGCTGCTATTATTTACCATCTTTTCAGTTCACCATTAAAAGGTATCAAGCACTGAGGACTCTCAGATTCCAATATTTTTAAATGGCCTCAGACATTACTGGTGTACTTGTTCCCACCATTAAACTCTCCCCATGGTATACCCTGTGTCTTAGGGCTATCAGGTTTAATTGATCGGTTCACAATTACCCACAAATCAGTCTTGTTTTATCACTACTGTGTTCCTTGTTTGACCTGGAAGTTGCTAACAGCGTTGTGATGGTGTAGAACAGCCCAGCTGAATGCCCCACATACTTCTCATTCTCTTCAAATAGCTCGAAATTGAAGTATATGGCAAGCATCAATCTCACTGAAATGTAATCGCCCTAATAGGTCCCCGGTGGACGCTTTTCTAAGTTAGGATCCCGGAGCACAAATAAGCTCTAGATGCTGTTTATTTGCCATTAAAGCACAGTCATCAGTTGTCTCGTTAGCTGTAAGTCCTTTATAACTCTGTATAGTTTTCTGGACGTTCACTAGGGAACTGCTCTATTTTGGTATCTAAAGAAAAATTTTTACTTAGTGAGGTGATGGGGATTACGGGTCCAATCCTCCAGCGTTATAGCTGTATGGCAGTCACTCATCTTCCTGACATTAGCATGCACATTGCACATCAATCTATTTTCGCGTGTGTTGCGGGTTTCCTCTCTGCATGATGATTTCATTTGTCTCTATATGTCAGTTTCCATAAACCTTGCATTAATCAATACATGCAAATATATGAAGCAGTGCTTTTTTTGTGGGGGTACGTGGTGGTACGGCGTACCGGAAAATATGCAGAGGGAGGGGCGGAGCTATATGGGGACTGCCGTCCACTGCATGCTGTACCGTCCGCCCGACACCACCCTCCCTCCCCCCCCGCTTCTTAATCACAACCGCCGGCACCTGATAGCACCCACCCCCCCACTCCTTCCCGCTCCTCAAGCTGCCGGCGTCTATCAGCACCCCCCACCCCACTCCTCGCCTCAGTACTGGCAAATATTCTTTTACAAAAAAAGCACTGATATGAAGTAGTCAATTACCTAAGCAGAGATATATGCTTCTTTCTCCACTTATGAGCTACTTCTTACCCCTCCCCCCGGCACTTAGTATGTAGTCAAAAATATAGCTAAAATTAATTTTATGATATCTATCTAATCTATTAATCTTTTCTGGTTAAAATTAATCTTATGATATGAAGTAATTTTTTAAGAGCAGTGCTTTAACTAGCATAGCTAGGGGCTAAAACCTCAGTCCTATACAGACCATATATATGAAAAAAGGACTGCAGCGCTCTTTCTAGGATGTTCTTAAGCCTTTATTGGCCTTCAGGCAGGTTGTAGCAACGTTCCGGTCAGTTCATGACCTTCTTCCAGCAGTCACATGTGGCTAATGCTGGTGTTTTTATACATTCTACTTTATCAATTTCCATTATCCAATTAATGTACATTACAGACATATAAACATCCTATTACATCCTCCACCTTGTTTATATTGTATACTATAGCTTCTTTACAATATATACATATAGTGATTCTATTATATTAGCCATAATCCCTTCTTTTAAACCTCTAAATATAAGAAATGTATCAATTGCTACTCAGGTGTCTGCTTAATTCATTAGTTAATTTTTCTTAAATCTTTGTATCACCATGAATACCTCCTGTACAGCGTGTTTGTGCTGTTCACCACCATGATCGTGTTCCTATGACTAGACTGCGCATGCGCCGGCTCCTTAGCTCCCCTTGTTGCTGCGCCATCTTACGACTCTCGCACATGCCCAGTGACTATTTTGTTCTCTCCATTGCTTTACTCTTTCTCCTCCAATTTTATATAATAAAATAAGTATATTAAAATTTTAAGTTAGCGGTTAGTATTGTGAACTAATATATATTACAAGATTGGTTTTATTCAAGTGTTTTGTGCATAAATAATTGTAATGTTATATATGAGCTTCTTAAAATGACAGTGCTTAATTTTGATATTTTGATGTGTTTTAATAAACCTTATTTCATATACATAAAACCACTTATTTGTGTATATATATCAAATATTTACCTCTTTTTTAAGTGCATATATGTGTATATAAATTATTTGTAAGATTTTACCACTGAAAACCATCGTTTCCTATTGGGTTACAATTTTTTTTTTTTTTTTTTTATTTTGTTGATATCAATATGTAAAAAATGCACCATTATTTTAAGGATCCATCATATGCTCTTCCGTCCCCCATTTATAGTGACACCCGTTTCTGGGTATTTTTCACCGCCTTGTCAGTACAGTGATACCGGGGTATTTCACTCCTTTCTCACTACCTGCTCAAAGGTTTTCAAGGGACTTTGAGCCAATTCGATCCATTTATTTCAAGTGTACGCTGATGAAATTCCTTTTAATGTAACCCATAGTTTTTTAGGTACGAGGGTGAAATAATAGATGAATATTTATATATATATATATTTCTGCATATATATTTTATTGATGATGCTCATAAAAATTACATTGTGAAATAAATTTGCAAATAAAATTAATCTTAGACAGAATACCTGGAGCTTAGCGGCTCGTTGAAAGTTGATGTTAGGCTCAGGGGTGCATCAAGCCCCCCTGCCACCGGAGCCTCACAGTGAGGAGCAGGGGGTGTTTGGTGCGGTTGATTGCCCTGCCGACGCAAGTGAGGACCGGAAGGGGGGGGAGGGCTCTTGAGTGCTGGCGCAGCTGGCGCAAGTGAGGACCGGGGTAGGGGCTTGGTTGGGGAGTTGGTGAGTGTTGGTGCAGCCGCCGCCCTGCCGCCGCAAGGGAGGGTTGCGTGCTACCAGCGGCAAGTGAGGAGTGGGGGGGAGAAGGTGCACCTTACCACTGATGCACCCTCCTCAGAAGAAGCTGGTGCGAAACGCGTCAGGGGGCGGTCACAGGAAGGTAAATGGGACCCTTGGCTTTGCATGTAATGTGTCATCCTCATTAGGTATAGTGTGCACCCATTTTGGGGCACTGTTATTTGATGGATAAAGTTATACCTGAGGATTGAATACTATTGTGGTTGAACTCTGTCATGCGGTCCTCTTTCTGTGTACCACTATATATTGTCATTTTTACATGGTGTTTCTTTTAAAATAAATAACTAATTGCAATTGATTTGGCCTGACTCCTTTGGGTTTGTTTGGAAGATACACTGATGCCGCCAGCAGCGGCCATCACACAGGAAGCTGATGTGTGATGCAGGCGCCACCCCATTCTCCACTGCTGCTCCCCCTGCCTGCCTGCCGCCTGAGACTCAGGGCTCACACTCTCCAATGGACGGTGCAGCCCTGGTTAGGCTATATGCCCATGTGCTTTTTTGCGGCGTTTTTTTTGCTGTGTTTCAGCTTTGCAATGAAAGTCAATGTGACTTTTCAGAAGATACGCTCACATGTGCATTTTTGTGGGCTGCAATTGTGCTGCGGAAATCGCCTGCGTTTTTATTAATGTCCCTCCAATTACCATGACCATTTTTGGGCTGCGTTCTCCCCATAGACCTCATTCTAACCCCCCAAAAAAGCATTACAAACGTATGGGTGTTCCCACAGTCCACTTGTGGTGCTTTATTCCTGAGATTTCCAAAACAAAAATGCTCCGATACTCACCCTCCACAGTGAGCCCATAGTGATCCCCTGTGATTCTTTGATTTTTCCATCTGTGTAGTGGAAGATGCAGTGTTTATTGATCTTCCAGGACCTTTGCACCATGAGACTCAGCCTGTCACATGGTGCGCAGGATCTGGAAGATCGATAAAAACAGCTCCCGCCATAGCACAGAGGAAGAATCATTGGGAATCTCTACGGGATGGCAGGGGAGGGTGAGTAAGTGTCTGTGTGTCTGTGTCTGTCTCTGTTTGTGAGTCCCCTTATTTGTGCTGCGTTTTGTATGCGCACAAACACAATAGGTTTGATTTGCTTTAGCGGCTGCTGCCTGATATTGAGTTCTGCTGCTCAGCTTAGGCTGCTTTCACATTGCGATATGTTCCTGTCTGTGGGGATTCTATTTTTTGCTGGACCCCACGGACAGGAAAGGACAGGATCAGATGTGGCCTCCAGATGCCATTTCTGTGTGCAGGTCTGTGATCCGGACACAGAAAGAGCTGGGAGGAGGCAAGCAGGGCACTGTCACTTTCGCAATGTATATACATACATTGCAGAAGTGAAATTAACTAAAGCAAGTGTTAAAAATAAAAAAAATATATCCTCACCTCTCTCCGGCATGTCCCGCGATGCGCGCCATCTAGTTCCAAAGGCTTAAGGACCTGACGGGGCAGGGCTACCCAATCAGCTGATTGGTCACGTGCTCAGTACACTAAAATCGGGTCCGGGAAACAACCTGATGTTTTCCTGAACCCATGCGCCATAGGCCCCCATGTTAATTGCTGCAGACCTGGTCGGATCCGATTCTGTCCGATTTGGTCTGCTGTGCCCAAAATCGGAGCAGTCTCCGATTCTGAGTACAGAAAAAAATCGGACAAAATCAAATCCGTGACTAATTGGACGACAATAGAGCACCAATCCATGCTTATAGGAATACCTAGTGGCCAAATCGGATCTGTGGCTGTCCGTTTTACAACGGACAGCCACGGATGCCCAAAAAATGCAAAGTGAAACTAGCCTTACACGTACCAGAATACCCACATCCTTCTCCTGTTCTGCAGTCCTGAGTTGACTTCCATTTAATGTCTATGTGGCAATGGTTACTCTGTCCTAGGCGCATTACTCTACGTTCATCAACAATAAATTTAATTTGCCAATATTTGCCCATTCAGGCATCTTGTCCTGATTGTTTTCTAATAATCATGCATGGGGGTATTGAAGAGTTGCTTAGACTATGCATTTTGGGACTAAATACAGTATGATCTAAACTTTTTTGGGACAATATTAATAAAGCTCCTGGATGTGGTTTTGGTGATTTTACACCATTGTATGAGGATAAATCCCAGGTCTGCCCTTCAGCGGGAGGTCTAGGTTGCAGGATCCTTCGAAACAGAGGGCAAAACAATTTCGTCGTACATGATACGGCTTTATGTCCATAGTGGGCATATTTCTTACATTATAGGTTTTGGTGCAGAAAGCAAACAGATTTGACTGTTAACTCCCTAACCTCTAATTATCTACAAATCCTATTTGTGTAGGTGATTTGTGCCTCCCGGATTAGTTTAATTATACAGAAGAAAGTTCCCAGCCTGCAGCAGCGGCCCCCTATAGCTTCAGCAGCCTGCTGATTGCCATTGTCTATTGAACTTTACAGTTTTACAGGAGGTAGGAGACCTGACAGATGACACCTTGGATGTGCCCCATACATGATAATCACAGCCTTCTCAGTAACAGACAATGTGTCAGGTTCAGGAGGCCAATTGCGAAAATATTTGGCATACCCTAAGCCCTCATTCTTGGAAGCACTTCTTATATAACCTAATCTGCAGTCTTGTTTTCCTCAGTCTAGTCTGTCCTCAAATTGTCAATGACACATGCATCATTGTGTTGCCGATATGATGTACCAATGTTGTGTGGTTCAAGGAGTTCTGTGCTTTGGGTAATCTCATATATATCTTTATTATAAGGCATAATTTTAATGAGAGTCTCAGGAATCAGCTGTAATCTGGGAAGGAAGTGTTTCCCTACAGCTCCATCACAGGGGAAATAAAGTACTACAAGCACAGAGGAAAAAGGTTCACCAAAGAAATGATGGCTCTGCTGGACCCAGTGATCACATTGTGCCTGGAAAAACTAAACTACGTGGCCTGGGTAGACCCAGGTCAACACTTTCAGGGACTTGTTCCCATGGTTAATAGTGACAAAAGTTAATATGTTTGGTAAGAAACTTCATAAACATATACAGAGCCTTTTAAGTAACAGTTAAAGTTATAGCGCCTCCACCCTTATATGGTTATGTGGCTGTATTCAGTGTGAAGATGGGTTTCACTGAGAATGAGCTTCAGACACAGTTTAGTAGGGACAGTGTTCCAATAGTGCCCCATTGGTACCCCCTTTACTAACTAAAAATACCTCCTCTCCAATAGGCTATGCCCCCATGCCAAGTTAGTTGTAAAAAGTGCCCAAAACACATAATAAATGTACTTTGGCCCAAATTAAGCCACAATTATGGTCTACTTCACTTGATAACTTTTCCCCATTGGGTTATCGAAGCTCATGTCTTCTATAAGTATGATGGTTGTTTAAGGAATCCAGCCAATAGGATTTAACCACCTGTAAATCAGTGCAGTAGGTGATTGACATGTGCAGCATGACATCACTATTTGTTTTGTCCTTCTGCTGTAAGCTGAACCCCCTCTCTCTCATCCATACTAATCCAGTGGGGAGGGTGTTCAGTTTACAACAGACATACAGAAAAAAAACCAAATAGTGATGTCATGCTGCACACATCAATCACCTGCTTCACTGATTTACAGGTGGTTAAATCCTGGGGGTTTGTTTCCTTTAAAGGACCACTAGCCATTCTGGAACAGATTACTGTCAATCACACCCTAGTTGGAATATAGCTACTGATGAACATCTCCTTCCAAAAAATCCTTAACTCATTGGGGCCGATATATGAAAGTGCTTACGACAGAAAAAGGTCGTAAAACAAAAAGAATCTGAAAATTTATGCACCAAAATGTTGAGAATTTTAAATTTTTAAAGCAATTTACCTAATTGGGTGAAGCTGGAGAGGAGTCGGGGCGGCACAAGGCATGACTACACCCGCTTATCAAATTCAACAAAAGTGATGGCAATTCTTACACCAGAAATGTTATTCCAGTTCCCGACTTCTGACGAGGTAAACAACACTGTTATGAAACCCCAGTCTTAAAGCAGCACTCTAGCATTTTTGTTGTTTCAGTGCTGGAGTGGTGCTTTAAATCTAAGCTCCCTGCCCCTATTGTTATACTCACCATCCATTTTCACCATCACTTCCGTCTATCTTTAGCTGTTTGTGACCTGGCGGCTATGCCAGTGGTTCATGGAGCACGCCGAGGTCACAATTCAATACAAGTCTATGAAGCCTCATTTTTCCTCTCATACACTTGTATTTAGAACTTGTGACTTCACTTCTGGACTTCCGATCAGTCAGATATCGCAGTCACAAGATGGGACTGGAATGATGGCAAAAAAAATGAATGTGCTGGAGGGTAAGCATAACACTGGAGGCTGGTGACTTACAGTGTAAATATCATTTCACTGGAAAAAAACAAAAAAACAGAATACTACACTGGTTGTTAATGATGGGTCACATAGCAGCTAAGATTATGCTTTTTTGTGCTGTATGATTTATTTTATAACCTTTTTTGTGCTCTTTTAAATACTGCATTTTATGGCTGTGTGGGCATGGCCAGCAGCTGATAGGGAGCGGTGCAATGTGACAGCAGATAAGGGATTAACAGAAATTGTGACTGACCTGTGTGGAGCCAAATGATAGATCAGAAACTAGTGCCAGGGAAAGAGAAGTTTGCACTGATCCTGAAATTCTGACATTGGTTAAAGGGATCCTGTCACCTCCAGAACGCCTCCTAACCTAACAAAACATGTCCCTGCAGCTTCCGATCACTAATCTCACACTTCTTTTGTCTCCTAAAAGCATCCTGTGAAAGTGCATAAAAACGTTTTAATACTTTCTCATTAGTGATTATAATTAGCAGGGGCTATATTCTTTTTTAGTCACCAGGGCATGTTGTTTTGCAGCCTCGAGGATCCACCCTCTCTCTGTCTGTGCTGCTGTGATGTGGAGTTGATACAGGACTAATGATTTACATTCTGTGAGTGATAGAGAGGGGGGAGGGTAAAGCCTGCACAAGCAGAGCAAACAGACAGAGAGAGGGTGGATCCTGGAGCTGCAAAACAGCCTGCCTTGGTGACTAAAGAATATAGCCCCTGCTAATTATAATCACTAATGAGTAAGTATTAAAACGTTTTTATGCACTTTCACAGGATGCTTTTAGGAGACAAAAGAAGTGTGAGATTAGTGATAGGATGCTGCAGGGACATGTTTTGCTAGCTTAGGAGGCGTTCTGGAGGGGACAGGATCCCTTTAACTGTGCTGTAACCTAAAGTAATCTGATACACTGTCACCTCATCAGATGCAGTCAGCAGTGCGGATGTTCTGTAGGCTCCGCTCCCTTTTCCCTTATATGGTTAAATGCCTGTGTTAAGTGTGAGAAGTTTGAAGATGGATCTGACTGATAATGAACATATGTCTGCTTCACACACAGTCTAGTGTGGTCACATTGTGGAAAGTTTTCACTAACCAAAGTATATTTGAAAGTTTAATATAATCACTTACTCTACATTATTATTAAATAAAAATTCACACAGCAGTTACACATTAAATTTAAAGCACCACTCCAGTGCTGGAAACCCCCCTCCCGCAGAAGTGGTGCTTTAATGAATTGGGGACAATGTGTCATCTTCTGTAGCCGTATTGTTAAAAATTCAACTTGATTCTATGGGAGTAATTGTACTTTATTTAATATAAGGCTACAATACTTAAGGAGCTGCAAGCAGATATGTTTCTTGACATTTATCTTTCCTATAAAAAATATTATTAAAAGATTACGATATTGAATTTAAAAAAAAATAAGATGAACTAAAAAATGTAAGTGATTTTTCTTCTCTCTGTAGGGTGGAAATGTCTGGGAATCCCTTTCTACCACAAGTTAAACACTTATTTTCTCAGTAACTTAAGTAATTGAAGGTGTTCTTTTACTATGTATTTACATGCATGTAAGGAGATTTATTTGTGTAAGGAAGACTGTTTAAGAAAGATGTTGACCCCCAGTGCGATTATGGAAAAGGCATTTTCCTGAACAAGTAAGGACTTTGCAAGAAGTCATTGGGAGTTTTGGCATCTGCTGTGATTGCATGCATGGCCTTCACCCTTCACCGCAAGCCCAGGTATCACTGTACCGGTACTGAGAGGGATCATATGTGCCGAGGAATAAAAAAAAAAACAACAGGCCTCAATGGGCTATTTATACCTAATGAGAGTTCCCAGAGCAATTCTGAAGAGTGTGATTGTTGTGTTACGTCAATCTCGGAGGCCGTACACATAGGGATTTATAGAACGTTCTTCCCAGGAGAGGAATATACAGAATGTAATGATTCACATTCTGTAGAGACAGAACTTTTTGCACATTTTTATACATTCTATTTTTTGCTTCAAAAGGAAATCTGGAATTGATCTTGATGTTTTTGACAAGCTGGAAAGGTTGAACTCTGACATTTTTAGCATAATTTTACCTTTGGTTTGTTGATTCCTTCTATTTTTTTTACCAAAAGACAGTCTTAGCAACACTGTTGGGTTGCTGGCGCCTGGGGTCCTGAGTAGTCAATGTCGAGGTAGGGCCAAGGCCGCAGGGCTGCACCGGCCGGACTGAGCCTACCCCGGCCGGCTTCCTAGTGCAAAAGTTGAGTTCTCAGATGCCCTTGTAGAGGGCCAAATTATTTACAGAGTCAATTAAGTCTTTATACCAGTCTCATGAAACACGACTACAAGGCTTGAATGTTGCCATAGTAGGGATATTCACACTCGAATAATTGGTAGCAGGTTGTCCCTCTGACCCCGGCACCTCCTGACTCTTGATCTCTAGTGGCAATCCGTTCGCCCGAGTCTCTTCCAGGGATCCACCAGATAGACACCGGAGGGGATAAATGAAAATGAAGAAAGAAAAATCTCTCCACGCTGCAGATGATTTCAAAGCTTCACCTCCAATATCATGGTAGGTGCCAGCTCTTCACGACTTGCCGGCAGACCATTAAAATAATTCATAGGAAAAGACGGTATTTCATACCAATCAATATAAAATTCCACATGATGGAATACAGACACATCATCACATCATGCAGAGACAATTTGTCGTTGCACGATGTGTCTGTATTCCATCATTTGATCATGGATTAATAATCAAGCACCTTGGAATTTTATATCGATTGGTAATAAGTGCCGCCCTTTTCTACGGGAATAGTCCCTTTCCATGGCACCTGCCAGCGGCAGACAGGGTTTCTGACATTGAAGGGGCACAATACTTGCCCCTGCCCACAATTCGGGTTCTAGGCAATGATCCCAGGCAGCCCAAAGGGTCTTCTCTTCCTGGAGACTCACTTCATACATGCTGCATAACAAGCCTAGGCTACGTTCTGCCTTCAAAGGATATAGTAGGGATATTAACACTTGCATAATTGGTAGAAGACTGTCCCCCTGGCCCTTGTACCTTCTGACTCCCGATCTCCGAAATCACCAAAACAAAGTAGTTACTCGTTTGCTCGAGTCTCTGTCAGATACACTTATATTTAAAGTGAAAATCCGCTGCAACACTAGACAGTATATGTGTGGGAAATAGCATAATGGCTGCATGTGAATAGCAGGGCTGTCTGCACAGCTAACAAAGACAAGGGAAAAAAAACATGGCAGAAACTGCTTATGAATCTAAGGAAAATTTGAGAAATCTTGCTTAAAGCAGCGGCCGCTGCGTTCAAGAGCCCGGTAACCTCGTCACGGTTTTTCTCATTATACCGGGTCCTAACCGTGTGCCTCTCTCATGGTATAATGCTGTATGTGTGGGTTTATATGCCTCTATCTACAATTAAAACCAGCTGTGAGGGGTTATAATGGACATGACTACAATAAAATGGATACCAAACATGGCCACCGGGCGGGGGAAGGGAGCTCAGTCAAAAAGTCAGTACTACAATTACATAATATAAGACTGGCTTCAACCTTATGTCTAGGTGCAAGCAAGAAAAAAAACGACATTTAAAGTGAAAATCCGCTGCAACACTAGACAGTATATGTGTGGGAAATAGCATAATGGCTGCATGTGAATAGCAGGGCTGTCTGCACAGCTAACAAAGACAAGGGAAAAAAACCCCTCACAGCTGGTTTTAATTGTAGATAGAGGCATATAAACCCACACATACAGCATTATACCATGAGAGAGGCACACGGTTAGGACCCGGTATAATGAGAAAAACCGTGACGAGGTTACCGGGCTCTTGAACGCAGCGGCCGCTGCTTTAAGCTAAGATTTCTCAAATTTTCCTTAGATTCATAAGCAGTTTCTGCCATGTTTTTTTCCCTTGTCTTTGTTAGCTGTGCAGACAGCCCTGCTATTCACATGCAGCCATTATGCTATTTCCCACACATATACTGTCTAGTGTTGCAGCGGATTTTCACTTTAAATGTCGTTTTTTTTCTTGCTTGCACCTAGACATAAGGTTGAAGCCAGTCTTATATTATGTAATTGTCTGTCAGATACACATCACAGGGGATAGCCGGTCTCAGGGCACCTGCCAGAGGCAGGCTGAGGGTTACCCACACTGAAGAGGCATGTTACCTGCCTCTACCCATGATTCAGGTCTTGGGCACTGATCCCAGATGGCCCAAAGGGTGCAAACCAATTAAGGAGGAAGTTTATATTCTGACATTTACTACACTTCTTTTTCTGGGGAGTCTCCTAACACAAGCTCCATAACAAGCCTTTTATAGGCTAAGTCCTGCCCCCAAGGAATTTTATTAAATCTTGCTAACGGGGACCAGAGGACAGTGGCGACCTTGACCGCTAGAGGGCAAAGCACACATAATTCAACACATTAAACGTACATTAGAACATATGATACATGAACTCCATCAGTATTTAAAGTAAGGAAGAAAGTTAATCTCTTTAAACTTTTGCATACACATTCATAATTTATAAGATATGAAGAGTGGACTATGAGAGGATAATAACTATTTTTCTAAAGGTTCTTAAAGGGTTTGAACCATGAAAAATATTTATGATATATCCTCACAGATCATAGGAACTGGGTTCCCATGCCTCACATCTGAGCATAGACTGAATAAAGTGGATAGGTGATAAATATTGTATGGAGGCCATTGCCAAAGACTGCAAGAATTGTCATGTTTTCGCCTACCTGCATTCCATCAGCCATCTTTTTTTTCTTAAAACTATGTTGCTAAGGATATTCCATTGTTGGAAAATAGCAGCTTTATTTTTCATCATTTTGGCTTATTTTTAAGCATGTAGTTAATAAATAAGATCTTTTTAAAATGTACAATACCTTAAAAAACAATTCTTTGTGATATCATAAATGTATTTTGTGGATTATTAAATCTAGAAAGATATTCTCTATTTTTATTTAATAAATATATTATTTCCTAGAGATGAATGTGACGCCCCCCCAGGGCCGGGTACTCAGCTCTCAGGCTCGGGATCAGTCTGGGATGTCACGGGTGGCTGCCCGAGGCTGTGGCCCTGGTGGTCAATGAAAAGGGGGGGTTAAAATAAAGCATATACAAGTTCATGACGCCACCTGCAGTATCTGGTGATGTTCACCAGCGCCGCTACAGTCCTCCGGTGGTCGATGGTATTGCGGCCAGGCTGGTATAGTCCCCCGCAGGCAGGACTGGACCGCCGGGGCAGCGATTCTGTAAGGTAAGCGGTTTATGCAGGAAAGAATGCAGCAGGGTCGGGACTTCACTTCACCGGGTACTTTACTGAGAACTTCTCCAAAGTCATTACAGTTCAGCAGATGTTTCAATGGCAAATACTACGGATGCTGCAAGTGGAACTTCTGGCTGTTAGATGGATCCCTCCTTGTGTACCTTTCGTATTCCTTTCTTTCCCTTTTGCCTCCCAGTGGTGGTGAAGTCTGACTTCTTAAAGATAGCCTAACCTTCTACTGTGTCTCTTAGTTTCCTCTCCTTTGTACCCGTCGGGTGACTCTTTTACTGTCCTTCGCAGGATCCAATTGCAGGACTGATTCTTCTCTTGTGGGCTCTTTGGGAGTCAGGGCTGTATCTAAAATATCCCTGGTCATCGGATTCTCTGTGAGCCGTGAAGGTAATCACAGTTGCGGGCTCCGATACCTGGTTTCTTCCTTTTGGAACTAACTCGCGACAGAGCCTCCTGTTCCCTGCTTCTGTTCTTCTCTGGGATCTGTACTGTTTTGGGTCCCTCAGTCGAGGAGACCCTCCTTGCTCCCTCCAGGTCGACTACCTGGCTCCAACTCTCTCTCTACTCCTCCTAACTTTCGCTCACTAGTTTCCCCTAGGGGTCACTATATACCCTCCAGGGGTCCCTCCCACCTACTAATGTAGTGTGTGGGTGTTAGCTCTAGGGTTCCACCTACTGGCCAAAGTTCCAATTGTAGTGGGGTGATTACACCGCTTTATGAGTGCAGTACCCCTTTTGTGGCACCTACATGGTGGAGCTCCACAAATGTGCTTTGGTCCGACATGTGCATATCAACCCAAAAGCAAAAGCAAAAGCCCTTGTGAAGATGATGGTGGAAGCTGGTAAGATTGAGTCATTATACACAGTAAAACGAGTACTGTATCAACATAGGCTGAAAGACTACTCTGCCATGAAAAAGCCATTACTCTAATAGAAACTTGAAACAGACAGTTTAATTTATGCAAATGCACACAGGAACAAAGACCTACATTTTTGGAGACATGTCCTGTGGTCTGATAAAACTAAAATTGAACTGTTTGGCCATAATGACCATTGTTACATTTGGAGGAAAAAGGGAGAAGCTTGGAATCCTAAGAACACCATCCCAACTGTGAAACATGGGGGGCAGCATCATGTTGTGGGGTTGTTTTACTCCAGGAGGAGCTGGTGAACTTCACATAATGGATGGCATCATGAGGAAAGAAGATTATGTGGCCCTACTGAAGCAACATCTCAAGACATCAGACAGGAAGTTAAACTTGGGCGGAAATAGGTCTTCCACATGGACAATGACTCGAAGCAAACTGGTAACAAAGAGGCTTAACAATAACAAAGTCAATGTTTTGGAGTGGTCATCACAAAGCCTTGATCTCAATCCTATTGAAAATTTATGGGCAAAGCTGAAAAGGATGTGAGCAACGAGACCTACAAACATGGCTCAGTTACACCAGCCTGTCAGGAGGAATGGGCCCAAATTCCTCTCTAACTATTGTGAAAAGATTGTGGAAGGATATCCAAAATGTTTGCCCCAAATCATGTCGTTTAAGGGCAGTGGTACCAAATACTAATGAAATGTATGTAACCTAGTGACTTTACAGAAAGTAATACAAATGCCTTACACTCTCTCTCTCATTATTATGGCATTTGGCAAATATTAATAATTATGGTAATCCTAATTGACCTTAAAGGGGATAGATTTATTCTGATTTCATGTCAGATAGTGAGAAAAACATGCAGATGTGTCTTTTTATTTAGTGTTATGCAAATGTCTGTTTTCAACTGTCTAGTGAGAGACAACAAAGCGCAATAGGGTCTTAGCTCAATGATAGCTGGGCTATTGCCATTGTATTAGGTGCTCACCTGGTACAGTGGTGTGCCCCACAACCTGGTGTTTGCGCGTATACAGCTGCTGCAGGATCCACACTCCACGTGTAGACGGTATCCAACTGAAATCCAAAAAAGGACCAAGTGTATGGTGATCCGCGCTGCTGAAATGAGAGGGTCAAACTATTTTGGATTTCATTTGGTCTCAAGTGTATCTGTATATACATTTCTATTTATGAATCTTTTTTTCCCATTTTAGGAAAGAATATGTTGCCACATAGAGATTTAACTTGAATCCTCTTGGCATCAATGATCCTGTTATCTAATTTATTGGCAGAGGGTTTCCCCTGAGACTAGAGCAAAATGTTATTTTTATTAAGAAAAAAAGTTTATTTGAGCTCTATTTTCGTTTTTTTCCTCTATAAAACCTGTATATTTCTACATCTTATTTTTTTTCTCCAGTAAAGAATAAAGTATGTTGCCAACCAGAGATATAACTTGAATCCTCTTGGTATCAATTACACTGTTACCTAATTAATTGGCAGAGGGTTTCCTCTGAGGTCAAACCGGGTACAGCTGGTACACTCTACGGCTCTCTACCACAGGGGTGGGGAACATTTTTCTGCCTGGGGCCATTTGGAAGTTTCTACCATCCTTCGGGGGCCGCACAAAATGATCAACTTCAAAATTACCCGGCTATACTTTATCTAGTTAAACAACGAACTCACCCAACTGTTGCGACTTGACCTGCTTCTCTTAGGTGTGGCTGTGTTGTTAGGTGATATTGGTCATGTTGCTTCTCACCTGCTTTTCCAGGTTTGCTAGAGCCCTAGACATCACAGGAGAGGCTGGAAGCATATATGTCACTGGGGAGGCTGAGGCTGGGGCATATACATCACTGGGGAGGCTGAGTCGGGGACATATACGTCACTGGGGAGGCTGAGGCTGGGACATATGTGGCGCCCTTGCAACCAGGGTGGCCACAGAGGGAACTGCAGAGGGATGGTTACTGCTGCCTGAGCCCCTGATACCCACGCCTTTAACATCAGAGGTGAGAGGGGAACAGCTCTGATGCTGGTGGGAGAAGAGCAAGGCTAGCGATGACCTTAAGGGTTTCTTAGGGGACCCTGACAGCCCAGTAGGTCCTGCAGAACTTATTACCCGGGAGGAGTATATTAGTTGTGTGCGCAAGTTGGAGAAGAAGGATCAAGAGTGAAGACCCGGATCCTGCTGCAAGGACAGTAAGTGTGAATGTGATGTGATCCTTATTGGTCCCATCCCAATCCTGAATAAATGATAGCTGTCCCCTGTTTGTCTTTTATATGTTGATTGACATTATTATCACGGACGATGAGGTGATATAAACTTTTGCTGTATATAGTTGAGCAACCGGTATGCTCCCAATTGGTTTTAAGACCAATCTGTACTTTTAAGACTGTACAAAGAACTTGAACTGAACTTGAAGGTGCTTTTGAACGCTTTTTGAAGCACTTGTGTTGCGTTTTGCACTTTTTGGAACTTTTTGCACTCTTTAAAGACTTTTATACTTTTGCTAGAAAGTAATGTGCCATTGCTAGTTTTATACTTTTATGCTGAAAAAGTACTGCCTTTAATGTGAATATTTAAATGTGAAGTTTTAGCACTTAACCCGGTAGACCGTGTCCAGAAGGGTGGAGGAACTGGATTG
>JARQOC010000004.1:38150282-38358261 GCA_033576535.1 Allobates femoralis | reverse complement strand
TACAGTCACTCACATATACACACAAATACACTCACTCACATATACACACAATACACTCACTCACATATACACTCACACATTCACTCACATATACACACAAATACACTCACTATTATACACATACACATACTCACATATATACACATATACACTCACTATTATACACGTACACACACTCGCATATACACTCACACATACTCACACTCTCTAACACTCACTCATACACACCTGATGCCCCGGGCTCATTATATATGGAGCCGGCGCGGTACCGCTTTACTGTGACTGTGACGGGTACCGCCAGCTCAGCTCAAACAAGCGCCTTCGCGCCTGTACATTCATGAAAGCAGGCGGTCGGCGGACCAATCAGAAGCCTCCTGTGACATCACAGGAGGCTTCTGATTGGTCCACCGGCCACCTGCTTGCGTGAATGTACAGGCGCGAAGGCGCTTGTTTGAGCTGAGCCGGCGGTACCCGTCACAGTAAAACGGTACCGCGGCGGCTCCATGTATAATGGCCCGGGGCATGCATTTTTCTTTCATGGTGCCCCGGGCCGCACTGGGGAGCCGCGAGTTTGAGACCCCTGCTCTACCCCAATTCATCAGACTGTCACCTACTGTTGAAACCTTCAAAAGGAACCTGAAGACCAAACTGTTCTGACAAGCCTACAACCTGCAGTGACACTACTGTATCCTCACCCATCCCTTGTAGATTGTGAACCCTCGTGGGCAGGGTCCTCTCTCCTCACCTACTGTATCCTCACCCATCCCTTGTAGATTGTGAACCCTCGTGGGCAGGGTCCTCTCTCTTCACCTACTGTATCCTCACCCATCCCTTGAAGACTGTGAGCCCTCATGGGCAGGGTCCTCTCTCCTCACCTACTGTATCCTCACCCTTCCCTTGTAGACTGTGAGCCCTCGTACACAGGGTCCTCTCTCCTCCCCTACTGTATCCTCACCCATCCCTTGTAGACTGTGAATCCTTAAAGGCAGGGTCCTCTCTCCTGTACCTCTGTGTGCCTTGAATTGTTCATGATTATTGTACTTATCTATGTATGCCCCTTCTCACATGTAAAGCGCCATGGAATAATTGGTGCTATAATAATAATAATAATAATCTCTAAATAGAGCTGTAAGTGAAAGTGACAAAAAAATGCATTTAGAGAATTAAAGCAAGTAGGTAGTGATGGGGCATTAAATAATTA
Source organism: Allobates femoralis (assembly GCA_033576535.1). Taxonomy (NCBI): domain Eukaryota; kingdom Metazoa; phylum Chordata; class Amphibia; order Anura; family Aromobatidae; genus Allobates; species Allobates femoralis. The sequence continues at coordinate 38,357,060 of JARQOC010000004.1, read as the reverse complement.
TAGGAAATTAAATACTGTAATTTCTGTAAAAAGCAAATTAAGGCAGCAAAGATTGAGACAGAGAGACTCATTGCCAGACAAAGTAAAAATAATCCCAAAATATTCTTTAACTACATAAATAGTAAGAAACTAAAAATAATTATAGTCTTGGTCCCCACAAAAATAGTCTGGGTGAAATGCTGGAAGAGGATGAGGGAAAAGCCAATATGCTAAATGACTTTTTATTTACAGTATTTACATAAGAAAATCCCATGACAGACAACATGATCAGTGATAACAAAAACTGTCCATTAAAGAGAATCAACTGCAGGATTTTCCCATATAAAGTAAGGATAGTGCCATACTGGCACTAGCAAGCGGAACTTTGCGGAACCTGTAGATTGATCATTGCGTAGCTTAGTATTCAGAGTGCTGCTGTCTAATTTGTTACAATGTATCATGTTTGCCAAAACTCTCAACCCACGTCAAGGGTCCCCATGCCTACGAGTCCCCAACACTATAATCAGAAAAATCACAGAAAGGACATAATTTCAGAAAACTCACCATAAGCCGCTAAACGGCACCAAATGCACTTAGCAGGACACAGCAGGCCCCAATGATAAAGGTGCATAATACCGATGCAACAATTACTCTCAACCTGCCATGACATGATTGGTGGTATTTTATATGCACATAAATGAGGTTTCCATGAGTCACCCATGAAAGTATGATGCAGAGTGTTTGTATGCAGCCTATTGGTCATGCCCGTACTATTAGACCAGACGAGCCTCCCAGCACAATGTATATGCACCACACAGGACTGATGCCCTACAGGGCCCAGCTGCATCCTGCATAAAGATAAAAAAGCGCACAAAATTTATATAAAATATGAATGATAATAGGAGGTATAGGTGGATATTTTGGCCAAAACTCACAAGCTCGCAACCCACGTCAAGGGTCCTCACACTTACGAGTCTCTTAGACTATAGTCAAAAAATTCACAGATCATCAATCACTCTCAACCTGTAAATATGTCATTCAGTGAATTATCTCATTATAATGTTGTGGCCTTGTAGGCGTGACATGCCGTTGTCGCTGTTGTTCTATTGTGAAGTTATTGTCATTAACCCCATTACAGCCATTGACGGGATTAGCCGTCATGAAAAAATGTCAGTTCCCGCACCATGACGGCTAATCCCGTCATGGCTTTGAACTGTCACTACTTGTAAACAAACAGTGACAGTTCAATTCCAACAGCTGTTAGTGACAGCTAAGGGTCAGGGGCTCTTGAGCGTATCTCGTAGCTTTTGTGAGAGAAACAGGAGAAACAGAGAAAGAGATGCAGATTGTGGGTTCATCCCATTGTCTCTCAACGTGCCTAAGAAGTGACCTACACCAGAAATTGGCCAAGTTCCATACTTTTTCTCGTATCTCTGGACTGACATTTGGCCAGTTGCTGAAAGTCCTTGATCTGGGACTATTGGAATTAGTACTCTTGCGTTTGTTAGACAGTCGAGAAGCCTTCGGGTTGACGATCGGTCAAAGTATCTTTCAGCCAACAGGCATCTAACGTGTATGGAGGCCTTTATTTTGTTTCAGTCCCTACCACCTCAAGCACCTTGTCTCTGGCTGGGTAGTAGACATGTGAAGTTAGTGTGCTTTTGTCTACCAGATCTTACATTACTTGGAAAATTCTTTGATGAGAATAAGGATCCAGAGTGTATTTTGCAGCACTTCTGAATAGCATAAGGTTAATTCCACTTTAAAAAAATGTATTAATACGGTCATCACAAGTAAAGGTCCAATTTGATGACCGTATTAATAAATTCTTTAAAGTTGAATTGACCTGATCCTATTCAAAAGTGCCACAAAATACACTCTGGATCCTTATCCTCATCCATGCTTAATGGGTTCCTTCTGGGGTCACCTGTATGAACCAGAAGTGTGTTGCATACTGAACGGGCTTAGAGGACATTGGGTCCCCCAGGGGATCGATAAGCTGTGTACCAAAACTACTACCTGGTGAGCAGCACCCCAAACATTTGTATTTCAGTATATTCATACTTACTTCACTTAGATCCTGTGCTCTCTCTTGCCTCCTCAGTACACCCTGGTTAGGGGATACATACTCTTTATCATGGAAGAGTCTTGAAATGTCATCATATATGATTCTCCGTATGACAGTACAATTTGCTACACCTACAGAAAAATGGTTTCAAGGTGCAGCCAAAGTTAAGTTCCCCTTTAATTTTGGAATAAAAGCCACAAGATGTCTGATTCATTCTGTTGAGATTTTGTCATCGCCAGCTGGAGATCAAATCACCTTAATTGACAAGCAGGTGTAGAGTTACTGCACACTATACTTCAGTAGAGTCTGATTTGAGGTCTGAATCGTCTGTACGTTGCTGATGATAATGGATTGGCTGCGCTGAGTCTGATGTTACAACATTTCATGCAGATTTGGTGGTGACACATTGTATGGATGGATCCATACCTATCCACACATTTCTTTAAGGTTTCATTGTTTCATGACACAAATCCTGCACATTGTGGTGACCAGCTAGAAAAACTGTCAACAAGCAACAAATCATATCATAGCTACCGGTCAACCCCAACTAGACCACACATACCAACAGCAGGCCAAAATGTGCTGTTATTGTCAACATATTTTGGAAAGTCATAACACATTTTCAGACCATCTGATACCATTCATCTCTAGATATGTCTATCCAAAGGAAAAATTACTAGATGTGTTTGTTGGCTGTGTCCGAATATCAATCTTGTGCCTCTGTACCTGGTTACGCTTGTTCTTTCCCTTTAGATCTATTGACCAGGCTTGGTTCAAATTGAGAAACCACTGAGACTATGCAAGGGAGAACCCAAAAGAAGCAAAAATGTTCTTCTGGAGGATGGGGTGCTTGTAGTATGGGCGTGAGCCGGTAGGGGAATGTTCATATAACTCTTCTGACTTGGAATGTCAGCTACTGTTGTTGGCGAAGGTTGGTTTGACCACAAGACTTTTTTTGTCAATTAGTTCAATCTCTCATCTATTTTTGCTATATCAGGCACGAGAACTGATGAAAATGTGACAAAGATTTATCAAGCCATGCTAGTAGATCGTCTTTAGACCCTTGGTGAAGTCTTGGTGCTGACTGGGATTTCATGGTGTTTCTGCCAGCATATTTAAAGAGAATCTTTCAGCAGCTTTTTATTACCTCATCTGACAGCAAAAAAACGTAGGCAAAGAAACCCTGAATCCAATGACGTGTCACATAAATTACTTAATTTAGCCTCTTCACACAATCAAATACTTTCTTTTCAGGAACACAGCAGAGCAGCCTCCTCCACACCAGGCTCTGTAGAGATTATCCATTCACTGTGAGAAGTCTATCTCAGCAGGGTCCACATCAGACTACCATCCATTCACTGTGAGGAGTCTATCTCAGCAGGGTCCATATCAGACTACCATGCATGTGACTAAGTAGAGCTGTAATGGTAATCTCCAGATGTTAAAGCTTTTGGTATAGGTAAAGAATAGCACACACACTGGTAAGAGAACCACAGTTATGTTTTTTTTTATCCCTTATATCATGCTGTCCTCAGCCTACATAGCAAATCCTGCTGAGAGATGAAACAAGCCAGGCTGCAAACCGAGAGTGATTTGAAGGAGGCTGACGCTTCAAAATGTACAAATAATTATATTATTTACTTACATAATGCCTTGTGGCTTCCTTTTCCATCCGGCTGTAACGTTACCCCACAACCCACCACGTCGACTGGACGTGCGCTGGACGACATATTGGAAGACTCAAGTTATGAATCTCTTGATATGGCGATCACCACACTCCAGGCCGACATCCCCCCTGCACCATCAGCCTCTCCCTGCACCCTCAGCCTCCCTCCACAGCATCAGCTCCCCCGGAACAGTGTTAACACTGGCCACTCTCAGGATGCCGATGTGACCCTGCGCGTCATGATGCCACACAGGTTCTTGCCATTCTGAGAGTGGCCACCGGTAATGCTGTGCAGGGGGAGCTGATGCTGACAGGCTGAGGGTGCGGAGATAAAGATGACGGTGCAGTGGGAGGCTGAGGGTGCGGGGAAAGGCTGATGGTGTGGGGGGAGGCTGCGGGTGCAGGGAGAGGCTGATGGTGCGGGTGGGAAGCTGAAGGTGTGGGGGAAAGTTGAGGGTTCATGGAGAGGCTGATGGTGTGCAGGAAGGTTGAGGGTGTGGGGGGAGGCTGATAATGTGGGGGAGGCTGATGGTGCAGGGGGAGGCTGATGGTGTGGTGAGTGGGTAAGGGTACAGGGAGAGGCTTATGGTGCTGGGAGAGGCTGAAGACGCGGAGGGAGGCTGATGGTGCAAGGGGGGCCTTCCAGTGCGATAGCATCGAGTCTCCATCTAGTTTTTTATTTTTTTATAAATGATTCTTGTTTTGTTTGGTACAACCTCATAACAATCATTTCTGATGAATTTTATCCCAAAAGGAAATAAAACTTCAAAGCTTCACCTTGTTTGTGAGGATCAACTATCACAATAAAGGCAAAAGATTGAACAACTCGCTGAAAGAAAAGAATCACTGGAGCCTAAAGCGACCTTCACCAACAATGTTGCTTGGAATTCTGACTCACAAGAGTTCTGTGTAAATTCACCTAGCAGCAGAAGTCTGTGATACAAGTTCACCCTTTCTTGTAGGTACCCCCTGATACACTAGTCTCTTACTAAGAAGACGTTGTCTGAGGATATTTCCCCATTCTTTCCATTTTCACTTCATCAGTTTTCTTGACTTTGGTTCTTGGCTCATCTCATCTCTGGACTTGTGGCTGTAATTTGGCTTACTCTCCTGGTCTGACTTCTGTTTGCTAAGTGCCACTACATCGTGTACTGTTGGTTTGGACTTCACTTTTTGGGGAAAGGTGGTCAGCAAACACTTTTGAACCTTCAAAATAACAAACAGAGCAGGTACTCACCCTCCCCAGGTATCCAAAGTTGCTCAGGGTCTTTGCGTTTAGCTGCAGCAAAGTTGTCAAAACTTGGAAGCAACACAGCCCCCTTCAATCAATCACTGAGCTCAGCGGCTCTGCCAAAGCAGATGACATGGGCTGATGAGCACAGTGACTGATTGCAGCGGTAATGTGCATTGTACTCATCAGGCCACTGTTGCAGCAAAACACAGAGCCCGTATCAGCATCAGAGAGAGGTTAGATGTCAACTCTGAGTCCACCAATACAGCATGGGAAAGTCCCTTTAATGATAATTTCTCTAAAATGAGAAAGTGTTTCTCACCATCTGACCATACACTTATGGAGCCATTCCTGAATTAATCTCATTAGAGACAGGAATTGCAAACCTTTGATTAAGGCGACTTGATGACAAAATGAACTAATGAGTTCCAGGAACCTCTAAATCAAAGGAAACGGTAGACAAAAAGTGAGTCAGTGCTTGAGATTAAATCATAAGTGAAATCTCAGTCCATGAGTTTGGAGCAATAAAGATGCCCCGGTACAGGGAAGCACAGTATACCTAAGAAAAAATATACAACATACAGTATACCGCCTTGACTGTCGCCAAGAGTACAAGTCATATGAGTAGAGTTCTATGGATATATTTGAAATATAGAATGAGAGCTTTTCCCATAGTGTCCACCAGAGTAGAGTAGATAGGCAGTGTGCAAAACACTAACCGATTTGTGCCATGATACTTTCAAGACGACGACCATCACATTCTAATTATGGCCATGTTTAAAGAGAATGTGTCGTCATAAAGTGAACTATTGCTTAAATCAAGTTTATATATTAAACATTTTTTTAAATATTGGTGATTTTTTTACATTTTCTATCATGATAACCTGTAAAAAATAGACAATCAAAGGAACATTCCATGTTTTTTTCTTGTTAGACGATTCCTCTGAAAATGAGCTGATCATAAAATGCCCCATTGGTGTGACACCCCCGGGATTGTCAAAATTTGCAAAAAACCTTTTAGCAGTGCACCCATAAGAGAATTAAAGCATTACATAGTGATGAGTCCAGAAATGAAGAGACAGAGGCTCCCTATAATCATTCTCTGTTCTTGCAAATTGATAGAGATCCTGAAGGATTTTTTTACTTCTATGAACTACAAACACCCTAGTGAGTTATTAATTAATAGTTTTTCTATATCAGATAACCCTTTTAATGGCAGATTGTTAGGTGATTATGGTATCCTGGAATAAGACTTGGGCAGCCCTTTCAGGATCAGTAACTTTAATTGCTCTAACTTCTCCTGTTATCTTGCTGTAAGCCCCTGAAAATTCAGTGTTGAAAGCCGGCTAGCCAAGTATATGTAAATTCAAACTGAATATCCACCGCTCCCCATGCCCATAATCCCACAGACTTCTCGGCACAAGGTGTTAATGAAAGTAAAAATCTTCACTATCATTTACTACAGGGGCGGGGAACTATTTTTTTGCTGGAGGCAATTCGGCCGTTTCTACAATCCTTTGGGGGGGACAAAATTATCAACTTAAAAATTACCCGCTATATTTGGTTAAACAATCAACTCACCCCTACTGTTATGGCTAGAGCCCCTTCTCTTTGACGTGGGTGATATTGGTCATGTTGCTTTTTAACTGCTTATCCAGGTTTGCTAGAGCCGTAGACATCACTGGAGAGGTTGGGAGCATATACCTCACTGGGGAGGCTGAGGATGGGGCATAGAGATCACTGGAGAACAGGGTTTAAAGGGCAGAGAGTTGTCAAAAGACATCTGCCAGCCTGAGCACTGCAGTCCCCAGGAATCTGCCCAGGGGCAGCAAAAAAAAGTAATCAAGGGCCGAATTCGGCCCTGGGGCCTGAGGTTCCCCACCCCTGATTTACTATCACTGCCGAAAGGTGGGCAGGGTTATCGGTGTGGGGATCTGTGCATAATCAGTTTGGATTTACATATGGTTGACTAGCTAGCATGCAACAATGAATTCTCCAGAGATTACAGCAAGATAAAAGGATAAGGTAGAGCAATAAAAGTTACTGATCCTGAAAGGGCTTCCCAAGCCTTATGTCAGGATACCATTAGTATAGTACAAGAAATTAATTTGACATTCTCTTTAAAGTACAATTTTTTAAACTTTTAGAAGATCCAAGGAAATTTAATGGACTTGTCAACGGGATCAGGCAAAAACTGGTACCTTCTACTTCATTTTATTAGGGATGTATGTTTTGTTAAATAATGACAGCTTAAAGGGGTTGGCCACTACTTAAATGTTTATATCCTATTCCTAGGAGAGGTCAACAATATTTGATCGGTGATGTTCAATATTCCCAATGATAAGTTGTTAGCAGCTCCAGCAGTGGCTGGATGTAATGAGTGTATGGAAAGGGACAGATCCATACATTGTTTTGTGGCCGCAAACAGGTACTGCAGCTTAGCGTCCATTCACATTAATACTCAGCAGTTTTTGTGATTGTCAGGTCCCTGGATTGGGTAGAAAATATGAACCTGGTCTTCGGGAGAGCTTCAATGGGCTCTCCAGTTGTAGGGAAAAAATTATGACGGTCTGATAGTATTTGGCAAATAATAGGCCGATGATATTTTGCTATAACTCCTTTTCCTCCGGGCGATTTTTCCATTTTTTCCATTTTTTATTTTTTTTTCATCCAAGAGCCATAACTTTTTTTTCCCCTCAATATAGACATATGAGGGCTTGTTTTTGCAGGAAAATTTGTACTTTCAGAAGAAGTCATTAATTTTATAATGCTGTATTCCAAAATTCCAAATGTGGTGTAATTGCAAAAAAAAGTGCAATTAAATGTTTTTTTTTAATTCACTATGTTCACTATATGGTAAAACTGACGTGTCGGTGTGATGCCTTGGGTCAGTACGAGTTCGTAGATACCAAACATGTTACTTTTGCTGTTATCTAAGTGGTGAAAAAATATAGAAATTTGAAAAAAAGGAACTGCGCTTTTTGTTCTGCGACCCGAAGCACTCTCACTTTTTGGGATATGGGGCAGTGTGATGGCTTATTTTTTGCGGCTTGAGCTGACATTTCTAAATGATGAAATTTTTGGGTAGATGTAATGTTTTAATCTCCTGTTATTGAATTTTATTGCAATGTTGGGGCGACCAAAAAAACGTAATTTTGGCATTTTTTACTACTTTTATTTTGAATGGGGCAAAAAGGGGGTGATTTAAACTTTGTGTTTTTTTTATATTTTTAAAACTTTATTTTTTATTTTTACTTTATTCTACAATGCCTCATAGGGCGCCACAGTGCTGCACAGTCCAATCGCTTGTGCTATGTCCCAATGAGCTGCAGCACATCGGGACATAGCACAAATGATCACTTTCTGTGGATGGAAGTGCTTGCCAACCATCCGCAGGAAGTGAAAACTGATCGCTTCCGGGGTCACCATAGGACCCCAGGCTATCAGGTGATACATGGAGACCCGCAATCTTATTGCGGGATCTCTGATCATGGCAGGGAACAGCGCCACCCTCTCCGTGGTGCTTTGAATCCTGTTGTCAGTGAATGATAGCGGGATTCAAAGGGTGGATCTGATTGGCGGAGGTAGCCATATAACTCAGCTGATGATATTAGCTGTTTGGGGGGTACGATGTGAGCTCACCGCCAGAGCTCACATCAAAGGCGGACACCCGACACATAACGTACAGGGTGCGTCATATGTCGGGAAGGGGTTAAGTACATAAAAGGATGGCTGTTTGGGCTCCAGTGAATGAAACCTGTTAGATTGTAAATATTTGATAGGTTTTGTAATTTAAGGTTGTAAAATCATCATTTTTTGTCAAGTCTTCATTGCTGTTCCCGGTGTATTGGATTTTCTCATTAAAGGTGTTTTTTTCGGGTTTTGGACAACCAGTATCCTTCAGCTGCTGTTTCTTTTTAAAAAAAAAAGAAAAACGGTTCTTCAGGTCCAACGCTGAGTCTATTATCACGGTTACAGCACTGCAACCAATAGGTGAGCATAGCGACTTGTATTTTATTTGATATCAGTGCTGCAGAAAATAAAAGTAACATGTAATGGCATTGGAGACTCAGTGCTGGACTCAGGGAGGATGAGTAAAGTGCAGTTTTTTTGCTTTTAAACAAACTGCAACTGATGGATAGGAGATGTCCAAAATCGGAAAACTCCTTTAATGGGAAAATCTGATATGACGTCGGGACACCAAGGGCAGCATCGGAGACTCAGTGCTACCTTTTTCTTTTAATTGGGATATTGTCATGCAGCCATAGGTTATTTACTCCAGGGGATGGCATTCTTACTTGCATCACAATGAAGGAGTAATCTGAAAAGTGTAGTGAGCTACAGTACGCAAGACACACGGGAAAGAAATCTCCTGTAATTACATACAATAAAGCAATAAATCTTTATAATAGATTTCCAATGTGATTACCTGTTTTTTGATGACTTCTTCTATTGATGGATGTCTCTCAGTCCTTCGTCCACAAAATTTTCAAGCAGAAACTTGCAACACTTGAGTAAGTTGACTACTTCTCATCACCTCGTACCTTTCTGATGGCACATTTAGCATCTTTCACTGACACACTTCCTCCTCATACCGCCCTTTCTCTGTTGGGGTCCCTCAAGACTCTGTCCTGGGGCATCTACTTTTTTCCATCTATACCCTTTGTCTATTAGAACTCGTAAAGTAAAATGGCTTTTGGTACCACTTGTATGCTGACGACACTGAGATCTATTTCTCTGATCCAAGTGTCACCTCTCTGCTGTCCAGAATCCTGAAGTGTCTGTCAGCCATATCCTCCTTCTTCACCTCTCGCCTCCTAAAACTCTATGTAGACAAAACCAAACTCATCATCATTCCTCCATCTCATGTATCTTCATAACGCTCTCTCTCGCACCTGAAATCCACTGCCTCGGAGTAACTCTCGACTCTGCCTTTCCTTCAAACCACACATCCAAACTCTCGCCACCTCCTGACGCCTCCAGCTCAAAAATATTTCCAAAATCTGCACTCAGCCCTCAATCTACTAAAATTCTTGTACATGCCCTCATCATCTCCCACCTCAACTAATGCAACATCCTCCTCTGTGGCCTCCCAGCTAACTCTCTTGCACCACTTCAGTCTGTCCTCAACTCTGCTGCCCGATTAATCCACCTCTCTCCACGCTACTCCCCTTTTACTTCCCTCTGCAAATCTATTCACTGGCTCCAAATTCCACAACAAATCCAGTTCAAGTTACTAATACTGACCTACAAAGCCGTCCATAACCTTTCCCCTCCCTATATCTCTGAACTAATCTCCCAAAATCTTCCCTCATGTAATCTTGGATCCTCCCAAGACCTCCTCCTCTCCTTCACACTTATTCATTCCTCACACAACCGCCTGCAAGATTTCTCCTGAATATCCCCAATCCTCTGGAATTCTGCGCCCCAACATGTCCGATTATCAACCACACTTGGATCCTTCAGACGGAACCTGAAAACCCATCTCTTCTGGAAAGCTTACAGCCTGCAATGACCATTCTGCCACCTCACTATCATCGGAGCTTCCACCTCACCATTACCGGAGCTGTCGCTTCACCATCACCGAAGCTGCCACCTCACCACCACCAGAGCTGCTGCCTCACCACCACCAGAGTTGCTACACCCCAATCCATATGTCTCCTCCCCATTATCCTGTAGAATGTAACTCCGCAAGGACAGGGTTCTCTCCCTTCTGTACCAGTCTGTCGTTGTTAATTTGTTCACTGTCAACTATATCTTTAATTTTGTATTTTACCCCTTCTCATGTACAGCACCATGGAATTAATGGTGCCATATAAATAAATAGTAATAATAATACTTCTGCTCTGCCTTCCTTCATGTTATATGCAGTGTGAATTACAGCATACAGCTTAACCTTCTCTATATCCCAAGTAAACAGGTTGTTGGTTTCTGAAATCTTGGTTTATTGTTCAAAAGTGAGTGAATGATGATTGATTGATAAAACTGGGAAAATAAAAATAATATAAATCAGCACTGAGCATATCACATAAACAGTAGTGACATTACACAGTGCCCAGAGCATAAATAGCACTGGGCACATATCATACAAACAGCCATGACAGTATTTAGTACAGAAGATCCTTTACTAAAATAGAGGATTACAAGACATACATTTCTAATAGACCTAATCCCTATGTAAAAACAATTGCTGTACAATCCTAACAACAGACTAAAGTATCAAATACACAGACAGGAGTATAACTTTCAATAGATATACTTGGCAAGGATTATGGGTTTCACAAGAGAGAAGTATACAGGTAGAACTGTGCCTGCATGGAATCCTGTATGATACTGATTTAAAATGTCTGCTCCATTCCCAGAGATACAGAGGTGTGACTCATAATGGGCTCTTAAAGGAGAAGATGCTGGAATCTGCAGGTAATACTACCAGATTGTGCTAAATGAGGCACCCCCAGGCTGTGGGATACTCGGGGCCGGGCCGGTGCTGTCTCTCTGGGATCACGGTAGTCGTGACCCGGTCCCGTGGCCTGGGCTCAGTGCAAAAAGGAAGGGGTTATTTACAGGGGATTTTGTTGTGATGCCACCCGGGATATGTGGTCTGTGGGGACCACAGCTGCCATATTTCTGCTGGGGACGGTGAATTAGGGCAGCGTGGATGGTAAGCCCTACTCGGGTATTGCTGATTGTCCCTAGGGTAGGTGTAAATAGTCTGTGTGGGGTTCAGGGCAACGGGCGCAAGGAACAGGCAGACTCACTGTTTTGTAGTTTTCTCAGTCCTTTACTGGAGCAGATGGTAAAAGCTGTCCACGAAGTCTTGAGAGCAACTTAGGGTAATTCTCACCCGACCTGGTCTTTTGGCTCCTTTACTGCTTGCAATTTGGCTCCTGTTGCTGCTTAAGCTTGGCTGCCGGCCCTGTCTCGTCCTGTGAGGTATGACAGGCAACTCGAGTCTTTTACTTATACCCTATTCCAGGGTGTCAGTGTGGCTGGAATCTATATGTAGCTTTGTCTCTGGTTAGTGTGGCTGGGAATCTGTAACCCCACCGTCCGGTGTTGACTGGGATGTGTGACATTGCACAGTCTCGGACTCAAGTGTCCATTCTATAGGCCTTTCCTCTGGGGTGAGCACAGAGTTGCTCATCCTCCCAGGTGTGTTCTTGCTTCTCCTTTCCTCAGACCCTAGCCTTAGGCCTGGTACTCGTTAGTGGACTCTGAGATGAGCTTATCACTGCTCCTTTACACTCAGGTCCTCTTCACAGTCCTCCCAGGAACTGAACTGAAGTTCCTTCTCCCCAGATCAGCATATATAGGGGAGCACACCGTGAACCTGGGCTTAGTCTCCCCCTTCTGGTGTGGTGTTAGTGTTGTGTGTGTGTTGCCTGATGAGAATACCCTTTGTTGCTCTTGTACCTTCCCAGGGTATGGGAACTCGGATGTCTGGGCCCTCCGATTCAGTGGGGGATCTCATTGGTGGCCTGCCCAGACCCGTGGCCCTGAGGGGAAGACAGTCACCAAATTAAAGGATAGAAGTTTTTATCACGTGACGCCACCTGTATTGCCTGGTGACTAGACACCAGCGCCGCCACAGTCCTTCGGAGGGTTGTGGTATTGCGGCTATGGTGGAGCAACTCCCTACAGGTAAAGCTAATCTTCCGGGGCAGTGATACCTGATTCCGGCACGATGCAAACCATTAAGAAAAGTCAATGAAGCAGGACAGAGACACAGAGGTACTTCACTTTTGCAGATACTTTACTTGTAGGACCAAACCGAACAAGATGGTGGTACAGTTCACAATACAGCAGGATGGCCGGCCACGTAGTCGCAGCAGAATGCAGAATCTGTGGAAGTCTCTGGTGGTACCTTCTTGGATTTACCCTTGTCCTGTCCCTTCTCTCTCTCTTTGGTGCCTCCTTCGCAAACAGTAGTACGACCCAGGGGATAAACATCCTGATGGCGTCTTTGGAGCTGGGAAGAGTACGATCGGAGGATGAACACTCCAGGCTGTGTTGTCAGACCCGTGTACTCCAGGTGTACACGTCAGGACGTTTCTGTCTGGGCAACGTCTTTCTCTAGCCCTCTATTGAAGCCCCCTTTCACTCTCGGGTAAGCTCCCGTTCTCCGTCTTTCCTCAGGGAAGACACTCCTAAAGACTCCCCGTGTGTTCCACCTTGCTCCTCTCACACTTTCCTCCAACTCTCCAGCTAACTCTGGGACCTCCCCCGGTTATATTGGTGGGTGTGTTTTGGGATCAGATCCTTCCACAGTGTTCTGCATTCTACTTACAACAGGGATGATCACACGCTCTTCTTTGGGTGTAGTACCAGACTTGTGACGCCTGACCAGTGGGGCGCCACATTCCCCCTTGATGGAATATACTAGTCTGCGAGTATGATGTTACAGGGTTAATCGGAAGAGTAAAAGTTTTTAAATTTTCATTTAACAATAACAGGTAACATATTTACAAACAAGCATTCCTCTTCTTCCCTTTATGGGAGTTTTGGTTCTTTTAACGTTACTAAACAGTACCAAAGCTAGCTACTATAGACCTTGGGGTCCTCAGGTCTCCTCTTGGCCAAGATCTTACTCTCTGGTTCATAGTACCTTTCTTCATGCACAATTCACTTTAAACAACAACATTATCTAACTTTTCATCAGCCGCACCGGGATCGGTAACTGCGTGGACCCGACAGTAATCATTGTCCATCACAGTCCAGTGCGATTAATCACTGCCAAGCCGCTTGAAATGACTACATGATATCACACAAGAGTCTCTGGCTAAAATGGGTTAATAGTCCAGGCTCGAACAACATCATGCACTCTTGGGTAGGAAAGAGTTCTCATGGAAGTCTATGATTCTCCACTTATATCAGGGAATTTTACAAAATTCACACTGCAGCAAAAGTAAGTATTCACATTTTAAGTCTGTGGCAGCAACAGGTACTTAATGGCGGGACGCACGAATAGCAAACCACCCAAGTGGCCCCGCATGTCTCTCATAAGTTGCCACGTCTCCACGGTACACATCCCGGTCCGGGTGACCACGACGCAGGTGTGACTCAATGTCTCTACGTACCACAACGATTTCTTCATGCAGTCCTGGCTCAAGTATGAATCCCCAGCCATCCGCATAGTTAAACGACACTATGGTACCAATCTTTCATCTTTCCAATGGCGGTGGGGGTGTCTGTGGGCTTCTAACCTTACTCTACAGCTTTCCATCTCTAATTGGTAGTACTCCTCACGGCATCTTTGCCGGGCTTCCTGGTCGGATTCTATAACCAATGTGGTATACTCCGGTGGCGGAATATGGTGTGACGGGGTCTCCAGAATGGCTGTAACATCTGCAACGCAGCTTGGCACAGCAACAGGTAGCCTCCACTGGTCAGTCCACCATGCCAGCTCCGGGGTACGATCTCCAGCAACTCCGGGACGGTAAAACAACTCCTCTTCGTCCTCCGCGGAGTCATCCTCGGCTAGGTTGGTGATGTTATCCAGGCCGTCGTCAACCTCCTCCACAACAATGTCCAGTTCTTTTTCCAGGGTTCAGGTCTCTACCGCCGGAGTGTTAGCGGGAGCAGCAGCAGGAGTCCTCTAGAAAGTCAGTTTGGACTCCAGCCTCCTGAGTCTGAACAGGTGAGATGGCGGACAAGAGATCTTTTACAGCCTGTGCAGTGACTGCGGCTTCTCTAGCTCTCCTACCCACGGCTCTGCTCCTGAGCCCCATGGCTTGCTCCACACTCTACTGCCATACTACTCACTCTAATGTCTCGGATAGTTGGCTCTACAAGTCCCGGAATGCAACCATTCAGTACTCGGCATCACCCTCATCCGTTAGCAGGGATGGGGCTTCTGACTCGCTGTGGGCAGCAAGGGCCTCCTGTTCCACTTGTTGGGGAATGTCTGTCCACCTTGTTGCCATATTGCCGGGTATGTCGTACTTTCTATTGTGTGCTTCTTTTTCTTTTCTGGTTGTCTTTTTATGGGAGTGGAATGGATTCCCGGGGGTCCCTTCTGTTGGGCCGCCCCTTGATTGATTGATTGCCATAGGGGCGGCCAAACATTTTTGCGCCTCCGTCTAGGCCCTCCTTCGTCAAGAGGCTAAGGCACACCCCCGGGCCTGCACATGGTTTTTTACATAGTCAAATCGCCATCTTGGGGTTCCCAGTACAAATGGCGGGAACCAGTTCTCATTACTGTACAGCGGCGGTGAAAGTTCTGTTCAATCCAAAAAGTTCAAAGGCACACAGTACCTGGTTGCAGCGGGCGCGCGATCCTGTTCATCAGAAATTATGGGAACTATCTGTACTGCCCCAGGGTATGGGAACTCGGATGTCTGGGCCCTCAGATTCGGTGGGGGACCTCACTGGTGGCCTGCCCAGACCCGTGGCCCTGAGGGGAAGACAGACGCCAAATTAAAGGTTTGAAGTTTTTATCATGTGATGCCACCTGTATACCTGGTGACTAGACACCAACGCCGCCACAGTCCTCCGGAGGGTGGTGGTATTGCGGCTAGGATGGAGTAGCTCCCTACAGGTAGAGCTAATCCTCTGGGCAGTGTTACTTTATGCCGGCACGATGCAAACCATTAAGAAAAGTCAATGAAGCAGGACAGACACACAGAGGCACATCACTCTTCCAGGTACTTTACTTGTAGGACCAAACCGTACAAGATGGTGGTACAGTTCAGAGTACTCCAGCAGGACGGCCGGCCGGGTAGTCACAGCAGAATGAAGAATCTGTGGAAGTCTCTGGTGGAACCTTCTTGGATCTACCCTTGTCCTGTCCCTTCTCTCTCTTCAGTGCCTGCTTCACGAGCAGTAGTACGACCCAGGAGACAAACACCCTGAGAGAGTCTTCGGAGCCGGGACGAGTATGGTCGGAGGATGAACACTCAAGGCCACGTTGTGAGACCCATGTACTCCGGGTGTACAGGTCAGGACCTTTCTGTCTGGTCAATGTCTTTCTCTTTTAAAGCCCCCTTACTCTATCGCGTAAGCTCCCTTTCTCCGTCTTTCCTCGGTGAAGACACTCCTGAAGACTCCCTGTGTGTTCCACCTTGCTCCTCTCACACTTTCCTCCAACTCTCCAACTCACTAACTAACCCCGGTTATATCGGTAGGTGTGTTTTGGGATCAGATTCTACTTACAACAGGGATGACCGCATGCTCATCTTTGGGTGTAGTACCCCACTTGTGACGCCTGACCAGTGGAGCGCCACACTCTCTGGTGACACCACTACCCGGGGGCAGTGATGACACTGTGGCATTTTGACCCAGGGGTGCCACACTAAACATATTAAGCATCATAATAGGTAACGTGTCAAGCTAGAAGTGCTTTCTCCTATTGAGTCTTAATGGGCAGAACAACTTCTTTTTCTAAGATTGTACACTCAATGAGAGGCTCAAACCACTGCAGTAATTTGCCTTGTGCTCAATAACGAATGTTCAAGTAAATCTTCATATATGTGTGAGTCACTGGATTATCCTCGAGTTATAGAGATGTACTCATAGGCCACACATCCAAATCTGACCCTCCATCTCATAAACATACCTACACTCACTCCTCTTCTATCCTCACCTCTTGTTTGTAGCTGGTTGTCAGACTTTTACCCTCTCTGCAATGAAGATTTTTTTGCTCTGACCGAGGGATGAACAAATGTTCAAAACTGAGATAATTCGAATTTATCACAATTTGATTTATATCAAAGTTATTCGATACAAATCAAATGTTCCTTATTCTTCGGATATTAACAGACCTCAGAGCATAATGAAGGTCGGGTCTTCTTTCTCCAACGGGCAATGGTCTGTTTCAGCATCTTCACTCTGCACTGGGGCTTCCGACACCAAGTAGGCTTCAGATATTGTGATGCATGGCGGTATATCATGACATGCATTGCTCAAAATCTCAGGTGGTGCACATCAAGGCCTTACAAATGCACAGTGACATCAGATGATTATTCAGTGCTGAAAACCCTAGTGCAGACTGTCCAAAGAAGACCTTTTCCTGAGAAAGGAAGAAGTCAGAAGGAGCAGAATACTAAACAATGAGGGGTAACTATTTTAAGCCATCTGCTGCTCGGTAAAATGGCGGACACCAACTGGGTGAAGTAAATTCACCTAGAACAAATTTGCTCATGTTTTCTCCAACCTCCTTAAGATTATTTTGTAATGTTAAGAAACGTATCAGCACGTTATGTTCCACCTGAAAATATCATTGTGTTTCCTTTTGAAAAGAAGAGGACCTCTCTATCATGTCATACTTTATAAATAGGACCATAAAGAGATTACAGCCCAGGCCTATTGGCATACTAACAAACAAAATGTCTTTGAGATTATTCCAAATCCAGACAGCGATGTTATAGCAGAACAGCAAAATATGCCATCCGTCAACACTTCTTAAAACAAACTGCCAAACTATTAGCTGGTTTATAAGGAACAATGAAGAAAACAAGTACAGAAATATCTATAACTGCAGCCAACTCTACCAACTATCCTGGGGATAACATATTAATAGGGTTTTTCAGAGCGACAATACTGACCAATCCCAAGGATAAGCCACCAATACTAGATCGATAGTGGTTCTGGCAATACCCAGTGATCAGGTGTTTGGAGCAGGAATACCACAGCACCATGCACTGTGAAGTGGTGAATCTCAGGTACTGCAGCTCAGGTACAATTTGAATTAATCTGAGCTGAGATGCAGGACACAAGAGCAACTTTTCTTTAAAACTGCAGCATATTCCAGAAATGGACCACCTTGAAAAAAATGTGTTATTCTATATTGGGTTTTTATAAAAATGCATAAAAAAAGAAACCACCGGAGACCTAGGCAAGAGGGGGACATGATGGTGGTGAGGGGTGGACCCAGAACTCCTGTAGCCTTGTTGTATGGCTGTGTGAATGTAGATGCTATCAAGACAGATGTTGCTTAAGAGGAAGGGGCACAATATGTTTATGCTGTATATGTGGGGCTTGGTGACTCACTGGTGGGTAGGGCTACAAGTCTTAGGCTGCATCCTAAAGGCCCCGTCACACCATCCAATATCGGCTGCGATGTCAGATGTTATGCTGCGGGTGTGCGCTGGCTTCCGACATCGCAGCCTAGCTGTCACATGGCAAGATGTTGGCGGCTCGATAGCTCACTGGGCTGGGATCAACCCAGCAAGCGATCCGCTGCAATACAGCGAATAGGCTGGATCGGTTGTGACATCACTATCGAGTTGTCACACCCAACGATCCTGCCGGTTGTTGAAGTTGAAGTTGACAGGTTTTCCAGCATGCAGGCGTGAAAGCATCTTAAAAGAGAGACTAAGAAATTGTGTAAAAAGCAAACAGAAAAATAGTTTTTTTTACTTTTATTTCTACAGTTTTCACCATCCAGTATATGTTGGCTTACATTTTGTCAAATACGGTTCCCTGAAAAATGTGCACAAGGAAAAATGACAATAGGCAACCCTAACCCTACCACCTAGCCCCTACCACCTAACTCCTAATGCCCAACCCTAACACCTATTTCTAACATATATCCTTAACTGTAACTCCTAAACCTAACACCTAACCCTTACCTCTAACCCCTAACTCCTAACCCCTATCACCTGTCACATACTCGCTTCTCAGCCTGTGACTAAGGGTTGCACCTGCCCTGCAAGGGTTAATCTATCTCCTCTCACTTAATCCAGCACTCAACTTTTGTCCAGTGCTGAAAGGGAGCCTAAATCACACTCCGACACAGACCACCCACCCCAATTCACACACGCTGCCGCCACTCACCGAACATGGGGCGATGAGTCCCATTGAACTAAGACAATCAACAAAATCGCACAGTCTCTAGGGTTCTGGCTTCTTAACGAACATACAAGCTTCAACTTATTAAATTTTTAAACTTTAATATAAAAGGTACAGTGCTTACAATAAAAAGAAATAAAAATGGAAATAAAAAGTAACATACAAATATGCAAAACAGTTATAAAATAAAAGGGAGAAACTTATAGAAATACCTAAACTTTGCAGTCTGTTATTCTGTTTCATGAGGGATGAAATATCAAAATGGATCACATCAGCTTGGCTGCCCTCAATGTGTGCAGGGATGGAAGCTCGGTATGGGGATCTCGCAGCAGCCGCCAACATCACCATTTTGGCATACATCAGTGGTTGTGTCTCACACAGCTACACAAGGTGAGTGGAACTAATAGTGTACACCACTCCTTCTACCCCTCGGATAAGACCGTATTGTGCGCTTTTCTTTCCCTTCGTTTCAATGTGCGAACAAAGAACTTTGTGGATCGCCCAAGTTATAGATTCAGCCTGGAGGTCAGATTTCTAGACCAGCCTTCCATTTTAATATTCTAATTCTGGGAATATGATTGGATCACTTGCTAATTTAGGCATGCATACATTATTATTTTTTTTTTAAATGCTCTTTGTTGCAACACATTCTTTTTGCCACAGTAAATAGAAAGTGTCAGGCTGTACTACGTCCCATTTGGTGGAGTCTTCAAAGACATAAGAGGCGTGAAATGGTTCCACTATGTGCTTTCTCAGGAAGGCCCCCTGTAGAGACTGGAGACCCTGTGACCAGGAAAGCTACCTTTGTGCTCAAGATAACATAGGTTATGACCTTTTGTGGATGCAGCCGGTGACCTTTTGAGATGCAGCCAGTGAACAGATGCTAATTTACTGCCAGTCATACTAATGAGCCGCCAGGGCCATGAGATTTTCGGAACCGGGCTTTGCTACGTCTGTGGGAGTCACAGGGTCGAGACCCGGCTCCGTGACCCTGGGTGTCAAGATTAAAAGTTCAGAGCTGGTGTTCATGATGCCACCCGTGGTGTTCAGCCATTGGGGCTGACGCTGTGGTGCGGGACCCCTGGGGATGATTGCATTGCAGCTAAAGTGGAATCGCTTCCCACAGGGGGAGCAGTTCCCCAGGGCAACCGGTATAGTCTGTGGCTGGAGTGCAGGACTGAGGGTGCGAAATGACTAACAGATACATAGTTTATCATCTCTTTCACCTTCACTGGTAGTAGCAGGCTTAGTCCATGGTACCATACACAAGAGATGTTGGGAATCCAGATGGCCTGGAAGCAAGTTGGGGATCTCCTCACCCGATGAGTTTTGAGGCCTCCCTGCTACGCTTCTCTTTGCAGGTCCTGATTGACTATAGCTATGCTGCGGCTTTCTCTCACTGCTGTTAAGTCTCCCACCTGTACGGCTGTACACTTGAGCCCTTCCCGGGCACCACTCCTCTGGCAACTGGCCCTGAGCTCTCTGATGCTGCTGTGCCTCCAGGTGCTTTGTTGTGGCCGGGAAACTTGGAATATCCCATCCTTCGGTTTTGGCTGCTGGGCCTGGAATACCCTCACAACCTTGGACTCCGAGGTCTGTTTCTGGTGCTCTGCACTGGGTTGAGCTGGTCAGCTGGCTCCACTCCCCAGGTCTGCTTTCTCATATCCTCTCCTACGGGTACCTCACACTTGCTAGTTTCTATCCTGGGATGAGCCTGGCAATGCTCTAGTCCGCAGGATGTCTTCACAGTCCTAGTAGCTGAACTGACTAACCCCACCCCCAGGCCAAAATTTGTAGGGGAGCTCCCCTGAACTTGGGTTTCAGAGCACCCCCTTCTGGTTTGGAGTCAGGACAAGTGTGGCACACTGTGTGCTTACCTGGTGTGGATACCTCTCCTCGCTTCCAAGAATGACATCACCCCCGAGGGAGTCAATGTCATTGTGGCAAACTTACTCTGCCAAAAAATACATATTTCACTACACTAACCCTAACACCTAACCCCTAACCCTAACACCTGATTCCTAAAACTAATCCCTAACCTCAACCCTGTTTGCAGGGCATATCCTACCTGTACAGTTAGGACCATAAATATTTGGACAGTGACACAAGTTTTGTTATTTTAGCTGTTTACAAAAACATGTTCAGAAATACAATTATATATATAATATGGGCTGAAAGTGCACACTCCCAGCTGCAATATGAGAGTTTCCACATCCAAATCAGAGAAAGGGTTTAGGAATCATAGCTCTGTAATCCATAGCCTCCTCTTTTTCAAGGGACCAAAAGTAATTGGACAATTGACTCTAAGGGCTGCAATTAACTCTGAAGGCGTCTCCCTCGTTAACCTGTAATCAATGAAGTAGTTAAAAGGTCAGGGGTGGATTCCAGGTGTGTGGTTTTGCATTTGGAAGCTGTTGCTGTGACCAGACAACATGCGGTCAAAGGAACTCTCAATTGAGGTGAAGCAGAACATCCTGAGGCTGAAAAAAAAGAAAAAATCCATCAGAGAGATAGCAGACATGCTTGGAGTAGCAAAATCAACAGTTGGGTACATTCTGAGAAAAAAGGAATTGACTGGTGAGCTTGGAAACTCTAAAAGGCCTGGGCGTCCACGGATGACAACAGTAGTGGATGATCGCCGCATACTTTATTTGGTGAAGAAGAACCCGTTCACAACATCAACTGAAGTCCAGAACACTCTCAGTGAAGTAGGTGTATCTGTCTCTAAGTCAATAGTAAAGAGAAGACTCCATGACAGTAAATACAAAGGGTTCACATCTAGATGCAAACCATTCATCAATTCCAAAAATGGACAGGCCAGAGTTACATTTGCTGAAAAACACCTCAAGAAGCCAGCTCAGTTCTGGAAAAGTATTCTATGGACAGATGAGACAAAGATCAACCTGTACCAGAATGATGGGAAGAAAAAAGTTTGGAGAAGAAAGGGAACGGCACATGATCCAAGGCACACCACATCCTCTGTAAAACATGGTGGAAGCAACGTGATGGCATGGGCATGCATGGCTTTCAATGGCACTGGGTCACTTGTGTTTATTGATGACATAACAGCAGACAAGAGTAGCCGGATGAATTCTGAAGTGTACCGGGATATACTTTCAGCCCAGATTCAGCCAAATGCTGCAAAGTTGATTGGACGGCGCTTCATAGTACAGATGGACAATGACCCCAAGCATACAGACAAAGCTACCCAGGAGTTCATGATTGCAAAAAAGTGGAACATTCTGCAATGGCCAAGTCAATCACCAGATCTTAACCCAATTGAGCATGCATTTCACTTGCTCAAATCCAGACTTAAGACGGAAAGACCCACAAACAAGCAAGACCTGAAGGCTGCGGCTGTAAAGGCCTGGCAAAGCATTAGGAAGGAGGAAACCCAGCGTTTGGTGATGTCCATGGGTTCCAGACTTAAGGCAGTGATTGCCTCCAAAGGATTCGCCACAAAATATTGAAAATAAAAATAATTTGTTTGGGTTCTGTTTATTTGTCCAATTACTTTTGACCTCCTAAAATGTGGAGTGTTTGTAAAGAAATGTGTACAATTCCTACATTTTCTATCAGATATTTTTGTTCAACCCTTCAAATTAAATGTTACAATCTGCACTTGAATTCTGTTGTAGAGGTTTCATTTCAAATCCAATGTGGTGGCATGCAGAGCCCAACTCGTGAAAATTGTGTCACTGTCCAAATATAACTGTACATCATGTTATATCTATACCATGGTGCTGCTGTAAGAGGGGTGCAAACTATCATGTGCTCCTGCCCCTGAAGACACAAACCGAGTTTGTATATAGTAGTGTTAACTGTGTTATGTGTCTATGTGTCTATGTATATAATGATTGTAGGATAGGCAGTGGTTGTGATATGGGATTATCCCACTGGAGAGGAGAAAATCTCTAGGAAATGAGGACAGATTCCGTTTTAGTTAGATAGTGTTTGTGATAAGTAACCAGATGTGTATATCATGTACAATACCCAGGTCACAGCTCGTTGGTGTCTGTGACAACTGCAACCATAACATATAGTGGACAGTGAGATTAGAGCTCCCGGGATGGGCTCAAGGAGTGAGTATGTTGGGGAATTAGCTCCATCACAATACAAAGTACTCCAAGCCATGAACTCTAAACAGAAATTCCTGTCACCACGTGGATGCACTGAAGGTCCCTGGTCAATAATGGACTGACTTCAATAGTACTAGTCCTCAGGAGGATGCTTAACATAGCCTTTGGTGAATGGGTTGGTACAAGGATGGATGCGAGAGGAGGTGTATAGTTTGTGCACTCCGGTTGATGGTCAAATTATTAGTTAGTGATTGTTTGGGGGTGGGGGGACCATGAGCCGACGGTGACTTAATGACTATTATGTGCGGGGTTGTAATGCTAAGCTCGATGCAGGAGTATGGACTAGAAACATCAGAGAAACCAATAGTTATGGAGAAGTCAAGGAAGAAGTGTGCCCTAAAATGAATTGTACCATAAAGAATGTGCTTAAATGGAACCTGTCATGTCCTTTTTGTTTTTAAACCACCCCCAATATTATTTAGCTCATGCTCTGTGCATCGCTAACCTGGTTTTAAGCAAAAAAAAATCAATATATTTATTATTAAAAAAAAGCACTTTAGATGATTAGCTTTTTGCATTATGAGCCTCAACAAACAGACATCAAGGTGGCAATCAGTCACATCAATCCACTTCTGACATGCAGTTTTTAAACTTAGTAATGCCCCCGGCATTGAAATATATTGACATAGATCACTGGAGTTTTCTGCTGTGCTTAAGGGCCTGTGGTGATGTTGTAACCATGTTACCTTAAGGGACAGCTAAGCAGGCCTCAAGTCAAAGACCCTTTGGGCTTAGCTCCACCCATTGTGATCACATGGTCATGACATCACTACATGTCCTTCCACGGTATGTACATTTCTGCACATAGTGATGCGTATAGATTGCTTTCACAGGGTGGTTATAATGGACAAAGGGGTAAAGTAAAAGTATAGCAGTGACGGACAAAGGCAATCAGGGGAACTAGTCTGACCATGTAGACTAGGGGTCCCTAGCTAATCTGTTCCCATAATTACCTGTAAAGGTGAGGATATCTGGGTCACCACCCTTGCCCTGGTCCTGAGCAGCCCTAGGGTAACATCACATCTAACCAGAGATCAGGATAAGCACAGCAACTCTCACATACAATAGCAATTTCCAGGGAAGCTACAGAATGGCTTCAGTAGGAACTGAAACAGGATCTACACAGCTCACGGTCATGCAGAAAATTAAGTCTATCAGCGACATCAGTGATGGGTCATGGGGCTATATAAAGGCTGGGGAAGTGGACAGATCCCCTGATACACACAGCAAAAGCAACTAATACTGCAGAGTCATGGCCCCTTTACACGCAGCTACAGGTGACAGGTTTTCCACAGGTAACTTACTGGCTGCAGTGAAATCATGGAGACAAGGTTCTATCTTGTTGCTGTGTACAAATATAACTATGTCTCCATGATTTCACTGCAACCAGTAAGTTACCTGTGGAAAACCTGTCACCTGTAGCTGCGTGTAAAGGGGCCATCACAGTAACTCATACTAGAGAGCCACAGCAACAGAAATTAATCCTTAAGGTGCAAAAGGGAATTTTCTCCCAGTCAACTAGTCAAATTACGGATCAGTTCACAGAGATGCAGTCTACACGTGACAATTATAATGCAGGGGGTGTGACTATGTTTTAATCAAGAGAACACTTCTGACACTCCCTCACATGCAGTGTGAACAGATGCATAATTGAACATAACATACTGTAACAAACAGACAGTTGCACTCTGTAATGCTAAGAAATGCTAAACAAGGAGATAAGAATATAAAACTGCATTAAAGCTAAGGAAAATTATGAAAAGATTGAGACACAGCATATAAAATTGGCCATTTCTATAGCTACCCAGTAGCCATAATGAGGCATATGTCTTTTCTGGCTACCTACACCATCTGCTTGTGTACCCTTAACCTTAAGTGATTTTATCTATTAGGACTGGAGCTGCTGGCAGGTTATAAAGTGATGGAGATCAATGGGAGTGAGGCTGGAAAAGGTTGCTTTGCCGAGGCTGTTGGCTACTACTGGATGCCATCTGTGTACCCATAGCCTTTATGATATCGTCACTTGCACATTTCTAAGGCTTTGTTTCCAATAAAGCTTGAAAGGGGTTGGATATAGACCTAGGAGACCTTAGAGTGTTACATATGTCTTTTTGGCAAACTGGAGGTTTTGCATTGCTTTGTAATTTGAAGCAAATCTAATTATTTTTTAAGTTTTTAGACCAACTCTACCCTCACATACCGTACCCTCACCCATCCCTTGCAGATTGTGAGCCCTCGTGGGCAGGGTCCTCTCCCTTTACCTACTGTATCCTCACTGATCCCTTGTAGACTGTGAGCCCTTGTGGGCCAGGTCTTCTCTCCTCACCTACTGTATCCTCACCCATCCCTTGTAGACTGTGAGCCCTCGTGGGCAGTGTCCTCTCCCTTTACCTACTGTATCCTCACTGATCCCTTGTAGACTGTGAGCCCTTGTGGGCCAGGTCTTCTCACCTCACCTAGTGTAATCTCACCCATCCCTTATAGACTGTGAGCCCTCGTGGGAAGGGTCCTCTCCCTTTACCTACTGTATCCTCACCCATCCCTTGTAGACTGTGAGCCCCGTGGGCAGGGTCCTCTCTCCTCACCTACTGTATCCTCACCCATCCCTTGTAGACTGTGAGCCCTCGTGGGCAGGGTACTCGCTCCTCACCTTCTGTATCCTCACCCATCCCTTGTAGACTGTGAGCCCTCGTGGGCAGGGTACTCGCTCCTCACCTACTGTATTCTCACCCATCCCCTGTAGACTGTAAACCCTCATGGGCAGGGTCCTCTCTCCTCACCTACTGTATCCTCACCCATCCCTTGTAGACTGTGAGCCCTCGTGGGCAGGGTCCTCTCTCCTCATCTACAGTATCCTCACCCATCCTTTGCAGACTGTGAGCCCCCGTGGGCAGGGTCCTCTCTCCTTACCTACTGTATCCTCCCTCATCCCCTGTAGACTGTAAACCCTCATGGGCAGGGTCCTCTCTCCTCACCTACTGTATCCTCACCCATCCCTTGTAGACTGTGAGCCCTCGTGGGCAGGGTCCTCTCTCCTCATCTGCAGTATCCTCACCCATCCTTTGTAGACTGTGAGCCCCCGTGGGCAGGGTCCTCTCTCCTCACCTACTGTATCCTCCCCCATCCCTTGTAGACTGTGAACCCTCATAGGCAGGCTCTTCTCTCCTCACCTACTGTATCCTCAACCATCCCTTTCAGACTGTGAGCCCTCGTGGGCAGGGTCCTCTCTCCTCCTGTACATATGTGTGCCTTGTATTGATCATGCTTATTGTGCTTGTCTATGTATGCCCCTTTTCAGATGTAAAGCGCCATGGGATAAATGGCACTATAATAATGAAAAATAATAATAATAAGTTCTGTAAAATTTGACATTCACTCACTTCTAATATACAGCCATCCTAATATGGAGTTTCAAAGTAAGGACACCTGTCTCATCATGTCAAAGGCTGGTTTCATACTGGCGTATTTTGGAATCTGGGGGCATGCAGGAAAAGCAAGCATGATGCCCAGATTCGCCACTAAGATGAAACTGGATGCACCACACCCTGTGCTTGAGCATACAGTTGCATAGTTGACCTGGATCCGGAGTCTGGATTAATCTGTGTCACAAGGGGCCCCCATTCAGGTTTTTTCCATGGAGCCCTGGATCTGGGGGTTCATGTTTTTTTTTCACGGAGACCAAATCGCAAAAAGAAAAAAGAATAATGCGGTGTTTAAGGAGCGCTAAGGCTGCAAGAAAGGGCTCAGAAACAAATACTGACCTATTCTGTTCTATTAGTAAAGTTGCAAATTTCTCTCTGTCGCCACTACGCGTTACGATAGCCCCCGCTGACTGTTTACCTACAGCCCACACTCGTGTTGTGTAGAGGCCATGCACAACCTCCCCAGGTGAGTGCAAATCTATCTACCATAACCTTCCTCCTTTATCATGGGTTTTCACTGTGGCGCAATCTTTTCTTTTGATTTTACACAAATCGCAAAAAGATGCAGGTTTTGTCTCCGCAACAAATCTAAGAACACCTACATTCACCGGGATCCGGGGTGAGCCGCACACAACTGGATACACCCGCAAGTGTCTCCGGCTCCATTGAAAGTCAGTGGGGCCAAAAACTTATGTGGGTGCATCCAGTTTAGGCCGGATTCGCACAAATTCCAAAAAACACCAGTGTAAAAGCAGCCTAAGTTTGCAGTATTGCAATTTTGCAGTAGAAACGGCAGATGTCGCCGCACCTACCGGATCTACCGCGTAAGGGCAGACTTGTGGCACCGATTAGGCAAGCCCCATTCATTTTCTATGGGGCTTGCGGTCTGGTGCGGCAAGTGCAGTATTGCTGAATGCGGCGCTTGCGGCCCTGCAAAAACAACGCTGCTAGCAATATTTTGTTTGCACGGCCGCAATTGCCAGATCTGCCGGATTCAGCAATACCGCACTTGCCGCACATGACCGCAAGCCCCATAGAGAATGAATGGGGCTTGCTGTATCGGTGCTGCAAATTGGCCATTTCACTGTAGATCTGGCAGATGATAAAGGAGCCTAAGAGATGGATTTTTTAACCTATTTTTCTGTAAATGCTTACCAAAAACAAGCAACACATTACCCAAAATACATATTCATTATACCTCATCCATGTTCATGGGAAGAAAAAAAGAAGAATCCGATAGGGTCAGGTTATTTTACCTCCACCACTAGGACATCTATTTAATAATGAATTACTTTGAGAAATCAGCATACAGTTACAGATCCCCTGTAAGGAATGTGTACTGGGATGAAATCCTACTGTTATGTATGGAGGAATTTTCAATAATAACTCACAGAAAGAAGGATCAGATTTTTTATATCTGTAAATAGTACCTCCATGGATAGGGGTATTATGCCACCCATCATCCTGGTAATGTCTGTCTAGTAGTTGTTATCTTAAAAGAAAAATCAAGGCCTATTTTTGGATCTTGCATACACATTTCACTTTTTCTTTGAGGTTCCTCAAACAGGAAGACACTGACTACTGTATTCCATTTACTTGGTATGCAGATTATCAGAAGATTGGATATCTCCAGCAGGAATATCAAAGATATAGATAGATAGATAGATAGATCCTGCCATCATAGAATCAAAGAATGGTGGAGTTGGAAGTGACGTCCTGGATCATCTGGCCCACCCCACTGCTCAAAGTAGGATTTACTAAACCATCCCAGACACATGTCTGTCCAGCCTCTTTGTGAAGACTTCCATTGAAGGAGAACTCGCCACCTCTCGTGGCCGCCTGTTCCACTCGCTGCTCACCCTCACTGTCAATAAGTTTTTTCTAATATCTAATCCCCAAATCCCCAACACTGTGTTATACTGTACAATCACAGTGGATGGATTTCCAGAAAACTGCCCACAGTGCTTTTTTAATCTGCAGAGTAAACTGACATGCGACGCAGCTTTCCGCACTGCCGCTTGACCGCAGTATGTCAAAGTATTGCTGCGAAGTTGGATGCAAACTCGGTGGGTGAATGCAGGGAAAATCCGTCCTGCCCTGAATGCCAATCGTGGGCACATGGTGGCTGTATTCACCCGCAGAGATGGCCGGCTTCCCTCTAGTACAGAGAAGCTGTGTCCAGAATCGTCTGCACATACCCTAAGGCTAGTGATATCATGTGTGGTGTTCACTATAAGGACTTGATATGGAGTTCCGGGTGGGGGCATTATAATATGTAGGAGTATTGTAAAGGCATTAAAGTAAGCAGTGTGGCGACTCCACACTGTGAGGAGGAGACTGTAGAGGCCATCATATTTTGTGCTCAGCAGGTTGCGAATGGGGGAAATCACACTCTTTGGGAATTGTGGGGATATCACACCGTGTGGGGGATTAACGGACTTGTCCAGTCTAAAATTGATAATTCTGCAGTAATTCTAATCGTCTCTCTATGTAATTGCAGACTTATCAATTCTCCCAGTGCTCACACTGTGTGCGGCGAAGATTCACTGGTTTTTAAGCCAGGAACGGACCGCAATTATGCGAAATACATGCTCCCAGCAAAGACAATACTAGTGGGAGTGGCCACAATCAATACAAGTGTATGAAGCAGGCGCGTCCAACTAGTGGCAACACCATCTAGCGGATGTGGCGTTGCTCATTACATTTGTACTGAGCCAAGTTGTACCTACTAGTCAGGGCCTCTGGCTGCAGTGGCCTGCATACCATATAACTGTGGGCCATTTCCAGATCATAAAATGTGAATCCTCGCAGCGCTCTGAGCAGGCACTGGGGGAGATTGGTAAGTCACATTGAGTGTCTGCAGAATTATCAGTTTGGACCAGACAACCCCTTTAACAATGCGTGTTGGGTATATGTACTGAGGGGTCATCATACTGTGTTGGGGGGAATGGACTGAAGGCAGCATACAGTTTGAGTATCTGTGGGGGGTCACTGTGGGTATCATGCTGTAGGTAAGGGGCCCTGTTGTGCCATGAAAGTGATATCGTACTGTGTGGGAACGCTAAGGTTACATTCATACACAGCGCTTTTGAGGATCCACTTTTCAGCTGCAAAACTGATCAACTTTTCAAAAACACGTATCACCTAAAAGGTAATCTTGCTTTTGCTGTGTTGTACACTTGTGTTTTCTTGAGCTCATAGACAATGGTTTTAATGGCAGAAGCGGATCAGAAAAATGCCACACAAATTGACACGCTCATTCTTAATGAGGATCCGTTTCTGAGCCAAAAAACATCACAAAACGTTTTATTTGGATGACAAATCTGGAAAAACAATTGACTTTGCTGGGATGCCCGGAGTCACTGCACTGCACAAAACGGATCCTCCAAAAATGCACAGTGTGAATGTAGCCTCACGCACTTTGTTTGTTCTATAGTCCCTGACAAAAGTTATGTCGCTTATTCATGTTATGTAAATAAAAGCTTATAACCTGACGTTAAATTCATCCATTGGTTGTATAAATTACTCTCTTGAAAGTTGAAACCCTCCTAAATGTGGTTTAGGTTAAGAAAATAAATTGGCATCAATGCTGAAATAATGATCATTTAATGAACACAGAATGGTCAGATTTTGGCAAGACACAAATTTTGTTGCCTGGTCATATAATGCACCTAATCCTAGTTTACATCCTCACCTGTGCTCAGTAAATGATCGGTTTAATTAGTGGGTGTGTCTAAAAAGAAACCCAGCTCCCCAGGCCTTCACTTGAACTGCGCCTATAGCTCTGACAGCATGCCAAAAATCCACCCTGCGACCAGAGCCTTGATTATCAAGAGGATGAAGACCAGATCCACTGCAGAGGTGGCTGGCACCTTTAATGTGTCTCAGCATCAAGTACAAAGAATTATAAAAAGATTTGAAGAGACTGGAGATGTGTTTGACAAGCCCAGGTCCGGCAGACCCCGCAAGACAACTGCTTAGGAGGAACGTTTGTTGGTTAGAAAATCCAAAGCAAGCCCCACTTCCATTGCAGCAGAGCTCCAACAGGCCTGGTCACCTCAAGCCCCTGTGTCAACTAGAACAGTTTGTAGGATTCTGTTTCGAAATGGCCTCCATGGTCGAATTAGTGCCAAGAAGCCAGCACTAAACATAAGGCAAATAAAAAAACGTGTGGCATTTGCAAAGTCCCACAGTCTGCTAAACAGATGGACGCTGGAAAAGTGGCAGAAGGTGGATTTCTGTGATGAATCTTCAGTAGAATTACACCACAGCCACCGCAAATACTGCAGGAGACCTACTGTAGCCCATATGGATCCAAATTTAGTTGTGGAAAGATCATGGTCTGGGGTTACATTCAGTATGGGGGTGTGCGAAAAATTTTCAAGGTGGAAGGCAATATCAATAGCCTAAAATATCAAGAAGTATTAGCTACCATTCCAAATCATAAAAGGGGTCAAATTCTGCAGCAGGATAGTGCTCCATCTCATACATCCATCTCTACAACAAAGTTCCTCCAGGCAAAAAAGAAGGTGCTCAAGGACTGGCCAGTCCAGTCACCAGACATGAACATCATTGAGTATGTTTGGGGTAGGATGAAAGAGGAAGCTTGGAAGACAAAACCAAAGAATCTAGATGAACTCTGGGAGGCATGTAAGACTGCATTCTTTGCTATTCCTGATGACTTCATTAATAAATTGTATGACTCATTGTTGAACCGCATGGATGCAGTCCAACCTAAACCACATTTCGGAGGGCTTCAGCATTCAGACGAGTAATTTATAAAACCAGTGGATGAGTTTAACTTCAGGTTATAAGCTTTTATTTACATAACATGGATAAGCGACATACCTTTTGTCAGCGACTGTACATGTGTAGCCGTTTTCACCTGTTCACACTTGATTCCTTCTGTTAGGAGGAGCGAGTCAAATTTGTTTTAGATAAATGTTTAGATAGATGGATGGCACTAGGATGCACTGTGAATAGAAGACAAGCCAGCGGAAACCTTAGCTTCTGACATTGTTTGGCTGTGACTTATTTCTCATACCCAACATTGTAAATATCCAGTAACCCCTTTAGTTACAGTGATATACCCTAATAACAATCCCCTCTTCCAGTAGGATAATGCCCCTGCCACGTGTAGACATTGTCAGGAATAAAGGGAGGTATATATCAAAGAGATGGGGGCAATTACTTATTTCCAAATCTCAGTCCTAGCAATCATCTGTGGGATGTGCAGAAAAGCAAGTCCGATCCATGGAGGCCGCACTTAGAAATGTACAGGACTTATAGGATCTGCCAATAATGTAACTACCCTTCTTGTGCCGGGAACCACAGAACATGGCACTGTGGAGGCCAGATTTGGATTGGTCAGAGCTGTTTTGCGGCTTGAAGAAGACCTACATGATAGACCGGTAGTTTTAAGGTTCGGGAAAATTGGTTTATGTTCTTCTATCACGCTGTTGATGTCATTAACTTATGTTCGATATCGATAAATGTAACATCATGGCCAGTTTGGTGTACGTTTTTAACTCAAATTACATGCGGTAATTAGAAACACCAGTGTGAATAAGAGCAAGAAAGAAAATCAAGGTAAGAGCACAAAATGCACTTCTATCCACTCTGTTCAGTTTGGAAGTTATTCTAGAATTCCCCTTTAAATCCCAACATAATGATACTGAAAGTCCAGTCTTATGCAAAATTTTTGTCTATTTTGAAAATTGCTGCGCTTTGGCATTTATGATAGGTAATTTATGTCAAATACAAAAGAAATCTCTTTTAATATAATCTACTTGAAGTGCTCCCTATCTTTGATCTGTAAGTGGCATCCAGAAACAATGAGAACTCAATAGTTTCGCCTTTTTCAAAGAATAGAGCTGATCATGATAATGCACCTACCATGCCTGAGGTGCTAATGACCCAAGGGATCCTTTCATTATACAGCCTATGTACCGACATGTGCTATGGAATTAACCCTTTAAGCACTTGTCCATTTTGGAGAGTTAGGACAAATTTAGGACAAAGCAAATGGTTTCATTTTGCAACTAGGATTATTTTAACACTTAAATCCATTTTTTTTTACTTTTTACAACATTTTACAACATTTATTAGACCCCCCAAATGGGTTTTTAAAATGCAATTTTGTGATTGCACTTATAATGCACTGCACCCTCTAGCAATGCTTAACTGACAGTTATCCTATCAGGTTCAGACCACATTGGGCTTTGACTGGCCATGGTGTACACTAGATCTGGAGGCCTTTAGTTCCCAAAGGAACTCATCAGCACCTTCGGCTGTACTACAACAGTGCCGATGGCCTGACAGACAGATCGCTTTTCCTCTGACAATCTTCTTATGTTCTGCTGTCAACATACCAAACAACCTTTGAAGAAGGGGAAGAAGGACAGACTATGGAGTATGCGTGGTGCCCTAATGCAAAATTTTAGACCACATCCCCAACCACACACACCTATTTATCATATCATTCTCATCAAGAAAGTTGTAGAAAGTGATGGACAACCCCTTGAAGGCTGTGTTCACACTACTGCTAGACCTTTTTGTTGTCCTGGCTTAAAGAAGTATGGAAAGCAGCTGGGAATGAATTTGTTTTCAGACAGACAGTGAAGCTCATCTGTCCTAAGAGACCATAATATGCCTGGTCAACATTTTGTCCAGGTGTTCATCACATTTCAAACCTAAATTTTTGTACCTATAAGTCAATACTCAGGCTGTCTTCTTATTGTTCCTCTCTGCCGACAGTTCTTCTCCTTATGGCTACTCTCTAACCTCAGACTGTTTCCTCAGCACTCTTCTCTTCCTATATGCTGTCCCTTGACGCTCTTGGGCCATCTCCCTGACCTCAGGACATCTCTTCAGAGTGCCTCTCTGCCCTCGGGCCATCTCATCAGTGCTCCTCCTTTACCTCAGGACATCTCATCAGCACTCTTCTCTGCCCTCAGGCCATCTCATCAGCGCTCTTCCCTTACCTCAACACATCTCATCAGCACTCTTCTCTGCCCTCAGACCATCTCCTCAGGATTCTTCTCTGCCCTCAGGCCGTCTCCTCAGCGCTCCTCCCTTACCTCAACACATCTCATCAGCGTTCCCCTCTGCCCTTAGACCATCTCCTCAGCTCTCGTCTCTATCCTTAGGACATCTCCTCTGTGCTCCTATCTGCCCTCAGGCCATCTCCTCTCTGCTCCTCTTTTCTCTAAGGCCATATTCTTGGTGCTCCTTTCTGCAATATATGTGGATCTCCAAGGCTGTTGAGTCTAAAGGGTGGGTAGGGAGATAAACAAGAAAAATGGCGCAGATCTAAGTGCAGCGAGTTTGGATCTATTATGCAGTGTAAATAAATCTTATTGCTCACCTTATAGATCTCTTGCTTATCTGACCAAGCCTGGTCTAATGATTATAGTCCTGCGATATGGTGTGCAGCCCCGTCCTGGATCATTCAGATCACAATGCCAGTGTGACCGTAACAAATGGAGGGATTTCAGATAACATCCGGAAAAATGTAGGGCGCTCCCACAGTCATGGAGTACGGCCTTCTTCTTACTTTTCAAAAATTTAGAACAATAACAACATAAAAAAATTTGATGCATAAAAAAAGGGGGATCATACAACGCGTTTCGGCTGAATATTTTGTACACAGCCTTCCTTGGGTATCACCGTCTCCTCTATGTTCCTCTTTTCCTCAGGCCTTTCTTGAGAATAGAACTTTAAAGTCTGGCAGAACCCACAGAACCCAAACCTCCACAGGTCCGCTCATCTCTAGTTAGAGTTCCATCCTTCGCATGATTCATGGGCTCAGACGAAGTGGATTATTTGTGCGCAAATTTACCCCATTTAATAATTTGAAGGGATTTTTTAAAGTATTGTTTTATAATGCGCCAAATTCTTCAAAATGGGGCGAATAGTTCATGAATTTTGCACAAAATAAAAAATGCTCTCTATTTTTCTTAGCACAAAAAGTTGAATATTTCACTAAAAAGTTTCAGACATTCATAAAATCAGGGTAGAGGAGACACATTTAGATGTTTATATTTTAAAAAAATTTGCAATTGATGAATCAATAGACAAAACTCAAGAAATCCTAAACCCTGACTGCAATCAAAAATGATTAACAAGACTTTAGAAAAGGCACAAATTAAAAACAAAAAATAAGGTGCAAATGAAAAAAAGGGTGAAAAACAACAAGAGCTGTAAGAAAACAAGACACAAATTCAATAATAAATCAGGCCCTAAGTACCTCAGCTTTTATAACTGTACTCTACAGGATATGGTGGTTTGTATTGCATAAACCTAAACACCAATTCAACCTTTTCTGTTTTTTTAACTCATGTTCTACTTTCTTTTAAATGGTCAAAACCTTTATTTCTTTGTGTCTTGAAATATTTTTTGCTAGTTTTTAGTGCAGAAAGTCACTCATTTTCCAAAATGTTACAATAATTGTGCCAAAAAACTATAGTATAGAAAACATTGATGGAAGGAGAGCAGCAGCTTTCACCTGTTCACTTGTTTAAGGGATTTTCATTTATTCTTCCTTGGAAAAATCTTCCAATTCTGTAAGATTCCTGGCTCGCCTTCCAGATCTGTGAGATTCCTGGCTCGTCTTCCAGTTCTGTGAGATTCCTGGCTCGTCTTCCAGATTTTTGAGATTCCTGGCTTGTCTTCCAGATCTGTGAGATTCCTGGCTCGTCTTCCAGATCTGTGAGATTCCTGACTTGTCTTCCAGTTGTGTGAGATTCCTGGCTCATCTTCCAGATCTGTGAGATTCCTGGCTCATCTTCCAGATCTGTGAGCTTCCTGGCTCATCTTCCAGATCTGTGAGCTTCCTGGCTCATCTTCCAGATCTTTGAGATTCCTGGCTCATCTTCCAGATCTGTGAGCTTCCTGGCTCATCTTCCAGATCTGTGAGCTTCCTGGCTCATCTTCCAGATCTGTGAGCTTCCTGGCTCATCTTCCAGATCTTTGAGATTCCTGGCTCATCTTCCAGTTCTGTGAGATTCTTGGCTTGTTCTATAACTGTTCTCTTTTGAGGTCTAGCAACAGATTTTCAATAATGTTCAGATCAGGGGACTGGGGGAACCTTTGTAAAACATTCAGTTTGCACCTTTTGAGGTCGTCTATTTTGGATTTTAACATGTGTTTAGGATCATTATCCATTTGTAGAAGCCACCCTCAACTTCAGCTTTTTTACAGATGGTGTTACATTTCCATCAAGAATTTGATGACATTTCATTTAATCCATTTCTCCTTCTGCCTGTGAAATTATCCCAGTGGCATTGGCTGTAACACAACCCCAAAGCATGATTAATCCCCACAGCCATGCTTAATGGTTGGCGAGATGTTCTTTTCCTGACATTCTGTGTGCTTTTTTCTCCACACATACCTTTGATCATTGTGGCCAAAGCATTCTATTTTAACCTCATTGGTTTACAGGACCATCAGACTTATTTAGATGTTCTTTTGCTGACTTTTATGGTCAGGACCCAGGAGAGGTTTTCTTCTGTGAAGGCCATATTTGTGCAGGTGTCTCTGAACAATAGAACAATTTACCACAACTCCAGAGTCTGCTAAATCTTCCTGAAGGTCTTTTGCAGTCAAGCATCAGTTCTGATTTGCATTTATAGTAATCCTAGGAGCAGCTCTCACTGAAGTTTTGCTTGGTCTTCCAGACCTTATCTTGACCTCTAGTGTTCCTATCAACTCCCATTTCTTAATTGCATGTCTAAGTGAGGAAAGGACAACTTGAAAACACTTTGCTAATTTACTCATGATCTGCGGTGGGTGCAGGGTGGATTCTCCCTACATTCACCCGAGAGTGACCGCTTCTGACTCCACATAATGAAATTAACATGCGGAAGTCCGGCAATCCAGAAAGAACGCTGCGGTGGGGAGAAGGATAGTGGGCATGAGATTTCTAGAAATCCCATCCACTGTGCTTGTACTGT
The DNA here is from genome assembly GCA_033576535.1 of Allobates femoralis. NCBI lineage: Eukaryota > Metazoa > Chordata > Amphibia > Anura > Aromobatidae > Allobates > Allobates femoralis. Next base: position 38,320,814 of record JARQOC010000004.1, on the reverse strand, counting down.
ACAATGTAACGGCAATACACTGCAATTCCTGATTGTGTGCACATACCCTAACTGTTCCCAATAACAGTAATTTTGACCAGGGTTGCCCAAACGTTTGGATGCCCCTGTAGATAGAATTCTCAGTACATTTTTGTTAATGTCATTTACATGTTCACATATTTGTTATGAGACTTATTCTTCAAAAACTTGCCTTTATTTAGGTTGGACTATTCTATATTCTGTGTGATTAATAGGAAAAGTGTAAATGTACGGCAAATGGGGCAACATCTTTTCATATGTTTCTACTGGAAAGGTTCATCTTTGTATTTATTTTCCTTATTTTTATTACTTCTCTCTTGGAAGTCACCTGTTCTCCATATGTTCAAACCTGCCCTTTACTAAATGTACTGTACAGTAGTTTCCTATTTCCGAAGTTCCCATTTCCTTTGAAGTATTGGCCTTTTCTTGGTGATGCACGACTTCTCGAACATTGACACGTCAACACATTTTGAGATTTTGCAGACAAACATACAGACTACCACGTGCTATGTCCTTCTGTTCCAACCCAAAATAGACATGGACAACATTGAGTAACTTTATAGGTATTTAGTGGTATTTCACGCTGATACAGTCTGGTGTGTTGCAAGGTGCGGGTTACCAAGGATCACTCTTATTTTTCAGGCTTTCTCACTTCCTCAAATGTTTGATGTCCTGGCCACTAGCTTCACTATGGGACAGGCCCACTAACAAATCAGGCGTAACATCAGTGGGCATATATTTGTTTTACAGTATAATGAGGGCTATTGATGTTCTAACACATCTGCTGGCCTGCCAGGACTTTACGTCTGTTGGCCAATCAGATGACCGGTAGCAATCAGGTGGTGTGTGACGCCACATACCACCTGATGGCTACCAGCTATCTGATTGGCCATCAGACATAACATCCTGGCAGGCCAGCAGATGTGTTCTTTTTGTGTCCCGGGACAGCTGACGGATATGTGGGTATGTTATTTTTTTTATTTTTAACACCTTTTATTAACTTTTATTTCACTTTCGCAGTGTGTATAGATACACTGCGAAAGTACTCAAATTTCCCATTGACTTACATTGGACTCGCTACTCGTAATGAGTACCCGAGTATTGGGACCTACTCGTCACGAGTATAGCGAGTCCGAATATTTCACTACTCGCTCATCCCTAGTTAAGACTAATAAAAGTTGATGGCAAAATACTTACTGGTCTAAACTAGTGAAAATTGATGGTAAAGTGTATTGCAGAGATGGGCAAATCAATTAAATGTGAATTGAAGTTAAGTCAGATTTTATTAAATTAGAATGTTTCGGCAAATTTAAATAACTTGCAATGCAACCAATCTAAAAAACTATGGCAGCCAATGTTTAAACACATTGCAGGAGATTGCATCAATCACTGGCCTCAGGCGTGAACATGTAGACTTCCCCATAATGCCTTGCAGCTGTCACATGACATAGTTTGTTATAGCCAATCAGGAGGGACTATCATGTCTTGTGTAAAAGCTGAGGCAGGGATTGAAAAAGCTATTCTAGGAGGATTTAGCATGTTGAGAAAATGTCAGTGCTCACAACTCAGTAATAGAAATAGGGAGAGAAAGCCTTAAATCATAGGTCAAATACTCAATAATGTGTTGTACAAGTGCAGCAGTGAAGAAGATTAGAGTAGCGGTATGTGAATAATACAGCAATTAAATTATTACGGGAAGAGAGGTATGAGAGGATGACCATCAGCAGTGTCAGACAGTGTGAGTGATCAGTGATATGGTGTAACTGGAATCTGTCCGGCTACATTTAATATGTATATTTATTTTTTTTATTCTTAATGCATGAGAAAGCAGAAACAAGGTGACGCAATCATTTTATACAAGTAAAAAGAAAACCACCTGGAATCAGTATCAGTCAGAGACAGTGTTTTTGCTTGTCACATGTCACTGTTCAAAGGTCTTACATTTTAGCGGGCAACTTTTTGTGAAGGGGTGAACAGTAGTTGTTTTTTAAGTGTGTTCTGCCCAGTCATGAGCAGCAAAGTAAATATTTATGGTGTAATACTTGTTACAACCTGTAGAGGTCATTAGTGGCTAGTTTTATGCTGTATAAGTGTTCTTATAGTTACAAGAGTCTGCCCTCTTTAACATTAGTCCTTTTGTGTGGGTCCCCCCGGTTTCCCCCGGGAGAAAGAAAGACTGGCAGACATGTTCTCCGGCTCCAGAGGGATAAGACACACGTTCTTGGCTCTGACTCCCTTCTCTGCAATCACTCCTCCTAAGCAGCGGAATCTGGTGAGGGTAGTGGTACAAACAATATACTTGGGTTGTAATCTACATGCAAGTCATTATGCAGCCATTTTATAGTTGTACTGTGATTCTCTACCTACCTTAATGCTCCAGCAATACATGCAGATTGTAGAACAGTGCTAGCAGCATGAGCTTTGCCTTAGATAGCCATGTTAACTGCATTCTGTGTTATACTGTTACTGTGCAGTTTCGGTAATGCCCCATGTACTGGTAGAAATTGTATTTCTGTATCACACTGCTGTTTTTGTGACATGCCAGTACTGATTCAGACTGTTATTCTTTGTATTATAGTTTTTACCATTATCGTTAACATCATCACCTCAGTAAAACAGACTTAAGCACCCATTTAGTCAGTTTACTGGTGAAGTAGACGAGGGTTAAGCTTTATGCTGAAAACCACAGCATCACTCATGAAGGAAGGCAGAACAAAGTGCAAAAGGAAACTTTCCAAAATCCACACATTTAATTGTACTGTGTACAACAAAACTTTTATTAGTCCAATTTGACAGCTTAATACTCCACCACAATACAATGGCTAATTGCCACATTTTGCTTTCTTAAAGTATACCTAGCTACTTAGCATTTCTTGTTAAGTCATTTTTGGGAAAGTGGTTGATGTTTTTCAAATATAATATACTGGGCCCATGTCTGCACACCTGTTTTACCAGTCTAATTTGACAAGAATACACACCACACCTATACTGTGGCCAGATGCCATATTTTGCTTTCCATGCATGTACTTGTCAACCTATACTGTTATTTGTGAGAAGGAAGAAAGTTTAATTTTGTTTAAAAAAAATAGAAATAATGGTTTAAAAAACATGAAGATATTTAACTCTGCATGTCTGTGTTTGCACAACTGTTTTATATCAGGTCAATTTGACATCAATATAGAATTGCAAGTTGTTGTTGCATTAGGCTTTTGGTCGTGAACATACCTCGTATTTCTTGTTCAGTTCTTTTTGACAACGGTTGAAAAATTGGGGTTGAAAGTATTTTCAAAATTATAAAGTTGTACAAAATATGATAAACGAAAAGTTTCAATGGACGAGATAGCTTAAAAGAAAACAAAACAAAACATACCACTGCTAAAAATGTGGTAGCTGCTAGCAGTAGTATCACTGTAACTGTGACTGGCACAAACCATTAGGGCAGAACAACTACTAAATGCAGGACACAATTGGCTTTTTTTGCCACTGGCAAGCACCATTGGACCTGGCGCACCACCACTATCGGACCTGGCACACCACCACTATCAGACCTGGCACTCCACCATCATCGGACCTGGCTGTCCATTACCCTTGGTCCTGGCACTCCACCACCATCAGAGCTGGTGCTCCACCATCAGAGCAAGCACTCAACCACCATCAGACCCGGAGCTCCACCACCATCAGAGCCGGCACTCCACCACCTGACCTGGTGCTCCACCTCCATCTGAGCGACCCAACCTACTGTCTCCATGCCATTTGCCCCATAGAATATAAGACCACAAGGGCAGGATCCTCTCTCCCCTCTGTACCAGTCTGTCACTGTTAGTGTGGTTGTTGTATTTTTAACTTGCCTGTATGTAACCCTTTCTCATTTACAGCACCATGGACTCAATGGTGCTCTATAAATAAATAATAATATTAATTAGTGGGGAGGAAGTGAAGAGTGTATGTAATATATGGCATACCACCTGTCTAAGTCACTCCAAGATGATGTTACCTCTGGCAGTGACACTATCATTTTAAGTCTGCAAAGAATGGACTACCTAATCACAAACGATCAAAAGGGATCATTTTAATTTTCAAAAAAATGAAAAGTCTGTTTGTGTTTTTAAGTGAGCAGTTGATTACTACCAGGTAGCCAGAAGTGAAGAGAGTGACAGCAGCATCCACAATAGCAAAAAGTACTGTATCTTCTTTATTACCTAATTCAGGAAGACAGCAACATTTCAACCTTACAAGATTGATAGGTCTTTATCAAGCTATAAAAAACAGATTACACACCCACATATTTAGAGTGCCCCTCACCAATTAAAAACATTATATGATCAACCAATTGAATTGGCAGTAACATAAACATAGACTTGAGAGACACAAAATCTAATTATACAGTCATGAACATATACATGCAAAACATTTCAATGCAAAGTTCTATAAACAAGACTATAACAAATACAAACAACGGGTAACGGGTGTCTCACAGAAGGCGGGAGCACCATTAATGAACTAGATGTATTAAAATGGTTGTCCACTGCTTGAACGTTGATAACCTCTCTTTAGGAGAGTTCAGCAGTGTTTGATCGGTGGGCGTTTGACACTCGGCACCCCCACTAATCAGCTTTCCTTGGCGGCAGCAGTTGACTAGAAATGTTCATTTCCAGAGCTACCCCATCTTCAGATTGATTAGTACAGGAGGCAGTTGTGCAGTACCGACCTTGGCCACTGTCAGAAGATGGATGTGCATTTCCGGTCCGCTGCTGATGATGATTGGTCCCCTGCTGGCTGATTGGTGAGGATGCCAGGTGTTAGATCCTGGTCAATCAGACATTAATGACCGATAGGTCCTCAGGCTGGTTTCACACTGCAGTTTTTTCCTTGATCAGGTTCCATCCGGTTTGTGTGCCAAACCCAGGAGTGTCTCCAAAACCCAGAATGGGCATCAATCTTATGGTACCTTCACACGCCGCAATCTCGCCTGGGAACCCTAAAGGCGATACGTCGCCCCGGAGCAATTGCTGTGAAATTGCCTCACAGTTGCGGCGTGTGATTGGGGAATTTTGCGGTGATAAATTGCCTCTCGGCTGTCGCTTGATTCCTGAGCACTGCTCTGAAATCAGCCGCAATCATGAAGGCGATATTTCCGTGTTGTGGCATGTGGTAGGGCGATAGTGATGGAATCAGCGTCGCCTATGATTTCGCAAAGGCGTGCCACAGCGTGCTGTAGTCCGCACCCCGTGTGAACTGATTGGTGTGGGCTACTGTTTTCCCTTTGGTTGTCAATTGACACCGCGCCATATTTGATAAGCTATCCGTCCAGCACCACACAATGGCAATGGCGTCATGTATTAGCCAGCCTTCCAGAGCAGGCTGACCAATCGGAACGCTGTGGCGTTGTCCAATGAGCGTGTAAGGGGCGCGGTGTAAACCACTGCGGCACGCCTATCTCTTTGCTGCGCTCAACATGTACGCCCACATTGCCTTTGAGATTGCGGTGTGCGAACCGGGGATGGGATTAGGCAGGATTGTTTCTGCTGTACGTGAAGCGATTTCCGGAGTGACACATCGCCTTACTTTTAGGGTGTGATGCTGCCATCGGTGATCTGAAGCGAGCATGAAAAACGTGGACGCGCACGTTAGATCATCTCATATCGCCAGTCGTTATTGCGGCGTGTAAAGGTACCATAACAATTATAGTTTTTCTCTTACAAGTTTCACTCCTGGTTTTAGCACACAAACCGGATGGAACCTGATCAGGAAAAAAACTGCACTGTGAAACCAACCTAAGGACCTATCAGTCACTAATGTTTAAGTCAGAGGTGCCCAACTCCAGGCCTCAAGGGCCGCCAATAGTGCAGGTTTTCAGGATTTCCTTAGTATTGCACAGGGCTTAGAATTATTACCTGTGCAGATGGTCACATTAACACCTTTGCAATACTAAGGAAATCCTGAAAACCTGCACTGTTGGCGGCCCTCGAGGCCTGGAGTTGGGGACCTCTGGTTTAAGTTTTGGACAAACCATTTAAGGGTTATGTGAATAGTGGTATTAGCAGTCCCGAAGAGAGCTTCAACATAACAGAAATATTAAAAATAACAAAAATAAATCTATTCGATCAGAACAAAAAGCTTTGTTATAGGGGAAGAAATTACAAAAAAAAAAAGTTTAGGAAAGAAGTTGCTTGGGATCAAATATAAACTCAAACGCAAACCTCATCACTTGTACCACCCACAAGCAAGAGTGTGAAAGAATGCATTAGACAATACAATGTGTCAATATTGCAATTGAAATATTTTAAGTTAAATTACTATTTAATATTGTAATGGAAATAATTTAAAGCAGGGAAAAGGAGACATCAAATACGTTGAGGGACACCAAACTCCCAAACATGTTGCACTGGCTTTAAAAGATGATAGATAGTTGATCCAAGACATCCTACAACAGAACATGGGAAAAGTCTTAAAAAGGTTTCACACCGCAATAAATATGGGGAATTAATGTGATGCCCAATGATGTCAATAGAGGTTTGGCATAAGGAAAAAAATTGAAAACAGGCAAGAAAAAGTGGTCCAAGCTTTTTTTTGTAAAATGAAAACTATTAAGTTGCTGGCATTTTATGAAATCTGAAAATCCTGATGTCAGAGAGCCGCTCCAATCCCAAGATCAGGAGTATGGATTGTAAATATTCATGTCTATAGAAGAAAAGAAAGAGACAACTATCTGCTCAATAATCAAAGAAAGAAAGTAAAAAAAAAGATACCGTAACAAATTTCTTTTTTTTACTTTTGTTTCTTTGATTTTTTAGGAAAATAAGCAAACATTAAAATCTTTTTTTATTGGGAATCCATTAAAAAGGGGGTCAGAAAGGTCCCCATGGATAAACGAGAACAAAGGCCAGCAATATACACTCACACTTTGATTTTTGAGTAATCATTTGTTTTTTCTCTTTTTATGGGCTTGGTTGATGGAAGATTCATGGGGGTCTAGGTTAGTGAAGGATGATGATAAAGTTGCTGGTGGCCTACACTAATACGGTTGATCACAATGTCCTTGGTAGTAAAAGAAGATGCCCACTACTAGGAAAACCCCTTCTGATTCAACAGGTTTCCTTCTGGAAAATGAAAAAGGTTATACTCACCTCTGGTGCTAACGTCGTTCCAGCAGTGTTAGGTTCGTACTCACGCCCCCAGGTCTCAAGCGATGTCGTTCAATCACCGCTGACTTCTCTCTACCTGTCTTTGGAGATAGGAGCAATCAACAGCAAGTGAGTGGCAGCCACAGCGATTACTTCTTGTTCATTAACTAATTTTTCTGAAGGCAAGGAGAGAGAGGCTGGCGGTGATTGGATGCAGGCTCGCTTGATGTCTCAATGTCATGTGAGCCACAGGAATGCAAGTACCAACACTGCTGGAACGGCATCAATACCAGAGGTGAGTATAAGCCTTTTTTTTTTACATGGGGAAAACATGGGGAATCATTCTAGTGGAAAACCCTTCGATTCCACTCTATAATTGCATCCAGAGCTCCAGTCCTTGAGAGAAACTCTTGTGAAATAAGAGCAGTAGCAATTGAGCAGTTTAACATCCTCAAAAGCCAGACGAGTCCTACAGCTGGCCTACCATACTCACTTATTTCTTTGACCAACACAGGTACCACTCTAATAAATACCGATAAGGCTTTCACTCTGGCAAATTTGCAAATCTGTGTCCATCCATTTTGAAATGGATGGCCATGGATCCGTTATGGCCTCCCATGTTATCCTTTAGGCATGGATTGGTCCTAAAGTGGCCCATTTCTGGGCTCCCACGAAAATCGTGGGCACCAACGGACAGACATGGATCCATTGGTGTCTGTATGAAATTAACATGGAGCTCTATGGAGCGCGAATCCGTCCTGATCCATGAAAACAACAGATCCGTGAAACAGATCCGTTTCAGCATGCTCAGAAACAAAGTACAGTTCCTCCCCACCTATCTCTGGTGACTGATATGTTAAAAAAAAGGTCCTTGGACATCTGTAGGCATCGTTTTGCACAGATCCATGCCTGTCCATGACTATACATGAATTTCATGTAACCACGCGGATTTGCAAATTTACCAGTGTGAAAGAAACCTTAGTCAAGTCAAGTCCAAACTTTTGAACTTTTAAAACTCAACTGCAACATTTCGAAAAGCTCTGATTCCCAATAATGAATCCAGCGTGGTTTCGATTTCACAATATTACACTCCATTAGATACATACATCTATAGGATGGTGATCTTACTACTACAGATACAGTATATGCATCCAAACAAATGGTGACCATCTGCAATGGGCTAACAGGATTGTATCCAACTCAGAATGCGGGACATTAATGAAGTGCTACACCACTTCCTAAACATTTGTTCCAGATGTTCCCCTCCGGGCAACAACAGCAACGGAGACTACAGTGATGTCCAAAATACAGTGGTCATGAACTAGTTAACATCCCTCAATGAACCGATGAACAGAAAGAGCAGCAATAAAATGTGATCTGTCCCAATAGATAATGGACCCTATCCCTTTTCATTAGTTGATATTAATTTCAAATGTTTTGTACAGGATTCGAACACCATGGCTGCTTTCTTTAAAAAGGGCACCACACCGGTCCACAGGTTGTGTCTGGTATTGCAGCTCAGCTCATGTAAACTGTAATACAGCACATAACATTTGGATAGAAGTATACCGTAGCTGATATTCGAAGACGTCTGAGTGAAAAACCTATTATATTTAAATTATGATTATTATCATTATTATTATCATTATTAAATGCTCTGCATTTTCAGAGCTCCCATAAAATTAAATAAAGAGAGATGCTATCTTTCCATACCTGATCGATTCAACGCGGCCCCTTCTAAACATACATGTGGGACCTACATATATTGGACATTTATGGATTTGAATGACACGGATGGATCAACCTCTTAAAGGTCTTCAATAGTAAATAGATGGGGTCTATTGCAAATATCAAAATGGGCCTCCTTTATAATACCAGGGCTTATCCCCTAGGCTAAGTGAGCTATGTGCTAAATCTCCCTTCATGGCTTTCAAGTAGCCTTGGGCATTTTGCAAGGAGTGCCGTTCCTCTGTTGAGGGCCCCATTACAATAATGGGCATATACCAATTTCCCCTAACATTGTTGCCTTAGGCCCCTTTCACACGTGCATGTTTCTTGTACTCGTGGTGTTCGTCTTCACTAGGGATGAGCGAGTATAATTGCAAGTATTCGGTATTCGGTGAGTAATACGGTACTCGTGGTACTCAGAACTTAGTATTTCACTACTCGCCTCTCAATATTCGGATCTCACGCCCAGCATTAGCCAATCACAGTAATGCCACAGCCTTCTTTGTTGTGGCATTACTATGATTGGCTGCCCATCCAGCGTCATACATGAGTCATAGCCTATGGCTCATAGGCTCTATATAAGCCCTGTCACCACCATTTTCCGTACATTGTATGCAGAACACAGCTAGTGTAGGGAGAGTGTGAGCAGCTGATAGGGAGAGTTGTGCTCGTGCAAACCATACAGAAATCCTCTGTAAAACCCAAAAGCTCTTGTGAGAGCTACCAGTAGTGTAGTACTAGGTGACTGTAGTGCATGGACACCGGCAGGAGGGTTTCAGTACCACATAGTACAACCAGCAATATTTCAGCTCTTCTCAGAGCTGAAAGTATAAGGTCAGGGAGTAGTGACAGTTTTCGCAGCTATTTTTGGGGTCACATTTACCCCTGCAGGCCATCGAGTTGCTGTGTTCTCACCGAATAGCACGCACGGTACTGCACAACTGACACGCAGCCAGCACCGCTGTCTTGTGGGGTGACTGGCACGCGTAATATATCGCCTTAAACCTCAGGGCAATTTTTTTGGTGCTGTTGCGGTGCTGTTTTCACACCAAATAGCACGCACGGTACTGCACAACTGACACGCAGCCAGCACCGCTTTCTTGGGTGGAGACTGGCGTGCATAATATATTGCCTTAAACCTCAGGGGAATTTTTTTGGTGCCGCTGCGATGCTGTGTATAAAACACAAAGCAGTACTAGACTGTAGTGCTACCTTCCACGAAGCACTAACTGCTCCTTGTTCCCCAATATCTGCATCTGAACATCTGCAGCTATGTCAGAAAAACTCCAAATTCCTAAAAAGGCTGTTGTGAAGGGACAGGAACACAGACGTGGGCGTGGGGTTGTCAGTGGTGCCCGACAAGGCACAGAATCTGGGAGACAGAAGAAGGTTGATGCATCTATGTTCCTGGCGAAATTTCCAGATCTGGAATGTAAACGAGTCTGGAAGCCAGAAGACAAAGAGCAGATACTGTATTGGATGGCTGATAAGGCCTCCACGAAAATTTCTAGCAGCACCCAATCGTCCACGAACACAGTCTCCTGTCCATACAAAGAATGCTGGGTCATCCTATTCTCAACTTGTTCCTAGTTCATCACCCTGTCTGAAGTCACAGGAAACCTTTGACCCCAACATTGGCCACTGCAAGGATCTGTTTGGTCCATATCCTTTGACTCTGACCTCTCACCGCGCGACACTGAAGAGGAACATGAGAATGTATTGTCTGTTCATGGCCAAATATTTGAAAACCCAAGGCCAGAAGAAAGCCACTTTCATCCACATGATATAGAGGGTGAAGAGGTGGAGGCTGATGGTGATGACAAACAGTTGCCATCTGGCCAGCCGACAATTTCAACACCAAAGGTGGACGATGATGAGACTTCCGATATGACATGGACTGTTAGTATGCATAGCCAGCACAGCAGCACAGAGGAAGAAGATGGATACGTACCACCAACAAAGGCACCAAGGGCTACTGGTTTGAGCAGAGTGCGAAGTGTGAAGTGTGTCAACTGTTGCCAAGAGCAATGCCTTTGTGCCCCAAGTCAAGGCAAGGGTGCGTTCAGCTGCTGTCTGGAAATTTTTTTCAGATAGTCCTTCTGAACCAAATGTTGTCATCTGTAGCATCTGCCATACAAAGCTGAGTAGAGGCCAGGGCAAAGGCGACCAAAGCACCACCAGTATGCGGAAACACAAGGCAGCCAAGAACGCTAGTCGGTGGGTGGAAAAACAAGGTTCCAAATCGGTATCTGTGGGTCAAACCACTGCTATGTCGCCTGTGAACTGTCCTTCCCAATCTATTTGGCAGGAAGCAAGTGATCATACCTCTTGCTCACAAGCTGCAGTTGCACAGACGCAGGACACAACAAGCTCTTCCACTTGTTTGTCCCAGCCAAGCGTCCAGTTGTTCGTGCCCCAGATCTATGAAAGGAGGCGTAAATACCAAGCCACGCACCCACAAGCACAAATACTCAACGTGCACATTACCAAGTTGCTAGCCATGGAGATGTTGCCATTTAGGCTCGTGGGGACACAATCTTTCCGTGATCTGTTGGCTGTGGCTGCTCCACGATACTCTGTTCCAAGCCGGCACTATTTTTCCTGGTGAGCCGTCCCCACGTTACACCAGCACGTCTTAAACCATATGCAGTGTGCTCTCACCAAAGTCGTAACCAGGAAAGTCCACCTAACAACGGATACATGGACAAGTACTTGTGGACAGGGACAATATATCTTGTGGACCGATAACAATGTCAAGCAGGGAGAAGTTGCACAAGATGGTCAACGACTATCTAAGGGGCCTTTCACACTTGCGTTTTTTTCCTGATCTGGAAGATCAGGAAAAAACCTGATTCTTACAGGATTCATTTTTTGCCCATTCACTTTAATGATTTCAGGCAGAATCTTGTTGCTTCAGGTTTTTTCCTGAAATCATTAAAGTGAATGGGCAAAAAAATGAATCCTGTAAGAATCAGGTTTTTTCCTGATCTTCCAGATCAGGAAAAAATGCAAGTGTGAAAGGCCCCTTAGTGACCATACCTGCGTCTTTCCTGACACTTCTGTTCTGTTTACTTACTAGGTATCTATGCTCCATAGCTGGCCAGACCTCTCCTTATATGCCTTGGAGGTGCTGGCCTGCCCTGCTGATAGTGTGATGTTAGAGAGTGTTTTCAGTGTCACTGGGGCAAATTATCACATATAAATGCACACACTGACTACAAAGAATGTAGACAGGCTGACTCTGATCAAATTTAACAAGGACTGGATTTCACAAGAGTATTTAAGCCCTCCTGATGACAGCATCCAAACCTAAAGTCACCCAAAATGTTATTTTAGGCAACTGGTGATCACATCCATCCTTCCCATATAAAATCCTTTTCTTCTTCTTACACATGTTTTCAACTCCTGCTTCTGCCACATGTACCTAATGGTCATTATGCTAAAAACAATGTTCTGTTAATTAATATTTTCCATCGGAGGCACTTGTGATGAAATCCTCCTTCCTTCATCATCCACTGCCCCTTGGTCTAATGTTTCGAGACACAATGGCTATGCCTGGACATTGGGCACTGCAAGAACTATGCTAGTAGTCCTAGTAGTCCTAGCTTCATAATTGTTTGGCCCTTGAAGCCTGCTTCCTTCATCAGCCATAATACAGCCCCTTGGGCTACTTTTTGGAGACACTATGGCTATGCCTGGACATTGGCCACTGCAATTACTGTGCTAGTAGTCCTAGCTTCATAATTGTTTGGCCCTTAAGGCCTGCTTCCTTCAACAACTATGGTACAGCCCCTACAGATAAATGGATAGATACTATTACTATTAAGCCAAATAAAAAAATAATTAAATGAAAAAAAATGATGTGGAGTCTCTTCTATTTTTTTAAACCAGAAAAGGTAAAGCAGACAGCTGCAGGCTGATATTATCAGGCTGGGAAGGTCCATGGTTATTTGACTCTTTACAGCCTAAAAATACCAGCCCGCACCCGACCCAGAATTATTGCATCACAATAAGTGCTCCAATTCTGGTGCTTTGTCTTGGCCCTTCCTAATGTCCTAGTGCAGTGGCAATCAGAGTAATGGTTTTTGGGGTTGATGTCAGCTGTAGTAGTGTCCAAAAACACATGACATCAAGCTCTGGTATTAGTAGTGGAGAGGTGTGTATCAGACAACCTCATTACTAATGCATTAATTGTGCTAATTTTTGGATACACTATGGCTATGCCTGGACATTGGACACTGCAGTTACTGTGCTAGTAGTCCTAGGGTAGTTTCATAATTGTTTGACCCTTGAGGCCTGCTTCCTTCATCAACCATAATACAGCCCCTTGGACTAATTTTTGGAGACACTATGGCTATGCCTGCACATTGAGGACTGCAAAAACTATAGTAGTAGTCCTAGTAGTCCTAGCTTTGTAATTGTTTGACCCTTGAGGCCTGATTCCTTCATCAACCATGATACAGCCCCTTGGGCTAATTTTTGGAGACACTATGCCTGCACATTGTGCAGTGGCAGTGGAACAGCAATGACAGTAGTCCAAACTTTATAATTGTGAAGCCCTTGTGATGATGATGGGTGGCTTCTTCCTGCGTTTACCATCACACAGCCCCTAGGGCAGATCGCTCTCTTTACACCACTTACACACTGAGCTTTCAGAAGGTCTCCTCCATCATAACTCGCTCTTACGGCAATCATGCACCCATTTTAGGTCTTTCCTCAGCCCCCAGACCTCTTTTTTGGGTCCAGCAGACAATTACTTGCATTTCCCATTGACTAACATTGGACTCGCTACTCGTACTGAATACCCGAGTATTACGATCTACTCGGTACAAGTATAGCGAGTTCAAGTATTTGACAACTCACTCATCCCTAATCTTCCCACATAATCGAGACAAGTACGCATGAGCACACTATTAAAATCTATGGTGCTACTTACTGTACATGCCTGTGTTTTTACACAAGTGTTTGTGAGAACCATACGGAAACATGTCCCCTTTTTCTGGCAGCCAAGATAACAAGGGTCATTAGAAATGTATGGGTTTGTAAAGTATATGTACAGCACACAAAGGACATCCTTGGGACATTCATGTGCTGTCTGTGTAACTTGTGTCGGAATTAAATGCATTCAAGAAATGAATGATTTTAGTGTGATAAAGATCTGCAAAGATGACAGATAAGGCCCAGTTAGACACAGTGAAATCATGGACACATTGTTCCATTTGTACACGGCCACAAGATGGAACATTGTGTCCATGATTTCACTGCAACCAGAGATCTGTGAACAATCTCTGAACAATTATCTGTGTGTGTAACTGAGTAGATAGATAGATAGATAGATAGATAGATAAATACTATTACTATTAAGCCAAATAAAATAAATAATTACCGTATATACTCGTGTATAAGCCGAGTTTTTCAGCCCAAAATTTGGGCTGAAAAGTCTCCCCCTCGGCTTATACACGGGTCAAGACGGTAGTCGGGGCCGCTCATTATATATGCACTGCTTCCCCCTGTCAATCAGCGGCAGGGGGAAGCAGTGCATATATGCCCCCAAATGCTGGCACTCTCCCCCCGTGTAAGGGCCCCCGCTGCGTATCTTACCATCCCGGTCTTCTGAACAGCGCCGCTCCTCGGTGCTCCGTTCTTCATGCTCCGTCCCGTCCTGCTACATCCGGGATCTCCGGCCGCCGCAGGCATATGACGTCATCGCGCGATGCCCAGGGATCCCGGATGCAGCGAGGACGGAGCATGGAGAACGGAGCACCGAGGAGCGGTAAGATACGCAGCGGGGGGGGGCCCTTACAAGGGGGGTGAGTGCCAGCATGTGGGGGCTGCTATATACCCCCTGGGGGCTGCTGTATACTACCACTGGGGCTGTATATACCACTGGAGCTGTATATACCTCTGGGGCTGCTGTATACTACCACTGGGGCTGTATATACCATTGGGGCTGCTGTATACTACTACTGGGCTGTATATACCACTGGGGCTGCTGTTTACTACCACTGGGGCTGTATATACCACTGGGGCTGCTGTATACTACCACTGGGGCTGTATATATTCCACTGGGGCTGCTGTATACTACCACTGGGGCTGTATATACCTCTGGGGCTGCTGTATACTACCACTGGAGCTGTATATACCTCTGGGGCTGCTGTATACTACCACTGGGGCTGTATATACCTCTGGGGCTGCTGTATACTACCACTGGGGCTGTATATACCTCTGGGGCTGCTGTATACTACCACTGGGGCTGTATATACCACTGGGGCTGTATATACCTCTGGGGCTGCTGTATACTACCACTGGGGCTGTATATACCACTGGGGCTGCTGTATACTACCACTGGGGCTGTATATACCTCTGGGGCTGCTGTATACTACCACTGGGGCTGTATATACCACTGGGGCTGCTGTATACTACCACTGGGGCTGTATATACCACTGGGGCTGCTGCTGTATACTACCACTGGGGCTGCTGTATATACCTCTGGGGCTGCTGTATACCACACTGCTGGGGGCTGTATACCTGTGCTGGGGTCCACCCTCGGCTTATACATGAGTCAATAGGTTTTCCCAGGTTTTGGGGGCAAAAGTAGGGGGGTCGGCTTATACACGGGTCGGCTTATACACGAGTATATACGGTAAGTGAAAAAAAATGATGTGGAGTCTCTTCTATTTTTTTTAAATAGAAAAGTTAAAGCAGACAGCTGCAGGCTGATATTATCAGGCTGGGAATGTCCATGGTTATTTGACTCTTCACAGCCTAAAAATACCAGCCCGCACCCGACCCAGAATTATTACATCACAATAAGTGCTCCAATTCTGGTGCTTTGCCTTGGCCCTTCCTAATGTCCTAGTGCAGTTGAAATCAGAGTAATGGTTTTTGGGGTTGATGTCAGCTGTAGTAGTGTCCAAAAACACAGCTGGCATCAAGCTCTGGTATTAGTAGTGGAGAGGTATGTATCAGACAACCTCATTAAAAATGCATTAATAGAAAAATACACAAAGACCAAAAAAAAAGGTTATTAAAATAAGTACTCCCAGAAACTTTCCATTGTTGACATCTTTATTTGAAAATAAACCTCCCACGCAAGTTTACTGTACTCCAGCGAATACATCATCGTCCACAAATGGAAACCTGAGAAAAACAGAAACATAAAAATAAAACAAGACACTTAATCTCATTCACCACTTCATAAAACAAAAAGATCAATGTAAATCCGATATAATCCAGGGATTCCAATGAACAATGTCTATGGAACCTCGTTCTGACACTCCCTAAGCTTTGCCAACGGCCACATCCGCGGCCAACTGCATTGTCTGTGAATTGGTGACTCTGAAGAGTGATAACGCCACTGATGTCACTGCTCTTCAGAGGCGCTGGGTCTTGTGCAGTGCAGCATGACCTGGCTGTTACAAAAAAAGTCTATGGAATGTCAAAACAATGCTCCTTAGGCTTTGTTCATTGGATTCTCTGTACTACATTGGACCTGAGGGGAGTGGAATTTTTTTCTCTTTTAATAAAGTGATGAACAAGTGTAAGTGTCTTGTTTTATTTCTCTATAATTTTATGTTTTCTATTTTTTTAGGATTCCATTTGTGGCTTACAATGTATTTGCTGGACTACATCGGAATCCCTGGACTATGGTGGACCTGGTGGATTTTTTTTTTTAAACAAAGTGGTGAACAAGAGGAAAGTGTCTGGGTGCAGCCATTCTATTCCTGTGGTCTCTACTGTGCCAAGTCATCACTCCTGATATGCTTTCCTGCCTGCTACACCAACTTCTGGGTACTGTGTGCCAACCCGAGCTTGAGGCGTTGTGCATTCACAACATTCACAAGATGAGCCTAACAGTTATATGGTAAAATAGATGGTGTCATTCAGAATGTACAACCCATCTCACAAACAGAAAGCCCTTATATTGCTATGTAGATATAAACATTTAAAAGTTATGTCTCTTGAAAGCAAGAGAGGAAAAAACTATACCAAAAAAGAATAGAAAAATGCATTAGTACTGAAGAAGGTAAATGTAAAACCTGATTTTTTTGTTTCAGGGGAGACTAACTATTTTCAGTGGTATCTCCTGCCCCCACCCCTCATCATTTGTGCATATGGTTAGTGGGCTAGTCTGAAGACATGACTATTGGACGAACAAGCATTCTTAGTACAGAACGTTTCTTCCATAGTAAGCATTTCTTAACTAAGCAAGATGAAAAAAAAAAGTATTTCCATAGAAAATTAGGAACACTCATCCTGCAAAAAGCCTTTATATAACCCAGAAGTCTTCAAGTTTCCAGACACCTGTAATTATCCATATGTTCGTCTAGGTCTAGATATTTCTACCGATCCTTCACTAGAAGATAACAAGCCGTCCCAGTGACACGTCATCTAAAGTATCTAAAGTGTCAGCTTTTTTGGATGAAAAAATTTACTGATGGAAATCTCAACTTCCTCCTATCACACAGTCTGTAAAACATGGGCAGCACATGGCTTGGGCGGCTCTTGGATGATGTCCGTTTATTTTTCACGGATCCATAAACTTTTGTTGTGGAGTTTGATATAAAATCGGACACCTCTCCACCATGTTGGGCCGGCCCCCCTCACATCTCATTTTTAGCCTGTTGGTGTGGAACCTGTTGTTTGCAGGACAACATGGACAGGAACGGATGTGTGGAAATGGATGTCACTTAAACTCCCGGATCCTGTTTTTTGAAGGATACGTTTTCTCCATCCAAATGCATTATAAATTTCTGCAGTTATAGGAAATGATGGTAATTTCAGTCCGGAGAGAGAGAGCGAGAGAGAGAAATAGAGAAAGAGAGATCCAGAAGAAAAATGTCTTCGTTTCTGTCCGGTGTTGTTGGGTGTGACCAAAAACGGTGCAGTCTCCGATTTTGGGTCCCGGAAAAAACATGACAAAAATGAATCCCGGACCCAATACACACATACGGATGGCCATATATGACCAATCCGACACCATAGGGATACATAGGAGGCAAAACAGGATCTCTGCCTATCCTTTTAAAAATGGATAGACCCAGATCCCCAAAACCGTCGTGAGAAGCCAACCTTATGTAGAGCACTTGGGTTGTGTCACGGAAACTTAGTCAGAATCTGCAGCTCTCTGGCACCCCCTTATTCTGCTGAACAAACCCGATATTGCCAGAGGATAAGAAAAGAAGCCCAGCTTCTCTAATTTATGTCGTCTACTGCGGCACGTGATGCGACGGGATGTATATATACCACCAGTTCCTGACAGGAACGTATATATACCTCAATCCAGTCACCCTCAGGCCCACAATATCACATAAATACAAAGATTATGCTGCCACCACTGATCTCTTTCAGCTGGATCGGTCACCTGTTTGGTAACGTGAAATCGCAGGGGTGCATGTCAGCTCATCATAGAACAAGAAGAATAAAACTAAGTAGATTTATAAAGTTTACTCTATAAAGTTGTCAGTGTTTACAAAAGATGTACAAGATATTACAAAAGAGACAATTTACATATATGCTTAAAACGGTTATTAAAATAGAAGGAATAAATGAGATAATTACAAAACCTGTGCCACGCGGTGACAACTCAGATTCAGTAGGGGGGGACGGCTCCTCAGAAATGTTGTATGATTCCTCCACGCAGCGTGTGTGGTGATGCGTCTGATGTCCCAGGATGGACTGAGCCTAAAGTGGACGCTTTGGTTTTATGTAATGACACAGAAAACAATAAAACTCCCACTTTGTATACCTCACAAGGGGGGCTGGGCATTGTAAACCCACCGAGCTGCACCAGACTTACAAAACCTTCATTTTTCATATCTTTGGATTGGATGCCCCCACATCCAAGATATGAACATCATGTTTACCCTCGTGAATTTACATTAAGATTGATATCAAATATGATATTTCTGTGATGTTCAGACGGTCAGAACCCATTTTGCAGGTTTCTGATTGTTTCCCAGTTATGAAAGATATACCATCATAACTGAGAAAAGGTAAACATCCCAAAAATATGATTGATGAATTTGTCCCATGAACGGGTCTTATGAAATTTGTCGTTAAAAGACTATAAGTTAAAACAAAGGAATTTAGTAAGGACCAAACCAGGTCAGGCTAGCTGAGTCCCTCTTAGCTAAGAGTTTATGGCTTGTCGTAAAAATTCCTGACTGGGGGGAAGCAAAGCAGAGATCTATGTATCTCCCTTATGAACGAACAAGGGGTGGAGAAGTAAGCTATCTCTGGCTGTCTTTTCAAACATTTTAAAACAATGACAAGAATTCATATTTTCCCGACAGGCTGCAAAACAAATGAACATGTGAACAGCTCGATAGACTACAAAGGGTATGAGTTTTAGCCCTTACACCCCATTTAGTTTCTTATACAGCCAGATCAGATCTCATTCTTTGCACTGACGAGAAGCAATGCCACAAAACATTGTGTCTGCAAATTGAGGTTATGGTCCGGTTTTATTCCTAAATCATATGACACAGCTCATTAAAGGGTTGATATTGACTTTTAGGACTGCTACTTCCAATTGGTGTCACTAGAGTTTGTCTTCTTCTTCCCTGAAGAGACAATTTTGTATATTTTATTTCACAAAGGAGCATTGAGGCATTGAGCCTTGTCATACGAGCATGCCGGATTTGACATATCATTCTCCACAAGAAGACTCTGGTCTGATTTTAAGTTACCGTATATACTCGCGTATAAGCCGAGTTTTTCAGCCCAAAATTTGGGCTGAAAAGTCCCCCCTCGGCTTATACGCGGGTATATAAAAAATAAAAAAAAAACAGCCGCAGCCCCGGAGGTATACAGGCCCCCCATCAAGTTCCAGGGCCCCCCCCCTTGCGCGCCAGCCTGTAAAGGAGAATCATACTTACCGGTGTCCAGTCGCGCCGTCCGCAGCTGCCGACATGACGATCCCCGGCTCCATTCAGCATCTTCCGCATTTCCTGTAGTCGCAGGCAATGACGTCATTGCCCGCGACCACAGGAAGTGGCGGGAAGACGCTGAATGGAGCCGGGGATCGTCATGTCGGCAGCTGCGGACGGCGCGACTGGACACCGGTAAGTATGATTCTCCTTTACAGGCTGGCGCGCAAGGGGGGGGGGCCCTGGAACTTGATGGGGGGCCTGTATACCTCCGGGGCTGCGGCTGTATACAGCCCTGGGGCTGCGGCTGTATACAGCCCTGGGGCTGCGGCTGTATACAGCCCTGGGGCTGCGGCTGCTGTATATACATATGGGGCTGCATATGGGGCTGCATATGGGGCTGCTTATACCTCTGGGGCTGCATATGGGGCTGCTTATACCTCTGGGGCTGCATATAGGGCTGCATATACCTCTGGGGCTGCAATATGGGGCTGCATATACCTCTGGGGCTGCATATAGGGCTGCATATACCTCTGGGGCTGTATATACCTCTGGGGCTGCATATAGGGCTGCATATACCTCTGGGGCTGCATATAGGGCTGCATATACCTCTGGGGCTGCAATATGGGGCTGCATATACCTCTGGGGCTGCATATAGGGCTGCATATACCTCTGGGGCTGTATATACCTCTGGGGCTGCATATAGGGCTGCATATACCTCTGGGGCTGCAATATGGGGCTGCATATACCTCTGGGGCTGCATATAGGGCTGCATATACCTCTGGGGCTGTATATACCTTTGGGGCTGCATATAGGGCTGCATATACCTCTGGGGCTGCATATAGGGCTGCATATACCTCTGGGGCTGCATATAGGGCTGCATATACCTCTGGGCTGTATATACCTTTGGGGCTGCATATAGGGCTGCATATACCTCTGGGGCTGCATATAGGGCTGCATATACCTCTGGGGCTGCATATAGGGCTGCATATACCTCTGGGGCTGCAATATGGGGCTGCATATACCTCTGGGGCTGCATATAGGGCTGCATATACCTCTGGGGCTGTATATACCTCTGGGGCTGCATATAGGGCTGCATATACCTCTGGGGCTGCAATATGGGGCTGCATATACCTCTGGGGCTGCATATAGGGCTGCATATACCTCTGGGGCTGTATATACCTTTGGGGCTGCATATAGGGCTGCATATACCTCTGGGGCTGCATATAGGGCTGCATATACCTCTGGGGCTGCAATATGGGGCTGCATATACCTCTGGGGCTGCATATAGGGCTGCATATACCTCTGGGGCTGTATATACCTCTGGGGCTGCATATAGGGCTGCATATACCTCTGGGGCTGCATATAGGGCTGCATATACCTCTGGGGCTGCATATACCTATGGGGCTGCATATAGGGCTGCATATACCTCTGGGGCTGCATATAGGGCTGCATATACCTCTGGGGCTGCATATGGGGCTGCATATACCTCTGGGGCTGCATATGGGGCTGCATATACCTCTGGGGCTGCATATAGGGCTGCATATACCTCTGGGGCTGCATATAGGGCTGCATATACCTCTGGGGCTGCATATGGGGCTGCATATGGGGCTGTATATACCTCTGGGGCTGTATATACCTCTGGGGCTGTATATACTTCTGGGGCTGCTGTATACTACCACTGGGGAGGCTGCTGTATACCTCACTGCTGGGGGTTGTATACCTGTGCTGGAGTCCACCCTCGGCTTATACGCGAGTCAATAAGTTTTCCCAGTTTTTGGGGGCAAAAGTAGGGGGGTCAGCTTATACACGGGTCGGCTTATACACGAGTATATACGGTATATGACAAGGCACATGATATCAAATTGACTTTTCGGATTGCTACTTCCAATAGGTGGCACTAGAGTTCATCTTCTTCCTCTCTGAAGAGACATACAAACACAAATAGTTTGAGAAAACCTGAGACCCCAATCTGACACTAGTCCATGCTCTACATAGAAAGCGATCAGCGTTGCACATGGCAGGTGTGAGCCCTGACACAGACTTTTCCTCGAGACCCAAGAGTTAAAGTTTCCATTTCTGATGTATTCCATTTATCTTAAGTCATATCGTATATGAGCACACTTATAACAGACTCCTACAGATACATAACTTTGGTGTGGATTTTGAGGGTGGCCCCTTAGTTTTTGGATACCTTCCCACTATAGGTCGGGACCCTTGGTTCGTTTTACACACCAGTGACTGAACGTTTTCCAGATGTTGGTGAGAATGCTCAGACATCTGTGTAGCGTAATTGTGGCATCCTGCACGGTGCACCGGTTTATTCCCTTCACATAAATAGTTTGTTTAAGCCGTTTACACTGGATTAGTTAATGGGATAATCCATCTAAGAGACATTTCATCAGATATTGTAGATATGGTATGACCGGTGTCATTATCGCTTCCACCACGTAGATCATGATGTTAAAGGGATGTGATAATGAGTTTTGATTGATTATGAATGAAGCCCATAGTGACATTTAAATTTCATACTGAATATTAAAGAAGGAGTCTAGATTAGAAAATCCATATAGAAATTAGTGAATACAAAAGTGTTCATTACCCAAAGAAGAACACAGCTGCAAAAAGTATCTCTTACTATGGAGAACCTGCAGACAGCTCACTGATTTTACTGCATTGTGTAATACTTCTCTTTTCCTGTGGAGGCACTGCAGAATAACTAAGCAATTACTGATGGATTCTCATCTGTATAAGAAGGAGCCCATCACCAAAAACATTATTTCCTTGCAGGTTAATAGTGTTACAACACTGCCCGGCCGCTGTACTGAAAGTGCAAATATTAAGAGAAAATGAACTTTATTCTTCCAAGGTAGCTTTTGGCTTTCTGTCATGGTGGCAGGCACAGAGAGGCTACAGTCACCACTCACAGTATCTCCATGGCACTTTGACAGCTCATAGTGCAGCGCATCAATGCAAAGTTGGCTGTTAATCAAAGTGCCGAGGTGTGCTCATAACAGCTGTGTCTTGAGGTGGTATAAGCAGACAAGGGGATAAGTAGCAGTAGTAGTAAGTAGTATGACCCTGTGACTTGGGTACCCTCGCCGGTGTCTTGAGGTGGTATAAGCAGACAAGGGGATAAGTAGCAGTAGTACTAAGTAGTATGACCCTGTAGACTGGGGTACCCTCGCCGATCCTGTTCCCAGAATTACCTCTAAGGGTGAGGATATCTGGGCCGCCACCCTTGCCCTGCTACTGACAAGACCTAACACCCCCTCACCTCTACCCATGGACCAGGATACAAACAGCAAAGCCCACAAAAGATGGCTATCTCCAAGGAGAAAAACTTCTGGAAGTCTTCAGCAAGAACTGTGCAGTGTCCAAACAGTTCACCGTCAGAATAGAGAATTAACTCTTTCAGAGACACCATGTGTTGTGTCTCAGGATTATTTAAAGGCTGGGAGAGTGGTCAACCACATCATTGATTCACTCAGTAACTAGTACTGGAGAGCCACAGCCAGCTAATACCATGGACAGCTATTACTGCAGAACTGCAGCCACTGAGATTAACTCTTAAGGAACAAACAGAAATTAAATCAATATAAACTGCAGCAAAGCAGTAAACGGAGACTGAAGAGCAGTCTACACTTGACATCCTGCTCACAATCTATTGAGTGATGCTGTGAGTGGTGACTGTAGCCGTTCTGTGCACCATCCCATGGCTGAAAGCCAGTGGCTACCAGGAAGAAATAAGTTCATTTTCTCCCAGTAGCCGCACTTTCAATAAGGCAGCATTAAGTTGATATTATCTCCAGATAATATCTTCAAGTAAATAGCATTTACTAAGGTGATAGGTTTGCTCTAATGCAGATCATTAAGTCTTATAGCAGGAGCAGATTGCCACTTTAGTCCCTTGGAGATTTGTCCATTTTTTTTTTCTTAGGTGTTTTTTCCTCATGTTCCAAAATCCATAACATTTTTCCGTTATATGTAAGAGGGATTGTTTTTTAATGGGATGAATTGTACTTTTGAATGACATAGTTTCCTTTTTTTATCCCATTAATGCCTACTGTTGTGTATTCGTATCATACCAGTACAATTCATTTATATGCATATATAGATTTTAATTCAGGCATTAAGGGGTTAATAAAAACAC
Organism: Allobates femoralis; assembly: GCA_033576535.1. Lineage (NCBI taxonomy): Eukaryota > Metazoa > Chordata > Amphibia > Anura > Aromobatidae > Allobates > Allobates femoralis. The sequence goes on along the minus strand of JARQOC010000004.1, from coordinate 38,296,920 downwards.
AGGAAAACAAATTCCTGGTTATTTTTTGCCATTTTGACACTTACCATTGGGGTAAATATTTTCAGATATAATTAGTGAATAATACAGTATGTAAAGCAAAATGTTTTATTATTATTTAGATTTTGCTCTTTTCATTTTGGGGCGGGGGGGGTAATTTAAAATGTTATTCATTTATTTTTATATTTTGTAATGAATATACATGGTTTATTGCTCTACTTGGAGGACTTTAAAGGGAACCTGACCCTAAAAATCACCCCCCAGCCTATTAAAACCTGTCCCTGCACCTTCCTTATGCTATTCTACCTATCCCTTTATCTCAAAATTGTGTAGTTTGCCAGTTGAGAAAAGTGATTTTTATACCTGCAGATCTGAGGCTTCTGGGCTTTTCGAGGAGTCACACAGGGCGTTCCCTGTGGCTTCTCTCCGCCGAATTTCCAGGTTTTTTTCACGCCCCCAATGGGCGTGATAACCACTCTGAATCCTCCTCGCCTTGCTCCATTGGCGGTATAGCCGGTATGACGCTAATCGCGTCATATCCGGCTATCATGACATTGGTACACCCATTGGGTGTAGGGAGGACCTCGGGATGTGCATTGCGCATGCGCGAGGTTTTATTTACGGCAGCTACGGCAGCTCATCAAGCTGCCATAAAGCAACCTTGCGCATGCACAATGCGCATCGCGTGGTCCTCCCTACACCCAATGGGTGTACCAATGTCATGATAGCCGGATATGACGTGATTAGCGTCATACCGGCTATACCGCCCATGGAGGTGGGCGAGGAGGATTCAGAAGGGTTATCACGCCCATCGGGGCGTGAAAAAAAACCTGGAAAGGTGGCGAAAAGAAGCCACTGGGAATGCCCTGTGTGACTTCTCAAGACCCCAGAAGCCACAGTTCTGGATGTATTAAAAGCAATTTTCTCAACTGGCAAACTACACAATTTTGAGACAAAGGGATAGTTCGAATAGCATAAGGAAGGTCCAGGGACAGGTTTTAATAGGCTGGGGGTGATTTTTAGGGGTCGGGTTTCCCCTTTAATCCGTGATGAGTTGATTGCTTATTGAAGACTGCAGCATTTCAATCTATTGTCCAATTATTGCCGATTTCCTGTAAAGCCCAATCTCGGATTTGGGAGCTTTCAATAGACCTCTAAATGCAATGACAATCCATTGTTGGAAGCAACTGACCCTCAAACCCCTTGTTCCTAACCTCCTAAATGCTGCTGTCAAGATTGATAAAGGCAGCTAACTTTACATTTTTGCAATCAGAGCTTGCTCTAATCTCAGCTGGTTGTATACCTATATATTACAGCTCATGAGCCTGCTCCATATAGTAAGTGCACACTTCCTCTGTGCATGTAGGATGGATGTTGCTCGAAGATTAAAGGGGTATTTATATCAGGTATCTATTTAATCCCTGGCAGATCAATAAAATTTGATAATAAAGGGAATAAAGCTTTGGTTTAGTGCCATATATCCCAAGTCATCATTTAAGTTTTAACTGAAGTCATCACCATTTAGCAGGGGATGTATAATGGTGGGTTTACACACACCAATCATTGTATCCAATATCTGAACAGATCTCTGGTTGCAGTGAAATCATGGACACATAGTTCCATTTTGTGGCTGTGTACAACATGGAGCAATCTGTCCATGATTTCACTGCAACCAGAGATTGGTTCAGATATTGGATACAATGATTGGTGTGTGTAAACCCACCATAAGACTTTTGAGTGTGTGCTCCTAATTAAAATCATTGCGATCTCATACATATGTAACCGCGTTAGGTTTCACACCACGGTGAAATCCGATCCAGGGCTGTCTGGTGTAAACCGGACAGCCCTGGACCTAATTTTGGCCCCATCCTTTTGCTCTCTGCCATCCGATCTCCATGTGTCCAGGAGAATCCGGGAGGAATCTGATTTTTTTTCCCGGACACAAAATAGAAGCATGCACCATTTTTGTGACCGGGGAGAAAAATCTTCCCAAATCGGATCCTCCCGGCAATCCGGCACTCCTTATCATGGGAGTCTATGGGGCCGGATTGCCCCGAGCCAGGAGGATCCGGCAACCGGACACCGGCGGCTGCACGCTGCTGTAATTTAAGGACCGTGGTTAGCTCCCTGCTAGCCGCGATCTTGAATAATCAGCAGCTGCGGCTGCAATTAGTGGCATCCGGCTGCACACCGAACCGGAGGGCATATTTGTGTCCAGATCTGGTCTGGGGCTGTCAGGTTCAGCCCTGACAGCCCTTGATCGGATCTGGCCGTATTGTGAAGCCGGCCTTAGACAGACATTAGAAGCAACTCTTTTTGTCTCAATGTCCAGTGTTTATTACATTATCGTCTCAACCATATATAGGCATTTCATTGGAACATCGTCATTGGTCAATTTATCTTTTTGCATTTACATATATACACTCTATTTGCTAAATGTCAGGATCTTTTGCACACTGCTAAAATATTGTATATATCTCAGGTTCCATATTCCAATATTTCTTGATTTCTAACAAAGAAACTATATACCGTAGTTGTTATCTAAAATAAACAGTGGTCTCCATTTCACAGAGGACAGACACTCTCAGACAGAAATAGAAGCATCCACAGAATGGAGTCTAGATATAATTAAATACATCCTTCTGTCACACCTGCACAGCTATATTCTTAGCCACCAAGTTGTGCAGGCAACTAAAGCTAGCAGGGTTGTGCTATACTTCCCTGCACAGTAGGAAGTCAGGAAGCCATTGTGCAAAGGAAAACTTTAAACCCTTCATTGTCGATGGGGTAGGACATATACCGATCTGTTGTGCTCAATTATTTATCCTCAAGTTGACCATTGTTTCCCACCACATCATGGTCACTGATGTACAACGTCTTTAAATTAAATCCTGGTGGAATTGTAGACCAATTTTATTAGCAATATTGAATGACCATAATAAACACAGCTATCTAATATATAATCACCAATAATGGTTGTCACTGACTTCCGGGGCTTATGTCAATATTCCACAATGCACAATGGTGCCATTGTGGGATAGCGACACAGGCTCCTGGAGAAAGTGACACAGGTGCCACTGCTACCATCGGGAGATCAGCCGTGCTGATCTCCCGATGGTAGCCGCCGGTCACTTCCCACCCCTCGGAGCACGCACCCGAAGCAGCCGGGAGATGAGCGCCAGCTGCATGGAGGGGAAATGCCTCGACCGCCATATTGCAACACCCAAGTTACGGGTATTCCTATATGGCGGCTGGTATTCAAATCCCTCGCCAAAGCCGGGGTCACGCGCTGAGAGGTCTTGGCGTGTGATTTGAATCCCGTTCTGCTCAGCCAATGAGCGGAGCGGGATTCAAATCTTCCGCCAAGGTGCGAGGCACCTCGCTAATTGGTCACCGCGCGGTCAGCGGTGACCAATCAGCGAGCCGAGATTTAAGTCACGCGCCGAGAGCACTGATTGGTCGCCACCACCGGCAGCGACCAATCAGCGCCCTTGGCGCATGATTTAAATCGCGCCTCACGCCTTGGCGGGAGATTTGAATCCCGCTCCACTCATTGGCTGAGCGGAGCTGGATTCAAATCTTCCGCCAATGCACGAGACGCCTCCCTTATTTGTCGCGGTGCGGTCAGCGGCGACCAATAAGTGAGGCGGCATGGTATTGGTGGGAGATTTAAATCTGCACGCCAATACCGCTCAGCTGATTGGTAGCGCGCTACCTGGCTCTCGACCAATCAGCTGAGGGCAGGTTTAAATCTCCCGCCAATACCGCACTGCTCAGTAATAGCATCGGGCCTATTTCTAGTACTTATATATAGTCCAGAGTCCAGTTATAGAGCAGAGTATCCAGTGTCACATGAACTAATGTCATATTTTTGAGCCTCTGGCATCCATAAACTATACAGCAAAATATAATATCATAAAGTAGCAACTAAAGAAACATCAAATAGAAAGTCACTTCTGATTCCAGCTTGGTAATTTATTCATTCATTCTTTCCTTCATTCATTGTTCATGAAAGGAAAGGAAGACTTTCACATCTGTCCTGAAGTATCTTCAAAGGAAGCTTGACATGTTGAGAATATTTTTCTCTAGCTCTACCTCGGTCTTTCTGAGATTCTGAGATATTTAAGAATTGCCAAGGTGAATAGGGTCAGCTTGAGATCTCCAGAAAACTCTTAATCTCCTCATTGACTGTCATAGGCTTGTAAAGGTCTACCATGAGCTGACATGATCATATTTAGGTCAGAGACACATTGAGCAATATGCATGCGAGTTACACGCTCGAGCCTTGCATGGCCATCGGCTCTCTGGACAGCCGTGCCGCTCAGCTGCATGTGTTTCTATGCAGCTGACATGCTCCCGTCCGAGGAGCCGACTGCCATTCCCAGTAAGTCATGCGAGTATCTTGCATATGTCTCACTCAGTGTGTCTCTGGCTTTAGTAAGAAAAGTCATAAACCACTATTTCATACCTTAATTTGGCATAACATATTTCTCCAGGTGACTATGGACTTGAGATATTGGTCAATGCATCTCACAACAACTCAAGAGAATATGAGCTTTCCACTGCATGTAGACATGACATCATGTGCTTTCCCAACAGTACAGAGTACAAGCTACAACTTGAACTGGATTGAGAACAAAGTATAAGAACACCAGGGGAACAGTATTAGGCAATTTTATTCAGTATAAGATAAAAACAAGGGATATTTTTCTGATTAGATGCAAGTCACATTTTCTAAATGGTTAATAATATTATACTAATATAAGAATGTTTTAAACTTTTCTTAACTCTAGGAGTTACTGTTGTGGCGCCCCGCAACGAGTGCGTCACAAGGGAGTATTGCAGCCGCAATATTCTCTGACAAAGCAGTGCAATAGTTAACTCTGAGATCCAACCCAACATACAACACCTAGAACAGGGGACCAATCCTAGGTCCTGGTGGGTGGAGTGTTAGGGTAGTGTAGTAGAACACACAATAACCTAGACAGTTGAGTGAGAACGAAGAACAAAGCTAGAACCTGACAAGAGCAGACTAGAACTTGGAGAGGAGCGGGGGCTCCGCACTCCGTGCGGGCCCCTGGGCCGTCACCGGTCGGGTGTCAGCACCTGAGGCCTTAACTACCGGGATTGGGCATTTCTACACGGGTTCCCAAAAGACTCCCGTGCCCACAACTTACAGCCGGTTCACTGGTACCGAAGCTGGCAGCAGTTCACCTCTGCCACGCGAACCAGCCCCGTGGAGGAGCAGCTTTATAGGAGCACCCCACCACCAACCAGTTTCCAGTCGTCTAACCAGCGGTGTACCCACTGAGGGACCCAAGGCTCCCAAAGCATCCAGAACGTACATCATGGATAGGGCATTGAAGCAGCCTCCCCGTACCCGATCTGGTATTCCTGGGCGACGCTGGCAAAAGAAGGAACTAAGTAGGTAGAATGGAGGAACACTGCGGATCTCTGAGGAACACTATCACTGCTGAGTCCACCCGGTCTACTACTCAACCACTGTAAGCCATGTACTGCCTGCTGGTTACAGTAAAGACCCGTTGCAGAGACTATCTGTGTCCGTGTCTCCTTATGAACTGTCCGTCGTTAACTAAAGGTAACCGCAGCTGCCGCACAACATCTTGAGCAGCTCCAGCCCCCGGGGATCACCGCTCAGCCTGTGGGGAGCGTAACATCTTGCTGCTGTCCATCCCCCGGGGGTTCCGCAGCGTCGGTAGCCCTTACCGAATCTACTCATAGGTGGCGTCACGAATCAAACAAATTAAACCCCTTTTTAATCTGTTCCCGCAAGACGTCTTCAATTTTGATCTGCACTACACCGGGCCCCACTACCGGCAGGCGCGGTCCACCCGTGACAAGGAAGGAGAAGAATCGCCTGTATCAACCGGAGTCAGCCGGCCACGGTGAGTCAGAAAATGGCGTCACGAACAGGATACGAGCAGGCCCGTTACCCAACGGGTATATTGTGCTTAAATTGGACTTTATTGTCTACAATTGGACTTTGTTCGTCCCTAAAAGAACTTTCCCGCCTTTACACCATTGGGTCAAGATGGCGCCCAAGATGGCGCTCCCGCCACAAGAAGCCGCCACGTGAAGCCCAGGAGTGAGTCAACCCCCCCTCATTGTGGGAGAGCCAAAGACAAAAGGCGCCAAACTCTTTGTCCGCCCTGATTGCTCGAATCAACCATGGGGGCGGACCCCAAAGACTTTTCCCACGATTGGACTACAAAAGCCCAGAGGAAATGGGAGTGTCATAGACACACCGACGGAGAGAGGAGACATCTTCACCAGCTCTACCAGGACGTCTTACCGGTTGAACGGGTGTGGTTTCCCTCCAAGAAGAATGGCCAGCATGAGACTCCAAGACCTGATGCGGGAGGTCGAGGCGGAGGCCAGAGCAGCCATCAGCCAACCGGGTCCAGATCCTGCCCTTACCATAGACGGCAGTCCCGACTTCTGGCTAGAAGCTCTACAAGACCTCCGGGTGCGGTTACTAGAGACAGTGGAATGGACGATCCGTAGCTGGAGCGCGACCCTAGGCAGACGACTACACCATGCGATGCAGCAGAGCCAACCGGGTACAGCTTCTCCAAGCCCAGATGACGTCACCAGCTTCTCGACCGCCTCACCGACGCCTACCACCTGTCCTGCTCCGTCACCAGAGCCAATAGACTGCGTCATTCCGGTGGAGGCCGCAACTCGACCCGTTCCAGCGACCAATATCGCAACCGATCCCGTTCTTGAGCCGGGGCTCATAACACGCTCCATTGAAGAACTCGATCTCTACCAGGTTCCCACTGAGGAACCCGCGACATGTTTCACCACTACAGAGACAGTCGCCTGTTTTATCCCCGTACCGGAGGCTTCCCTTGCCATTGCCGAGGCCTACCGGGTAACCGGGATTGAAACACCTTTACCTGCGGAAACAGATGAAGAGGCAGGCAGCCTGGAAGCCCTGCAGGACGTCCCTACGGAAGGATCCGCAGCACCACCGCCCTGTTGTACAATGGAACAAGCTTTAACGTCTTTCATCATCGAGCAGCCTGATGTGGTTATCGAGGAAGAGGTCGGACAGGATGACGACGAGACCCACAGCACCGCTGAGGATTTCGACACCGGGTTCGCTTGGGGAGACAACAAGGAACTTCCTACCGGGCATACAGCTCGGGTACACTGGTCGGGTGCACTGCCGACACTTTCCCCTGTGCCGTTCCACCGGGTTCCGATACAGACAGCCTGCCAAGTTCAAGCTTCCCGCCAAACCACCAGCTCCGTTACTCATCTCTACACCCGAGCCGTAACGACGGAGATGTACGCCAGAGACGACGAGAGGAGTGGCAAGCCAGAGAACGCGCCAACATGGAGGCCCGTGCCGAGGCTCGCCGCCAGCCGCCGCTCCCTGATGAACTCCGCCGTGAAGGTAGAATTTCCACCTTTAACTTAAATACCGGGTGGGGGTTCGCTTGGGAGGTGGGTTTGAATGAGGAGGTGTTTGTGGGGCGCCAGGACGTAGAGTCCAACTTGCCAAGAGGACATCCCGATCGCGACCTATACCGGGGCGATATAATCACCTACGAGCGCTATGCTTGTGCAGATGGGTGGTTCGCTATCCGGGTGCGCCATCACCCTCAGAGCCAGTGACTTTAAAACTTGAACTTCCTCAATGACTCTGTTCCCGTTAATCATTGACTGTGTGATCTTGCGGCTACAGCCTGGACTCTAGTTTAAAGTACAGCCGACCGCACGCCGGGTCCGCACAAAGTGATCACCTGTTTCTTTGCTTATGTCACCAAAGCATACGTTTACCTGTTTTCTATTTTAATAAAAGTGTGTCATATATGTATAAAAATGCAAAAACCTCTGTAATGTGAGTAGTTTGACGCTTGGGGACAAGCTGATTTAACCAAGGGGGAGTGTGGCGCCCCGCAACGAGTGCGTCACAAGGGAGTATTGCAGCCGCAATATTCTCTGACAAAGCAGTGCAATAGTTAACTCTGAGATCCAACCCAACATACAACACCTAGAACAGGGGACCAATCCTAGGTCCTGGTGGGTGGAGTGTTAGGGTAGTGTAGTAGAACACACAATAATCTAGACAGTTGAGTGAGAACGAAGAACAAAGCTAGAACCTGACAAGAGCAGACTAGAACTTGGAGAGGAGCGGGGGCTCCGCACTCCGTGCGGGCCCCTGGGCCGTCACCGGTCGGGTGTCAGCACCTGAGGCCTTAACTACCGGGATTGGGCATTTCTACACGGGTTCCCAAAAGACTCCCGTGCCCACAACTTACAGCCGGTTCACTGGTACCGAAGCTGGCAGCAGTTCACCTCTGCCACGCGAACCAGCCCCGTGGAGGAGCAGCTTTATAGGAGCACCCCACCACCAGCCAGTTTCCAGTCGTCTAACCAGCGGTGTACCCACTGAGGGACCCAAGGCTCCCCAAAGCATCCAGAACGTACATCATGGATAGGGCATTGAAGCAGCCTCCCCGTACCCGATCTGGTATTCCTGGGCGACGCTGGCAAAAGAAGGAACTAAGTAGGTAGAATGGAGGAACACTGCGGATCTCTGAGGAACACTATCACTGCTGAGTCCACCCGGTCTACTACTCAACCACTGTAAGCCATGTACTGCCTGCTGGTTACAGTAAAGACCCGTTGCAGAGACTATCTGTGTCCGTGTCTCCTTATGAACTGTCCGTCGTTAACTAAAGGTAACCGCAGCTGCCGCACAACATCTTGAGCAGCTCCAGCCCCCGGGGATCACCGCTCAGCCTGTGGGGAGCGTAACATCTTGCTGCTGTCCATCCCCCGGGGGTTCCGCAGCGTCGGTAGCCCTTACCGAATCTACTCATAGGTGGCGTCACGAATCAAACAAATTAAACCCCTTTTTAATCTGTTCCCGCAAGACGTCTTCAATTTTGATCTGCACTACACCGGGCCCCACTACCGGCAGGCGCGGTCCACCCGTGACAAGGAAGGAGAAGAATCGCCTGTATCAACCGGAGTCAGCCGGCCACGGTGAGTCACTGTATATATTTACCACAAAGGGCTTAAAAAATAGATATATTTTACCTAATACTAGATGCTACATTACAGTGAATCTGGAGAACCATGTAGATTAACAACATACAGTAATTTACATCTAATAATTCATTTTACCCTCCATCTCTTCCTGACCTGAAGTTGTTAGATAACGTTTTGTTCAAGCGTCAATTTTTCAGACTAAGATGGTCCTCTGGTTGAACATCTTATGGTAGTAGGCATCATGATGATCTTGGCCCATCCATGGTGTTGGTGCTAGGTGACCAGTGGGTGCAAATAAGTCTTTCTACCTGGGCCAAAGTATTTACTGTAGACAAAGTGCTAGGACACTGAGCTGAATCTTTTATCTTGGGTCTAACTATGATTACACTTTGGTCCATCACTAGAGATTAGAGACCGCATTTGTCCAAATTTTAGACTTATGCTTCTGATCTAAGGTGTATTGTGTCTCCTCTTGGAGAGTAACCTGCCTTGGTAGCCAAAGTGATGAGGTTTAGAAGCCATGTAATGCTCCTGTGGGAAATGAAATATACAGAGACTTATGTTTCAAAACTTTTTGACCTGAGAATGCAATTGCTAAGGTAAAAAACTTCAGGTAAACATCTCATATAAAATCCATGTACAACTTCACATCTAATATCTCATCACTCTACTACATCCCACATTGAAAAAAAAAAGGTGAATCATTTTCCAATAAGTTCCAACAGCTTTAACAACAGCTCTAACTATCTATGTGGATCCACTGGAAAACAGATTTGGCTTAGAGCTAAACTACAGAAAGGAATTGAAGGTATTGTACATTCTCTGCCCTTAATCCCCTCTAAGTGGGTATAGTCTGTACTGCAAGGAAGCCCGAAATCACATCACCAGCAGTGGCCTACCAGTGGCTGACATATTGCCAAGCTATATGTCACAATTCCTCAAGCTCTGCATTCAGGGTGTGCTGGGCTGGGTGATTGACAGTTAAGTCATTCTATCTGGAGCTGAGATGTGCTGGGCTCTTGATTTTCTTATTGGCAGCTCAGTTACCCAATCTCCTTTTAGCTTGTGCTGAGATTCTGCAGCTGCTCCTTGTCTCGTCTAATTGCTCAGCCTTTTAGCTCTGCAGTTTCTCCCAGAGCACTGCCAGTCTAAAGGCCGCTTCACACGCTAGGATATAAGTGAATGAGGTTGTTAGCTATGTCACGTGACCGCGATCCTTCCGACATCGTTAGTGTGTTGTCACACGCAAGGATATCGTTAACGATCTTAAATTTGGCAACGCTCCAGCTATTTGGAGAAGAACGTTTGAGCGATTTTAAAAAGCGGCAGGAATAGGAGAAATATGAATGACATTGTTCAAAAAGATGTCACACTGAACGATGTTGCTTCTTCCCAGGAAGTTAATTGGATGACGAACGATAGATTTGAGGTCCGGATCTCAAATTTTGGGTGAACGTTCCAACGATTTTTCCTTCCTACATCGTTCATTTACACACGACGACGCACAAACGATATCATTGGAACGATCACAAATCTGTGACATTTCAATGATATCGTTAAAGATATCCTAGCGTGTGAAGTGGCCTTTAGTTTCCGTTATGTTGGGCTAGTTTGACTTCTTGTATCTGTGCTCTGGGAATTGATCTTTTGCTGCCTGACCTTGCCTGTGTATGACCATTCTTTTGTCTTGTCCCTCTGTTCTGATCCGCTCCTCTTCAGGTATTTGACCTCAGACCGTGTCTTACTACACCTCTGTTTTATCTCCTTTGTATTGTCATGCTGTCCTGGTATCTGACCTGAATGTTCAACTATTCTACTTCTTCTTGTGCGTATGGTGACTGGCATCACACTAAAGCTTCTCATAGCAGATTCCAGGAATTGTAGTCTAACAGAACATGGGTTGAGGATGGCAGAGTTTGGAGGTACTTTAAAGGGGTATTCTCATCTCCAAGAACCTGTTCAAAAATCTAGTAGATGTAATATTAATAATATTAGCAAATACTTCCAAATAGAAATGTAGTATAGTTCTCCCAATCAGTTATATCATTTACCTCATGTGCAAGATATTGCAACTTAGGTATCCATGGTTATGTAAGGAGGTGGCTGATACCAGAAAACGGTTCCTGGCCCTGAAGACAGTTACTGCTTTTGTATGTATTTATATGCAGTTTGATGTGATATGTGTTGTTAAGGTATATTTATGTGCATATTGAAGTTCAATTATTGTATTATTACCTGGAATGGGTATGGTAGTGTTAGTTACCTCCAGGTGTCACTAGTCAGTTGTAGGGGAACCTAGTGTTTAAGGAACAGATCAAAAGGAATTAAAGTGAAGCTGGCCCACTAGGAAGGGGTATATAAGGTAGAGTTTTTCCTGATCACAGAGAAAGAGAAAGTGAAATAATACATACTAAAGGATGTTGAGCAGAAGGGGATCAGCCCCATGCTACAGTGCAGGCTGAAGGAGGAACAGTAAGGGACCAATGCCTATCCTTCACCTAGCAAGTAAAGAGGGGAGAACAAGAGGGAGTATGGTGATGTGGCTACTCTCTAAAAGGGTTAACCAGAACCAGCTTGTATGGCTGGAACCAAGGGCCCCATCAAACTTAGCCCGATATATAATCGTCATCCACAACAAAACACATTGACCTGAAGGAAGGGATAGTCGGGGATAGAGACGTGCCAACCCTTACCCTGGAGACCTTGTAAGTCAGCCTTTAATTGTGTAGCAGGAGTGGGTTAGTAGGAAGATGGATGATTTAGGAGAACGGAAATGGGATTCTGAATGACGAATAAGCATGTGCCCTATCTTGTGTATTGTGGGCTTTGTTATCGGTAAAGTACAACAAGTTGCAATCTGTGTAGAAATACCACACAAGAAATCCTTGCATGGAAACAAGCCTGTGGCCAAAGTGTACTGAGACCGCGAAACAATGTAAGTGAACATCCACAAATTGTGTCTGTAGCATGATGGGGCTGTGGGGCTGATGCCCTCCATCAATATGACTACTACTACCCAAGTGCCCGGCCACACCTGTGTTAGCCGGCCCCGGAGCCCTGTCGTGTTACAATTATGACCACTCATATAGTGACAGTTAATTGCTCATGGTCGTAACCATGGATACTCAAGCTGCAATGTCCTGCACATGAGGTAATTAACAGCTAATTAGGAGAACTATACTACATTTTTAATTTGAGTGATTACCTATTATTACTATTATTACACCAACTACATATTGGGATAGGATCGTGGATATTAGATTTAGGTGCAGACTCAGAGTCCAAATGTATTTTATTGCTTGGGCCCAGTGTGATGTGGGCTGTACCCCATGAAGCCTCGGGTAGAGGGGCATTAGCTGAATTCGAGGACAATTAGGTCTGGAGCCATGAGCATAACTGTTCGATACAAGAGGAGAATTTACCTGCCCCAGAGTCGTGGGGTACCCGGCTCAAGGTGTTGATTCACGCGGGGAATGTCACTGGGGCCTGTACCCGGTCCCGTGGCCCTGGTGGTCGCTGAAAAGAGTCAATAAAAATAATAAAAGTAGTTTGCGACCTACAGTTCTGGTATGGTTACTGGTGCTGCGGATTAGACCGCCAGGGTGATAGTAGGACAGCCAGATGGTTATTCTCCCCGTAGGTGGAGCGGGATTCCTGGAGCAATTGTAGTATATGGGAATTGCAGGATAGTCTATGGAGGAAGCAGGATCTGGGGCCGCAATAACAGTCACACACAGGGTTGATGTTTCTGTACCTTTTACTGATGAGTCAGATATAGTCCAAGGTTCAGTCTCTGATGGTACGGGTCTGGGTGATCGGGTAACAGTTCAGTATCTCCACATCTGGTAAGTTATGAGGCCTTCCTGTTGCGCTTTGTCTGTTTTGGTCCCAGGCTGTCTGAAGCTAAGCCCTGACCGTCTCTTGCTGTCCTCACTTGTATAGCAGGCGGTGAGAACTCTGCAGCGGGGCACCACTGCATCCACTGCGGTCCCTGGCTCTGCTAAGTGGCTGTGCTTCAAGTGCTGCTGTGGCAAGGAGATCTGAAGTTTCCCTTGCCTCCAGTCTTCACTGCTGGGCTGACAGATCCCTTGCAGTCACGGACTCCGGTGTCCGTTTTTTTGGCGCTGTTCCTCTGGGGCGAACTGGTATGCCTCCACTCCCCCTGCTGCTACTACTCCTTGCCTCCGACCCTCGCTCTAGGGTCCCTCATGCCGGTTAGTAGCGCTGACTGGTACGGGCTTAGCACAGCTCCGTCACCAGGATGTCTTCACAGTACTCCCTGGAACTGTACTGCCTAAATCTGCCTCCAGGCCTGAATTTTATAGGTGTTGTGTGCGGCTTTACCTGATGTGGAGATCCTTCTCTGTCCCAGGTGTATCTGTGGCAACCGAACCCTAGGGTGCCACATTCCTCCTTGGTTAAATTCAGTACTCCTGAACTGAGAAAACACAAATTTTGAAAACATTAACAACAATAAAATTGTACAAAATTTTAAAAATCAAAAATTACAAAGCCCAATAAAACAGAAAAACAGGTCAAGAGTCCAAGGGCTCAACTGTTAAGCAGTCCATATGGCGCTAGTCCTTCCGCTGCAGGCTGTGGATTAATATATACAGGAAAGTTTTTGACCACTATCAGTCCTGAGGTCTACTGGTCCATGTTTAAGTAAATGTTCAAGAAAAATGTAAAAGTTTATGCTATAAGTAATGCAGGCACATTATGCTTGGTGGTTACGAGTTTACTTGGATTGAATAAATATACACAGAAAACATATTTACATTTTACTATGGGCATCCTGGTTTCAACCTTCCACCTCCAGGAACTTAACTTCCTAACTTAATGTTCCTGGGGCTGATTCCAGTTCCTCCACCATTCTGTAGACTATTCTTTACAGTCTGACTATTTACACAAAAATACATATATACACTTTTACATGTTACACCTTATTTTCTGTACCAGGTCGGGATCTGACCAAAGGTACTGCGGCTGGATCTACGCAACACTGGAGTCTTAACTGGTCGGGATTGTGTACTAGTGTCTATGTCTGGTACTGTGCGTGAACTATCCACTAGTGTGCGTGTAGATCTGCGTAATATTGGTATGTCTGAACATCTTTTTAGTCTTACCATAGGACAGTGATGGCGAACCTATGACACGCGTGTCAGCACTTACACGCGTAGCCATTTTCAGTGACACGCAGCCACTGGAGAAACTACACGGCCAGGTGCAGTAGCCGAGGAAAAAAAAACTGCTGTAGTGTAGACTATTAATCAATATCTCATATAAATATCCTACCCGGATATACCAGATAATCAAAAAGTCTCGAAAGACACAAGGGCGGGTGTAGAAAATTCACAATTTTTATTTAGGATACTTGAAAGACAAGTTCAATCCATGTATTCATTAACAAATAAAAAAAAGGGAAGACATATGAATATCAGCAAGAAGCCACTGGGTATTTTACAATGGCAGAAATTGAAGCGGTACAATTATAGGGGAGGCCGGGTGACTAAATGGCAGGCATGTAAATATAGAAACTTGTTAATTGATATCCGTGATGAACTAATTAGTCTAATATATTAAATATACTGAAGATTAGACTCATTTGATTTAATATAGAAGGCAATTATATGTCACAATACACTCAAATGTAGGCATTTCTCTCAATATGAGATCTGCACCAGTGATTTACCTGACAAAAAAGCCTTACTACCACAAATACTGTCACCTATTATCATTTAAAAAGACTTAATTAGACACCAATATAGCCAATGTGTCAACAATGACAAATCTGAAAGTAGCTTCACCATTTACATTTCACACTTCATATTACCATATGGCTAATTCTGTGATGCCTTAATCAGTGATGCTGTGTGAGGTGCAAAGCAGTAAGTGTACAGTGACACACTAATCCACCACTACCATGACCAACTCACAGTCCCACCTGAAAAAAAACATTCACAGTAAAAAACCATAGTGTGAGTAGTACAATGGAGCACTCAGAGAGGTCAGAGGTGATCCAAACACATTTTGCACAATATCAGTCAAGGACAAACATTACATACCTCCGTGGATGTTAATAAGAGTCACGTCCTGGCCTACCCTAGACCCCTACGCGTTTCGTCGTAGGACTTCCTCATGGGGTGGTGTGCTTATTAACTCTGCCCCTTCCTAAAAGACAGTTAACCCCTAATTGCCTGTAGGGCTATTTATAAATCTTCTGTCACTGCCCCTCTGATGGAGAAGCCAAAAAAAAGCAAGGTTAAGTAAAGGAAGTGGTAGTAGCAGTAGCTACTGTTATGTTTTTTTTTTTCTCAAGGTGACACACCACCCGAGTTATGCTCGATTTTTTGGCGAATTTTGACACACCAAGCTCAAAAGGTTGCCCATCACTGTCATAGGACTAACAGGCTCACCAATAGCAGGATTCTCTGGTTCTGCTGCAATAGATGGTTCTTCAAGTCTTTCTTCCTGTGGTTCTTCTAAGACTTCTACGGGTTCTTCCAATCTTTCTGGGACTGCTAGTTGTGGGAAAGTTATTAGTGGTACAATTATGGCTCCATTGTACTGAAGCCAACTTTCAGGAAAGTCTCCAAGTACAGTCCGTATCATCTGCTCTTTCTTTTCTCCTTTAGGTTGGGGTATACAGGGAATGACTTCTTTTGGTTTTAACTGTTTAGGGCATGTCTTAAAATGGTCTCTAGAAACTGCAGCAGATGTCTCTCCTTTGTATTTGCTGATTAAGCAGACTTTCTTGTTATCAAAGTTAGAGCAATACTGTATAGGGTTCTGCTTCCCATTGGTCATCAAGCTTATTTGTTTTTCTTTTTCTTTTTAGAACCATCTCTTCATGTATTAAGGGATCTGCCGGTGCACTCTTGTTGTAATTTTTCTCTTGCTTTTCTCTAATTTGAGTTAAGCTTTTCTCTATGTACTCTTTTACCTTTCTGTACTGCTCTTGTCATTTAGTGTCCCAATCAGCATTAGATGAACTGGTTTCAACAATTCCCATCTCAAGATCAATAGGTAATTTCCCTGGTCTTGCTCTCATCAAGTACGCTGGCGTGCAATTGGTGGAACTTACAGGGATGTTGTACATGTCCACTAAGTCAGGTAATTTCTCGGCCACCTGCTTCTTTCTTCCAAGGGCAAGGTTTTCAAAAGGTCTACGACCACCTGATACATTTTCTCACACATGCCATTGGTCTGTGGGTGGTACAGTGTGGTTCTGATTTTTATTGCACCCATATAAGTTGTAAAACTCCCGGAACAATTCAGCTTCAAGCACAGGACCTTGATCTGTCAACACCTCCTCTAGGTACACATGTGGTCTCCAAAAGTAGGCTTGAAAGGTTCTCACTGCGGTTCTTGCTGTCAAGTCCTTTACAGGTACTACCACCAGAAGTCGGGAATAGTGGTACACCATAGTGAGGGCATATGAATAACCATACCTGCTGGCTGTCAGGTTCACCTGATCCAAGGCTACGAGTTCCAGTGGCTGTTTGGTGACAATTGGCTGTAGTGGAGCTCCCTGACTGTCATGATCCTTTTTCCTTAAGTTGCATGGGTCACAGTTTCTGCACCAGTTCTCAATGGTGGTTCTTATGCCAACCCAATAGAATCTCTCGCACAACAGTACCTCAAGCTTCTTCCACCCGAAGTATCCTGCTCAGTTGTGGTACGCTTCTAGCACCATCGGGACATCTTTTTATTCGGTACCACTATCTGCCACACCATCTCGTGGGTTCTGGGATTAATGAAACATATAAATAGCCTACCTCCATAGATGAACAACCTGTTCTTCTCCTTCCACAGGTGCTGCGCCTCTGGTGGGGCATCTGGGCTAAGACGTGAGTCCGGTTGAGTTAACATCTCTTTAACTAGGCGAACAGCTGGATCGCTGTCATGTGTTTCCTTCCACCCTTGGTGAGGCAATGGGTTCACCATGGCGTCTCTGCGTTTGTCTTCAGCACATTGGTTACACTGGGATACACTGTTGCGGTGAAAAGCCTGCAGCTCTATCTCTTCTAGCTCATTCGAGTCTTCTCCTGCATCTGATAAATGAGGCATTCTTGACAGTGCATCAGCGTTGGCATTTTTGTGGCCTTCCCGGGCTTGATGGTGAAGTCATAGTTCGACAACTGAGCCATCCGTCGCTACTCCAGTGCTCCTAGCTTCGCGGAGTCCAAGTGTGTAAGTGGGTTGTTGTCTGTGAAGACTGCAAACTTCTTAGCTGCCAGGTAGTGCTTGTACCATTCTGTGAAAACCCAGACAAAGGCTACGAACTCCAGATTGAACAAGCTGTAGTTTTCTGGGTTCCTCTCTGTAGGACGGAGCTTCCTGCTTGCATAGGCAATCACACGTTCTTTGCACTTCTGCACCTGCGACAACACAGCTTCCAATCGCACGTTGCTGGCATCTGTGTACAGCACAAACGGTAGATTGTAATCGGGGTAGGCCAGGATTTCTTCACCAGTCAGGGAACACTTCATCTGCTTGAAGGAGTCTTCTTCTTTCTCACCTCATTCAAATGGAGGGCTAGAGGTCTTGCTCATCTTGGTCTGGCCTAGCAGGAGATCTTGCAATGATGCTGCCATTTTCGTAAAGCCCTTTATGAACCTCCTGTAGTATCCTACCAGCCCCAAGAACTGACATACCTCTCTGTTGATTTGGGAATGTCACTGGGGCCTGTGCCTGATCCCATGGCCCTGGTGGTCGCTGAAAAGAGTCAATAAAAATAATAAAAATAGTTTGTGAGGTCACCTACGGTTCAGGTACCACAGTTCAGGATCTTCACCCTCGGCGAGTTATGAGGCCTCCCTGTTACTCTTTGTCTGTTTTGGTCCCAGGCTGTCTGAAGCTAAGACCTGACCGTCTCTTGCTGTTCTCACTTGTATGGCAGGCAGTGAGAGCTCTGCTGCGGGGCACCACTCTATCCACTGCGGTCCCTGGCTCTGCTAATTGGCTGTGCCTCAAGTGCTGCTGTGGCCAGGAGATCTGAAGTCTCCCTGGCCTCCCGTCTTTACTGCTGGGCTGACAGATCCCTTGCAGTCACGGACTCCAGTGTCCGATTTTTTGTCGCTGTTCTTCTGGGGGCGAACCAGTATGGCTCCACTCCCCCTGCTGCTACTACTGCTTGCCTTTGACCCACCCAGGTCAGTAGCGCTCACTGGTATGAGCTTAGCACAGCTCCGTCACCAGAATGTCTTCACAGTCCTCCCTGGAACTGTACTGCCTAACTCCACCTCCAGGCCTGAATTTTATAGGGGACCTCATCTGAACTCGGCTGGTAGAGCTCCCCCTTCAGGTCTGGAGTGAAAGGTGTTGTGTGCGGGCTTACCTGATGTGGAGATCCTTGTCTGTCCCAGGTGTATCTGTGTCAACTGAACCCTGGGGTGCCACAGAATGACAACACAAAGTAAGTTGTGATTGGTCATTTCCATGGTAACAGACAATAAACAAACTTGGTGCAGTCTGATCCTTTCCCATGTGCCCTGATATTTGTGATAATTCTGCCATGGATACATTCGGCATGTTAGTAAGAAGGAGAAGAGGAGTTATAGAGTTTATGACTGCGGAACCCGCCTGAACAAGGTTAGTCCTGTCGCCATGGAGACATGTTGTTCTACTTTAGAGCTGTAGTAACATTTTCTTAAATAAAACCTACAGCAAAGTTTCCAAATTTTTTAATTAAATTAAAAAATAAAGGTTTGTGTCAATCATCAACACCAACCAGCCCATCTTAATCCTCATTCTTCACCTCCTTTAGTTTTATTATAAATATATACTCAGACTTTTTTGCATTGGAAATCCAATTACAATAAGGGCAATGAAAACAAACATTACCACCTGTTTTGCAGCTGTAACCCGGTAGCTGATGGTGACTCTCGAATATCTTTAGAATGAGGGAATTCACAGTCAATGTGCTGAAATTACCCAAATAACAATGACATAATGCTAATGACCACCATGCTCTCTTTTTTTCCTGGGCCTGGAATTCATTGGGGGTTTCAAGAAAATATTACAGTGCTGGATATAAGTAGGATCTCGTTGCATGATAGTCCAGGAACCGGCTGAGTATCGAGTTTCTTAACCATGCAATTCGCAGTAAAGTTATTTAGAGAGGAATGTATCTGCAATCAGGCTCAGGGTATTATTATCCTTCCATAGGTACTGTCTCTGTAATGCTTGGTGATCAGACAAAGGTAACACTACTCATATACATGATTTACTATACTGAAAGAACAGGCTTAACGATACACCGATTAGAGGTAGTGTCAAGTAATAACGTGCTGATCGGTGAGGGCTCGAGCTGTGAGACCCACACCGATCAGCAGAATGGGGAATTTTTATCTCCAACAAGGCATTACAAAAATGGAAGATCAGATCAGACCCCCGACCACTGTTAGGCGGCCGTCACACGCTGAGATATCGTGCAAGATATCGCTTGAAAGCGGCAGATTAAACATCGCGCAAGCGATGTCTGTGCGTGTGACGGCCAGATACGACGAGCGATATCTGATCAAATCTCTAAATCGTGATCTGAGGTTCGGTTCTCAGATCTGACGATATTGCCCAATTAAATACGCACAATCGACACGTGTAAATTCCCGACATCAGACGAAACGTGTGATTTCAGCGATGGCAAAATCCATCACGTAGGCGTGTCAGGAGTTTCCTATTGCCTGACCCCCTCAGTGGTGATTCGTGCAACGAAATGGTTTCGGATTGGCTGCTTCACCACTAGCTCGCATTGGTGGAAGATGATGCGTTGCCATTGGCTGCCCTCACAGGGCGCCATTTTGAAAGCGCTGTCTTCAGCACCACACATAGGCGTCGGCTGCACAATATCTCCGCGAACTGTACACCCAATCGCGTCGACTTCATAATCGAATCTGCGTGGTCCCCGACCCTGCTATATAGTGTCCACCTTGTCATACACCCACACAATGTTGGCGGGCGCGGCACACCTAACGCGGCGTTACGCCACGGCCATGGGATCTTGTTTCTTAGGTCACACCAAAAATGATGATTGGGCTGTTAACGCCGCGTAGGTCGCCTTTAAGTGTTGTAATGTGACGCAAGGGGCGGTCCAGACGGAATGAAGTTGGTTTCAGTTTCATTCCGCCTGCAAGGTGCTAGCTCCTCCCATGCACATTGCTGCTCAGTTATGGCCGCAACACGCCGCGCTGCCACGTGGGGGATGGCGGAACTAATGATTTTGATCGATCATTGCGATCGATTAGATTATTGGGGCCGCCACCCCCACCAGCATCCCAGGCTGCGGAACCGCAGCACAGTGCTGAAAATTCAGAGAGCCCTGCGGCGCCAGCTGTGTGTGGAGAGGGATGTGAAGGCGATCCAACACAAGATCGCCGATCTCAAATATAAGACCCCGGCAGAATTGTGGACATCCGTGCCCGGATTGCCAGGATGCGTGGTGAGTAAATGTTGGGGCCCCACACACACCTGCACATGTACATGTATCAAAATACACAGCAATGTCTCCAAACATATTCCAAGGATAGTGTGGTCCCCGCCTGCCCCCACCAATGTTTGTGCATACATCAAGCGTAAATTTGGACACAGGACTCTGGCCAAAATCACTATTGTATTGGATCACGCTACTCTCACAGTTCAATACCGCAATCAATGAGGCTGGCCAATGTCAAAAAGCCAGCATTTTACAAAAATGATCACTGGCGTTGGCTAAAAAACATCCATCACAAACAACATTCAGCAGGATCATTTAATGTGACTTTCAAAGATGTTCTCCCCTTGTGCATCCCCTGCACACCCCTTTGTTGGCCCCTACTGACACCTCTTGGCCACCCATGTTCAACCCTGTGTGTCATCCCCTCAAGTCCCCTGTGTTAATCCCTCTTCTTCCGTGTGTGTGCACCTAATGTCCCCCCATAACTAGGCAGGCTAGTCCCTGTTGGCCCACTTTGCTAATTCAAAATGGTGCCCTCTCACATGTTCAACAAACACCTGCCGTTTGCTGGGGCATCATGTATTTGCCATAGGTGTGGATCCTCTGCCCAGGACCTGCGTTGATGTCCCAGTCACATATGCGCAGTTGGAAATATATAAACTATATAAACTATATCTACTATATACTATAAACTATATATATATATAGAAACTGCAGTGGCCGACCTGTACTCAAACCGTGCGGCCCTGCAAATGGGGGGTGCTCGGGCACAGTACTTTGAACCTTTGCCGAATTGTACTAACCCTGACCTTCCAGTTTTTTCAAGTGGGAACGTAATGACCATGCTTTTGACATCAAAATCGGGTCCAAGGAGAACCACAACGGCTTCTCCCAAGGTGGCCAATAGGGCCCCATGTCATGCATATTGGCCAATCCAAATTATGGCCAAGCCGATGGTGTGCCCTTCCCAGCAAATACACTTGTCTCCAAATATGGCCACATGCTCTAGTAAGGCCAGAAAAACATATAGCCACTCAATCAATGGCAGCCATTAGGGATCCGGCAATGTGACATGCTGCTTTAGGGATTAGTAAATTCGAGACCATCCTCCGAATCGAGGCTGCATTTTAAACTGATAGACATTTTGAGTGGGGACAGTTGTCTGATATTTAGTGGCCCTCCAAGTTAGGACTATTGCAATAGGGATGGATGTGTTGCTATAGGCAAGGCCGGCATTTGCTGTGTTTTGAGGGACAAATTTCCGCCTTCAACAAGCGTGTCTTCAAAATGCTAACACAACTCATCATATTAAACGACCATCAGACACAAAATAGGTAGCTTATAAAGGCCACACAAGCCACAAAGTCCCACAGATGTTGCAACCTACACATGTGTAATTGAACTCCCAGCCTGCGGTAGCACCCATAAATACAATATTCATTCAAAGGTCGTTAAAAGCAGGCATGCAGCAAGCCACATTGGCTAATGTGGCCCCTAGGCATAACCAAACCATACATCGCACATGCGTTGTTTTGTAAAACCCATGGCCACATATGTGGCCAGTGTACTGGCCCTCGTGTAACTAATAGTTTGGTGTACCACACACATTACATGCTTACAACATTAGTGTATGGCTAAAACATGAGGTGGAGTCATTCATTAAAATGGACTTAAGACACCAGGCACACAATGCAACTTTCAAAACACCATGTGGGAACCCTGTCTTTTCTAAACCTTTACCTTCTGCTTTCAAACAGATGCCGAGGAATCGTCTTCTGACGAGGAACCACACCCTGGACCATCAGGAGTTGCCCCACAGAACCCACCCCCACAGCAGCCAGCAGGGACACCCTCGGCCAGCAGCAATGATGATGGGGAGGAGGCACATGTAGCATCATGTGAGGAGTGGCTGCACTCCGAGAGCGAGCTCCCATCAACACCCTCAACGCAGGATGGTGCGCAGGACGAGGAATTGGCTGGGAGGGATGATGGGCCACCGTCCAGCCCGGGCCCTCTGTTGCCAACAGGCCACATCATCTGGCCACAGAGCCCCAGCCCACCCGTCACACCTCCCCCAAGCGTGTCAAGCTCGCTTCCGAGCCCAGGGGTGGACATGTCCCCAGAGCCAGCCGGGGATGATGTTCGGCACCAACCTGGACCTGTGGAGGAGGCGAGGGCAGAGGAGGATATGGCCCCACACTTACCCGACTATGGTGGTAAGTGTGTATTGATGCATTCTACACCCAGCATAGTGGAGTTATGATTGTGTTAAGCAACAGAGTTTTGTTGACAAGGGTGTAACTGATCTGTTCTCCTCAATGTTTGTGCAGATGGTGAACGTGCAGGCTCAGCTGGATGGAGTCTCAGTCCATCCCCTTCCACCCCTGATAGTGGTGAGGATGAGGAGCAAGACCGTAAGTACCATACATTGATTTTCTCTTTGTACCAAAAACACTGTATGTTCCCACAGTAGATTTTTTTTTCCTCAACATACAGGGATCCCTACTGTCGTGGAGGATTTGGAGGCCCAGATGCAGTTCCTACAACACCTCCAGTCAACTATTGAGCATCATCTCCGAGAACTGGGCCGCCTACTTTACCTGCTGGGTGCACACCAGCAACAAGATGGTGGGCTCCCCTAAGGGTGATGTTATGGGACCCCCTAAGGCTCCAGGCGGACATGACGTAGTGTTGTCCACGTTGGACACCGACATTGGTTGGGTCATGCCATGTTGGCATGTTGTTTTTTTTGATTTGGCCCCTGTTGGCCAATTTTATTCTATTGTCCAACATTTGGACCATATGTTATGTGTAAGGGCTACCGTGTTGGCCTCTTTTATGATACTGTCCATCCTTTCGTAAATCACAAAACAGTTTGGTTACTTCCCACTGTTCTACACTATTGCGGCCTTGTTGTGATTGCTATTGGCCCTTTAACACAACCTAGTAAATATTTGAACCCAATCTGTTAACTCTGTTTGTTTCTGACTGGACACAATTATGTACATGTTTATTGGAGGTTGATGGTGGTCTTTAAGGGCATAAAGGGCAAATTTGGGGAAAAACAGGTTGGGGTAGAGGAAGGGCTCCCTAACACATGTTTGCACACAAGGTGCAGATTGCCAGCATGCGGTGTGGCGACCAACCACCAAACCTTGAAGAATGTAAGTGATCAGAAAAATTAACCAATGCTCTGACAACAAACATCAATGTGGATTTCGATCTACCCATCGCCAAGCTGTAGAAGGCTGCCACCATTAATATTATCCCATGTTGTAGACCACCGACAATGATGGCAAGGACACCTCTGCTGCCTTGCTGTTCCAACAATAAGTAGGGACACCGAAAGCTGCATACCTAAGGTTTAAGGTTAATTCCCCTCTACATATGTTCCGCTTGCAGGATGGAGCATGTGGGCTACTGTAGCTGCGGTGCTGCTAAATTTGGAAGGTTCAACTTTCAAACTACATGCACAAATCATGGACAACATATGTAACGTGTGTGGGCAGAAATTTTTATTTTTTTAATTTAAAAAAAAAAAAAAGGGCAGTTCAACACACTCCCAGAAATCAAAGAATTCAAAAATTAAGGCAACATAAAACCAACTGCTATTGTCGCAGGAACGCCACACACAAAACAAAAACATCACGAGTAGGGAACAGGCAATTAGGTGTGCCTAGGGAAAAAAAAAAAAAAAAAAAAAAAACAGGGGAAACAGAGCCAATAAACTAACAAACTAAAGATTAGCAAAATGGGGACCAAAATAAGGTTCTACATCGGGGTAGAACTGGTTGCCCGCTGGCTGCTGCTGCTGCAAACCCACTATGCGAGGCCTTGCATGGGCTGGCACAGGTGGTGGGGGTTGCTGCACATGGGGCTGAGGGCCCATGTACTGCCAGGCAGGGGGTTTGCAGGTGGCTGGGGAAGGGGAGGTGGGAATGACATATCGGGGGTCAGGTTGCCCAATCGGGCCTGGTCCATCACCTGCAGAATGATCCGCTCATATTGCTCCCTTTGATCCTGGGGAAACGTGGGGAGACGCTCCGCTACCACAGTAGCAAAGGCGCATTGTGGCTCCCGCACCTGCTGGGTCAGGACTTGCTGGGCGAGTAACACAAGGTCAGGCCCTGAGCTTGCTGGAGCTTGTCGTGTGCGGGCCCTGGCACGTGTCAAAGGCAGAGGGGGCTGGCTGGGCGCTGCCGCAACTTCTTCCAGCTGCTGAGATGTTGGCAGGTTGACCGACTCGGACAACAACCCCGAAGAGGGACCTTCAAGCGCATCCTAAAAAGAGGAAAGGTACAACACATGAGCACACATGGAAGTACAGTTTTCGGAGGTCATTTGGGCAGAAAGGATCAAGTTACATGTATGTCAATAACCCACATTGTGCATGATGTCCAAGCAAAGTCCATGCTAAGGTCCTTAGAGCTTTGCCAAGGAACAAAACACTCCCTACTTGTGTGCTACTGGATATGTTCCTAAACATTGGAGGTGTTTGAAGACAGCTTAATCAAGATGGGAGGCCCTTCTGGTCTATGTTTGGCTTCTGTACATTGCAAACTTGGGTGAGATGTGGCCAAAGAATGTTTATTGTGTGATAATTGTGAAACATTGGTGTAGGTCAGCGACTTACATTATCCCCCTCCACGGCATCACCCACATTGTGATCTTGTGGCTCGGCAAAGACGCTGCTGTGTAGTGGGGGACGTGGCTCCTGCTGCTCCATGGTAAAAAGGAGCTGGTCATAATACCAGAGCGTGGGTCTGTATACCGCCCCCGCTGCCATGCCTGACCAGCGGGACTGGGTCACCTTTTTGTGCTCCTTCAGGAAAACAGTCCGGAGGTATTGGATTTTTGTCTTTATGGCCTCCCGGTCGAGGTCCTGGTCTGGGTGATATTGGCGGGCCACCTCCAGGAGCCTGTCATAAGCGGCATTCCGTAGCCCACGGTTGCTGTACCCATCAGCCCGAGTTTGCCACAGGCACGGGTTATCTTTGTAGGCCGCAATCAGAGCGCTTATGAAATCGCGATTTGGCCGGGGCATCTGTTGAAAACACAAGAAACGCAATCGTTAAAAATCAATGTGGCACATGGTCCAAGCCATGTGTAGAATGGCAGCCACAGCAGGAAATTTCAACTGCCAGGCTAATTTTGAAAATCCCCCGCTAAATAACACAACACCACACTTGCATAAGCCAAGAATGTTGGTGAAGGAACTGGGATGTGTGCTGTTTTGACAGGGGCAGTCCAAACTTTGTGCATGGAGTACAATCTAAATGGGCAGAACTTTAGAAGGGTCAGTCTCCACATATGATGTGAACATACCTTTCCGGAATCCAACAGAGTCTGTAAACAATCACACACTTCTTGCTAGCCAAAAGAGATGCTGGCGAACGGCCTGGATGCTGTCTCTCACACTTGTCTCCCAAGACACACAAAACAGCAGGTAGAACACACATGTTCACAGTGCACTATTTATATAAATTGATCAGACACATGTCGGCCATGACAGGTGCGATAGGCATACACATCGCAATTACCACGACCGGTTCGATGTATCCGCTGCGTTGGGTGTGTCCGTCCAGTTTCTGCCACGCCTGGCTCTGAACATAGCACTGGCGTTGTGTGATGCTCTGGGTCGCCACGCCTGTTTTTTGAGGGCGTAACAGCGTGTGGGTGTGTGGTTTGTCGTTGAGGAGACACACCTGGGTAAGGGGACGTCTCGCCTTGTCATTGGCTCACCTGTGTATATATAGCGTTACAGGAACGTGCACAATGTGTTTGCTGCGGACTTACTGCCGGTATGTACGTGGGGAGTCAGCATGTGGAACTTTGTGAAAGGGGGTAACTTTAGCGTTGTAAAAGTACATATGAGGGGGTTTGTGTTCTTGGGCCACCTCTTTGTTTGACTTTTCGTTTTTGTTTTTAGGGGTTTTCATTGGCCGTTATTTAGTCACAATACAAGGACTGAAGCATTGCCTTGCTGCATTGGAGTCATCAGGACATAGTTCGTTCTTTTGGTCACTTAATATTGGAGTTCAAACAATCTCAGCGACCACTGCATGTGAGTAATTATTGTGTGTGTTTAGTGCAGTTTTTGTCCAACATATTGCTCCACCGTGTGTCGAAAATTCATGTAGTTAAAACGTTGACCCTGATGTAGGAGTAGTGATGTTGTTTGGGATCTCACTGTGTGTAGGGTTTTGTGGTTATAGTATTATTTGGCCAAAGGCATTTAGCCGTGTCAACACATGTGGCGTTCCTCAACACCTTAATTCATACTGTAGGTGTTGTATGTTTTTGTAACCTGTTTTGGACATGTGTAGTGCACCGGTACATATATTTGCCATGTCATGCTCCTTTTAGTCATTTCAGGTTTGATGATCACATTGTGGTCAAAGCACCTTTGTGCGTAGCCAGCATAGTAAACATATGTTTGCCTCTAAACAGCATGAATCAAGATCAACGTGCCGTGGTGGGGGCTGGTTTGCTGTTGCAGGCAGCACGTGTGGAGGATGAGAGGGTGGAGAGACGCAGGAGGAGACCCCGACGCATCTGGGCCAGGGAGTGGCTGCAGCAGCGCGATCAGCATTCCCACATTCGCCTTCTGCACCAACTTCGTGACGACTTCCCACGGGACTTCCAAAATTTCCTCCGGATGACAGATGAGACCTTTCAGATCTTGTTGGCAGCAGTGTGCCCGCTCATCAGACGGCAGGATACAGTAATGCGTCCAGCAGTGCCTGCGGAGGAGAGGTTGGCCGCCACACTGCGGTTTCTGGCAACAGGTCGCAGTATGCAGGACTTGGTCTACTCATCTGCAATATCACGTCCCCTCCTCAGCCAACTCATTCCGGAGACCTGTGAGGCGATACTGCGGGCTCTAGCTCCGACTTACATGCGCTTGCCACAAAACCCCCAGGAATGGCTGGCCACTGCCGATGAATTCAGCCAGAAATGGCAATTTCCCAACTGTGGAGGTGCCATTGATGGGAAGCATGTGAGGATAACACAACCCCACCACAGTGGTTCTTTTTTTTACAATTATAAATCATATTTTAGTATAGTATTGATGGCAGTGGTTAACGCCAATTATGAATTTGTCTCAGTGTCCGTGGGCACAAATGGTAGGGTTTCCGATGGCGGTGTTTTTGACCAATCGGATTTTGGCCAAAAACTGCAGAATGGACGTCTTAATTTACCACCAACCAGTCGCACCTGTGGAAACATGAACTTTGTTTTCGTTGCAGATGAGGCGTTTCCGCTCCTTCCGAATTTAATGAAGCCGTACCCCCAGAGACACCTAAATGCGCAACAACGCATTTTCAATTATCGGCTTTCACGTGCACGACGAGTAGTGGAGAATGCCTTTGGCATCATGGCGAGCCGTTTCCGCATATTTCACACGGCCATTAATATGCGTCTAGAATCCATTGACCTTGTCGTTATGGCCTGTTGTGTCCTCCACAATTTTCTAAGACGCCAGGATCGCCAGGCCTACACTCCACCTAACTTTGAGGACCGCATAGACTCCAGCAATGGGGAGGTGGTGTTGGGGGGCTGGCGTGCTGATGCCCCACAGATGGCAGGACTCCAGCCATTAAGTGGTGGGAGCAGCCGGCAGGAGGCACAGGATATGAGGGACCGGTACTGCCAGTACTTTAATGGTACAGGGGCGGTGAACTGGCAGCAGAACCTCCCCTAATTATTATGGTGCCATGGGGAATTGCCCATTGCACTGTTTGACTGTGTCCTGCAGCTCCGGCTTGGAGGCAGGACATGTGTTCCTTTTTAGTTTTGAGGAATAATGTTTTGTTTGTTTTGTTTTTTAAACATAACCCAGATTTAGGGATATTTCTGTTTAGGTTTTGTAGAGGGCCAGGCCTTGCCCATTGGAGGGGAGATGTGTGTTACCGACAAACCTCTTGTCTGTGACATGAGCCAGGGATTTTGGTTCATGGTGCTTGTTGGCACTATTTTGTAATTTTGTGTTGAAGGGCCCGGCTTATGGGTCCTGTGAGAGACGGGCGGGACCAGGACCCACATACCTCCCCAAAGGCCCTTGTGACAGTGGTCACATTTTTAGTTTAACACACCTAGGGACAGAGTTAGGACTGTCTCGAACAGGGCCTACCGTGAAGTTGGTGAGGCAGCTTAACGTGCGTTTTTATGCGAAAACGCATTAACCAAAAGGCCCTGATTTGTGTCACACCACTTGTTATTTGGTACATTGTTTGTGTCCGACAACGGATTACATACAAACACGCATATGTTGGCCCACATATATGGTGTTTACGCCACTAGTGTTGCAAGGCACAGTCGAGAGGTACACCTACATTAGGCCACCAGGAACAATTAATGTTCTGAGACGCTTTGTCTCCTTTGCGTTGTCATACATTTTACCCCCAATTCCCCTAGATTAACACATGCGCTTTCTCACACACTAAATCAAACATCAGCCAGAGCACACAGCAAACATACATGCGTTTCACATGCGTTGGAAAATATCCACTCATGACAACACACACAGCTCACTGTAGGCTGTTTAATTAAACGCATCTGTACACTACCTTAAAATTGAACAACGCATAAGCGAGTTATTTTTGCTCAACGCAACACGGGAATTGCGTTCTGTACGTTTTGCCCATTGCAATTTATAGTTATGTGCTACAGCACATATATACATTACGATCAATATCACAGGACATTGTGGGGATGAGGCCGCCATGTTTCAAAGGACATCTGACCCAATGAGGACGCAGTACTGAGCACCAATGGTGTAGTGAGGGGCGCAGCTTGGAGCCCATATACCACGCCTATCGGCTCCGATAACGCCCACATTTGCTCCCACATCGTTTAGGAGATTTCTGTGTGACTTTAGCTGAACGATGTCCACTGCTGATAACTGCATCTCTCAGACATCGCTGGATGGGTGGATCGGGGAATCGTCTGAGCGATGTCTGTGGGTGTAGCATCGTGATGAGCGATTTTGCGCGTCGTTCGGACGATATGCAAATTTGACATCGTCTACGATATCTTTAGCGATATCTCAGCGTGTGACGGCCGCCTGACATCCATTTCTGATAAGATAAAATATATGTTTGTACCGTGTTAGCCAGTAGATAGAAAAATATTAAACTCTGAGAGTCCTTAGTGGCTGATACCATCTTTTCAGTTAGCCATTAAAAGGTAACAAATAGTAATCTTTCGAGACTACTCAGTTCTCTTCTTTAGACTTCTTCAGGATACCAGTCTGAAGAGGAGACCTGAGTTGTCTCAAAAGCTTACTATTTGTTGCCATCTTTTCAGGTAGCCATTAAAAGGTATCAACCACTAAGGACTCTCAGATTCTAATATTTTTTACCTCCATTTTTGAGAAGCTGGTGGAAAAAGCCAAGTGCAGTGCTCAACAGCCCATAGGGAATGCTCAATCATCACTATATCCTAAGAGGGATAAAAGGGTCAATTGGTGCAAGTCCTAGTGGCTATGTAATGTGTCCAGTGGTGGTATTTGTGGCTGAGAGGGCTGATGTCCTCATTCTGGCACAATACAGACACGGGTTATGGCGGGAGGCAAACTATGTCTTGGCTGCAGGGCTGTTCCACTGTGCGGTTCTTGGTTACAGGTTACCAAGAAGGAGTCCATTACAGCTTAAAACGTTTTGCGCTTTACTGGCAACATAGTCCACACAAGGTTCCACAATACACTGTATAGGGCACATGCTTAATCGTTCACTTGACGACATCATCTCCTCATCAACTGACCCTTCCACTGAGCTGCAGGCCAGGTCTTACCAACCGGAGAAATGGGAGTGTTAGGCTCCAAGGGGGCTCAGTTATGTAGAGTGAACTCCCTGGACCAAAGATGGACTTGTGGAAGCTGTACCTCAATGGTAGGAAGAGACCGGACAGCAACTTCATGGAAATTGTGATCTTTATTTGAAGATACAGTCATATGAAAAAGTTTGGACACCCCTCTTAGTCATAAAACTGCCTTTCTGCTAACCATGTGATGGACCTTGATGTATGGACCCCCATACGCTCAGCCAGACCACGTCTGTGTATCCACTAATTTGGATCTCGGACCTGCCGCAAGCCCGTCTATACATTGTATGTGGCTTGCCGCAACTGTGCCGCAACCGTGCCGCAAGTGCAGCCGGTATGCGGTAATCGTGGCAGATGCGTTTTTTTCACCGCATCTGCCGCGATTTCAAATAAACACTAGTGTGAAAGTACCCTTAGCTGAGGTACTATTTTTTATTTTTTTGCACCTGATAGATTTTGGGTCATAATAACCCCTTCAGCTTTATTTTCTCTGTGGAAGGCCAGTGCGATATTAACTAATATCATCACCCACCCCCATTGCACACTGCAGTCCCTTGCTCAATGAGCCGAATCCGCAACTGTGAAGTAGATTCGCTACACTGTGTCAGTGGAGCAGGGGACCACTGTCCACAATATAGTGTGTGCTCACCCTGTGGCCATTGTCAGTGGACTTGAGGTCTGCAGCCCGGGTCTCTATGCTCTGGAGATGCTCCTTTCTATACGTCTTGTACCATAGAGCACAGAGCCGATGGAGCGGTCCTCTCTATACCGCAGCCACTGGCCCTGTGGTACAGGAGGTATAGAGAGGAACAGCATCGGCTTCACGGTACACAGAGTCCCGGGCTGCGGACCTCGACTCCACTGAGAACGGCCACAGGGATAGTGCATACACTATAGTGCAAACAGTGGTCCCCTGCTCCACTGACACAGTGTACTAAATCTACTTCACAGCTGCGGATTTGGCACATTGTGTCAGTGGAGCATGGGACCGCAGTGTGCAATGGGGGTAGGTGGTGATATTAGGGGCTGTCGTGGGCGTGTAGCAGTCTGGGGGTGGCCGGGCTGAGACTGGGGGAGGGGGTGTGTTTGGAGGAATCTGGGCGTAACATCCAGTTCCCCATTTCCATGCAGGCTCCAACACAAACACGCCCCCTGGACGTTCTCTGGCTGCTGCACATAGGTGATGTCTGGGTAACTATGCAAAATGTTGGCAAGATATAGACTGTATTACAAACTGTCAACATTTTGCAGCCTAGATATACATGTAAATTATAGAAAAAGCCCGGACACCCCTTTAAGGCAAGCAGAAAACCAAAACTATCAAATGCATAGGAAACCTGTGACGATAATGACACCGAGCTGCGGTGCTAACTACTAGGAATGGGAAAATGATTATACAAAGTCAAAGGCCATGTCCTGTGATTCTCTGGGTGCAGAGATGAGTGACAGATGAATACATTCATATAGAATAGTGAAGGCTGCAAAGGGTTAATAAAAGCAGCTAATAAGTTGCAGGCGGTGGCACCCTCAGCCATGCTGGGCTGTTTACTGTCTGTGGTTGGCCAGCGGTTTCCCCTGGCGTGCACATATCATCTCATCTCTATATAGCTGTCACTAAATGCTATAGAATGTCATCTGCACCGGCTCTGCTCCTAATATAGCAGATGCACTGACATAAGAGAAGCAGCCACAAGTCCCTTGTGTGGACCCTATATCAGGGGTGGGCAAGTAATCAGTAAGGAGCCAAGAATGACCATCCATGACTGATGTGGAGGGCCGAACTGATCAATCCAACAGAACACTGCTCAATATTAGCATTTTATATTCATTTTGATATTGAGCAGAATTAAGTTTGGTGACTCGCTGTTACTGCTAATACAGTAGACGTATAGGACTTACTGTATCATATACAGCTGGTGAAATAAGTATTGAACACGTTACCAATTTTCTAAGTAAATATATTTCCAAAGCTGCTATTCATCTGACTTCCCCACCAGAAGTTGGTAATAACCCATCGAAATCACACAAAGAAATCAAATTACAGAGATCCATAAGTGAAGTTATTATGTGTGAGGGTATGTGTTCACGATCCGGAGGCACTGCGTGTTGGACGTGTGCTCTCTCCTTTGAGTTGTCTCCCCCTGTGCACTCTCTCTCTCCCCTTATGTGCTCTTCTCCCTCTGTACTCTCTCACTGTCCTCTCCCTGTGTGCGCAATCTTTCCTCTGTGTGCTCTCTCTCCTTTGTGCTGTCTCTTCCCCCATACTCTTTCTCTCCCCACTGCTGTCTCTGCTCTCCAGCACACTCACCCTCCCATGATTTGTCTCTCCCCCCTTGTGTGCTCTCCCCTCTGTGTGCTGTCTTTCCCCATGTACTGTCTCTCCCCCTGAGTGTTCTCTCTTCTTGTACTGTCTCTCAGCCTGTGGACTCTCTCTCCCCACTGTGCACTGTCTACTCCTCTTGTGTGCTGTCTCTACCCTCTGTGCGCTCACCCCCCTGTGCAGTCTCCATGCTGTTTACTGTCTGTCTCCCCCATGTGGTGTACAAAGATGACAATCACCTGAGTAAGTACGCATGTACACTTACTCAGGTGTCTGCCATTTTTGTATATCGCAGTGTGCAAATATGATAGCCGCGTTACCTGGCACGCACATGTGCACTTATTCAGTCACCATCTTTGGACACTTTAGTATTCAAAGATAGAGGCCCTTGAGTAAGTGCACATGTGTGTAGGGTATGCGCATGCGCACTTACTCAGGCTGCAGTGTGTGCAGCGGTGATGTGGGGCAACAGATGCGAATGGCAGTTCCTTGTGATAGTTTCGAGTGTCAGCAGTGGCAGGTGGCTGTGTACATCGCAATATGCCAGTACCACCAGTGAGCACCATATTTGCACACTCATCATTTGGGTGTGCAAATATGGCTGCCGCCAGCACATGGTAGGAGGACATTGGGGTGGAAGTTGATAATGGATGGGACAGAAGGATTATGTAAGTAAATAACTAGGTGTCATCTGCTGTATATTTAGAGTGGTGCCATGGAGTGCATGGAATGGGCTCAGAAGATCGGCTTACACTACATTGAGCAAGATCCCACTCTAACATACAGAAGGACGATGCTCCATCAGATGGGATAGGAGACCTCTAAGATGCTGTGGCCAATATCAAATGCAAATGAGGCTCATTCTGACATCCCACCACCTCACCCACACTGATTGTGCAGCTGGGGCTGTCCTTAACACTAGAATACAAAATACACTATTTGGACAAAAATATTTACCCCTCCCCATTTCACCTACAGGAGCGTACCTGACCTCCGATTCTACATCCATAGACATTAATATGGGGTTGGTCCCTTTGCAGATGTAACAACCCCCACTCCTCTGGGAAGGATTGCTACAAGATTTTGGAGGTGTCTTTGTGAATTTTTGCCCCTTTATCCAAAAAAAACATTTGTGAGGTCAAACACTGATGCTAGAGGAGAGACGGGGCTCACTATCTCTGATCTGGTACATCCCATAGGTGTTGGATGGGGCTGAGGTCGGGGGTCTTTGTGGGGTATGTTCATCCACCAAACTCCCCCAATTATGACTTCTTGGACCTTGCTTTGTGCATTGTGCACTGTCATAGGGAACAGAAAAGGGCCTTCCCCAAACTGACCCCACAAAGCTGAAAGCTGCAATTCAGTGAAAGAAAGAGGCCAATCCCTTGATAAGAACCCCATAGCATTGATTCTCCATTAAATCTAAATCTTAAAAGCAGGTAACATTCTCCTGGCATTCACCAAACCCAGACTTATCCAAAGACATACCGATAGGATGTTTAGATTGTGAGCCCAATTGGGGACAGTGTGTTGCAAACATATGTAAAGCACTATGGAATTAATAGTGCTATATAAACAAATAAATTATTATTACTATTATTATTATCCATCACTCCATCTGATGCTTGGCATTGTGCTTGGTGATGTAAGGCTGCATGCAGCTGCTGAGTCATGAAGCTTTTGCTGATAGTAATACCAGGTTTGGACTCTGCAGTTCTGGAGTCCGCAGAGCCTAGGTGACTCCCCTGCCCTCTGCTTATCAGCACTTGTTGACTCCATTTTGTAATTCTACATGGTCACCAATTTGAAGCTGAGTCGTTGTAGTTCTTTCCACTCCTCAGTGATATCACTCACAGGTGATGGGGGAAGATTCAGGAGGAAGAAATGTCATGGATGGAGTGGTTACACCGGTGGCACCTATTACAGGACCGCACTGGTATCAGTGAGATCTGCACCACCATCCATTCTATCACAAGAAGAAGGGCCTGGATGCCTTTCTTGAAAACTTTAATATTACCAGTTATATATACTAGATTATTTGATAGGGCTTTTGTAGAGCCCACTGGGATGGGGTACTTGGTACCGGACCGGGGTATATGCTGGGGATGTCACGGCAGTCCTCGGTCTGGACCGTGTCCCGAGCCCACAAGTAATGGGTAGGGATATTTACAGGGGAGTTTGTCGTGACGCCACCCACGGGTTGTGGTCAGGGTGACCACCGCTGCTGCAGAATCTCCGGGGATCATGTAACGGCTCTCTGCGGGTAGAGCTTGGCTCCCTGGAGTAGTGATAGTAATAGCCTATGATTGATGCTGAGTAGGGGTAGTGGTGGAGATGATAGCTGCTTGTGAGGGAACGTAGGGTTTGAGCACAAAGATCACACAGACTCACGGTTTTGAAGTTTTCCAAGTCTTTACTGCAGATGTTGTTAGCAGAGTACTGTCCACGGAGTCTGTACTGGGGCCGGGTTGCTCCCACCCTGTCTGGGTCCTCAGCTTCCCACTGCTGCGCTGTGTGTGTGGCCCTGCTGCCGCTTTAGCTAGGCTGCTGGCCCTGTTTCTCCTCACAGGTACCCACTTGCTAGGCAACTAGAGTCCTTCCATGTATTTCTGACCCCGCTGTGTTGCGTCGCTGTGGTACGGTGTATATATATAACCTCCACTATTCCGGTGTTACTGTGCTGCGTGTTTCTGTCACAGTTTCGGATCCAGTATCCGGTCTCTGCACTCCTCTGGGGCGAGTTATGAGGTAACTTAGTCTCCCAGATGTGTTACTCTGTTTCCTAAACTCCTCTCTTCAGACCCTGGCTAGGCCTGAAATTGAGTAGCAGACTGTGGAGAAGCCTAAGGCAGCCTGTTTACACCACAGTCCTTTCTTCCTCAGTGCTGCACCACACTGAACTACTCACTTCCTCTCTGCACCAGAATATATAGGGGAGTTGCTTTAGCTCCCCCTTCTGGCCTAGAGGAGCTAGTGCAGTGTTCAGTGTTCTGTGGGGAATTAACCCTGGTGGATGTTACTGTGGCACATCAACCTCTGGGGTGCAACACGTTGATCCAGGGAACTAGTCTTATTGCCGTATCTGGAGTCAGGAAGGAATTTTTTTCCCCCAATGTGGAGTTTAGTGTTGTCACTAGTGATGGGCGAATCCTAAATTACTCGGAATCGCTTGACTCTAGCGAGTCCGAGCCCAGGACTCGCTACTCGTTGCGAGTCTAGCGAGTCCAATGTTAATGAATGGGGAAGTGAGTAATAGCGAGTAGTGTGAGATTTACAAATCGCAGATGTGTCTCGGAAGCTTCAGCCTGAAGCAATCCTAGTTTTGTCATTTATTTGCATTGGACTCGTTTACTTTGTAAATAATCGCTGGCTGGGAAACTCGCACAGATAAGAGTCCTGTCTGCTCTGTGCAGCTCCAGGGTCCTAGAGCCCGCCTGCTGCCTGATGTAGCAGTGCTGAGATTGTTCTCAGTCTGCTCATTCCCTGTGTACATACATGAATGTCTGTGCACAGAGATGATGTAGCAGTGCTGAGATTGTTCTCAGTATGCTCATTCCCTGTGCATAGACATCTATATCTATACACAGGGGATGTAGCAGAGAGGACATCGCGTTTTGGACTGCGTCGGACGGAAGAGGATTTTTTTAATTAAAGATGGAGTCCCTAATGGCTTTTTTTTAAATTTCTAATAAAAAATTTTCTCTGTGTTGTGTTTTTTTTAAAACAATTTAATAGAAATTCATGGCGGTCATGTCTAATATTGGCGTGACCGCCATAAATTTCGGGCTTAGGGCCAGCTGATAATACAAAGCTGGCCCTAACCACTTTATTACCCAGCGTGCCACCGCCACCAGGGCCGCTGGAAGAGCGGGGTTCGGCGCCAGAGGATGGCGCTTCAATGAACGCGCCATCTTCTGGGGCGGCTGCGGGCTGCAGCGGGGGGGTGCCCAGAAAGCTTGGGCATCCCTGCGCTGCATATTCCAGCCCCCAGCTGCTTAGCTGTACCTGGCTAGACATAGAAATTGAGCGGAGCCCCACGCATTTTTTTGACTCCGACTCCGAGACGACTCCGACTCCGAGACGACTCCGACTCCGAGACGACTCCGACTCCGACTCCGAGACGACTCCGACTCCGACTCCGAGATGAATCCAACTCCAAGACGACTCCGACTCCGAGACGACTCCGACTCCGAGACGACTCCAACTCCGAGACGACTCCGCCTCGTTCCACTTAGTCTGAGCTTTCCTAACTCCTCTCCTCCTCCTGCATTCTCCTCCAACTCTCGGTCAAAGACCCAAGGGCAAAAGACCTTCTTAATCCCCCTAGAGGTGAATATATCCCCTCCCGGGTAACCTCCCACCGCTGTACCAATGTGGGAGTGCTGGGAATGGGTCCCACCCACCATCCTAGGGTCCACTTGCAGCTGGAGTAACTACACCTCTTTTACGGGTGTAGTACCCCTCTGTGACACCTGCATATGCTGAGCGCCACATTATACACCGGAGGCAAGGAGCTGGATGTTATACACCGGGGGGCGAGGGGCCTGATGTTATACATCAGTTGCTGGATGTTATACATCGGGGGTGGAGAGTGGCCAGATGATATAAACCGGGGGGGGGGGGCGAGGGGATGGATGTTATACATCAGGAGGAGGAGGGGCCAGATGTTATACATCGGGGGGTGAGGAGCCAAATGTTATACACCAGGGAGCTGGATGTTATTGTTGGAATAACTTTAGTGCAACAACTCCATTCCTGTATATTTAAGTGTTCTATTGCTAGGTTTGTGCATTGTCTATAAAGTTAGATAAAAACAAAAACACTCCCAGAGGCTCAGGAAAGACCATGTGACTGTACCCAGTTTCCTGTGTCTGTGCATGAGAGGAGAAGCAGCCTGCTGATGCTGCACAAAGACACTTAAAATATGTATATTCCTGATTCCACAAAGCCTATCATATCTGTTCCTGTTTGTTGCTAATTAAAGCTCTGTTCTGTTGTCAACACGCTTTGAGAGTATCCTGAATCTATCTATCTGCTGCCAACAGGTTATGGGCCAAGCATGACACAGAGCTCCTGAGTGACACAGGACCCAGAGTAATACAGCAACAGAAGCCCAAAGCAAAAGCAGTACAGAGCAACAGAGAAGATGTTCACAAGCAAGATCACTGCAAGTTCTCATTACAAAGTCTCACCAATCAGAATAATCAGTCCTGGAAATTCAAGGTGAAGATGCTGCTCATAAGAGAAGGTACATGGAAATATACACAGGAACAGGTGCCTCATCCATTACCAGATGACTGAGTAGAGAAGGTTCAGAAAGCAGAAAACACTATCTCCCTTAGTGTAGATGATGATCAGATTGTGCATATATGCAAGTATGCAACTGCAAAGGAGATGTGGGACGAATTACAGAAAGTGCATGAAAGGTCAAATCTCAGCAATAAGCTTTATCTCATGAGAAAGCTCTACCAGTCTAAGCTAAGTGATAGCCAGAATATGCAAGGATATATAAGAAACACCCTAGAGATTGTGGAGCGTCTCAGGGGTATTGGAGAAGAAATTAAAGGGATCCTGTCACCCCCAAAACACCTGTAAACCTATTAAAACCTGTCCCTAGAGCATATTAACACTTTCCCTACACTGTTTTTACCTCCTAAATGCAGTAAATGACATTGCATAAAAACGTTTTATAAGTACCTGATTACTGATGATAATGAGTGACTATGCTATTCATAGTCACTCATCAAGACTGCCCCTCTGCTTCATAGCACGCCTGAATAGGCGTGATCTTCATAGCAGATTCAAATTGCCGCCTCCCTGCTGTGCCCTGTGTCGTCCGAGGCTGCTGTGTGGCTGGGTGACGCGATCCGCGTCATTCCCCGCGCCGGGTGACGTATTTACACCGGCGCCGCGCTGTAAACTTCAAAATGCGCACTGCGCATGCGCATGGGCATGCGCAGTGTGCATTTTGAAGCCGACAGCGCGGCGCCGGTGTAAATACGTCACCCGGCGCGGGGAATGACGCGGATCGCGTCACCCAGCCACACAGCAGCCTCGGACGACACAGGGCACAGCAGGGAGGCGGCAATTTGAATCTGCTATGAAGATCACGCCTATTCAGGCGTGCTATGAAGCAGAGGGGCAGTCTTGATGAGTGACTATGAATAGCATAGTCACTCATTATCATCAGTAATCAGGTACTTATAAAACGTTTTTATGCAATGTCATTTACTGCATTTAGGAGGTAAAAAGAGTGTAGGGAAAGTGTTAATATGCTCTAGGGACAGGTTTTAATAGGTTTACATGTGTTTTGGGGGTGACAGGATCCCTTTAAAGACTTTAATGTTGCTGCACTTGTGGCACCCTTGCGTGGGATTGCCACAGGATCCACTGGTGCAAGGTGAATTACACCTTGGTTCACACAGCACACCACACCTTCCACCCCAGACCTGAAGGGGGAGCTCTACTGGCTGCTTTAAGTCAGTTCCCCTTTAAAAACATCCAGGCCTGAGGGGAGGAGTTAGTTAGTCCCTGTAGTCAGTCTCAAGTTAGAGTTGGAGAGAGCTGGAGTGAGGAGCTGGTCGCTGGGAAGGAACCAGGCCCAAGGACAACTGACTGCTGTGTTGCACCCTAGGGAATGGGTCGGAGGCAAGTGGAGGAAACAGGGAATCAAGAAAGGGAACCAGTTAATATAGTCCTTTAGTACACCCGGACACCAGAGTCTGACACTGCCAGCATTTAGTGCAACAGCAAAAGCCCGGAAGGCTCAGGAGGAGTTCATTCCTGAAGCAAGTTAAGTAAGAGATGCTAAAACTGACCAAGTACAGGACCAGGGGCCATAGGAGAAACAGGGACCCGACAGAAGGACCTCGTAGTCAGTTTAGAGCAAAGCCCAGAAAGGGAGAAGAAGCGGTGGGTTCAGGCACAGGCAAGACTCATCCCAAACCGCAAAGCAGAGACACAGAGGAGACCTCACAACTTTCTAAGGTGGAAGTCCCAAGTTGCATCGGGGACCTGGTTATTTCTCTGGACTGTACTTGTTACCTTGTCATCAGTAAAAGGTACAAAACAACGATCACTGTGTGTGTGCCTGCTTAACCACCGCAATTCACCGCCTTGTCTGCAGAGAAGCGACTACTACTCCCCTCATCCATCCCCGCTGCCCTGAGGCAAAGCTCCACCTGTGGGGAGCTGTACCACACTCAGCTGCACTCACCATCACCTCAGCGGCCGGCTGCAACGCTGGTATACCCGTTACCAGGTACCATAGGTGGCATTACATTACCAATCCCCTTATCCCCCACCATCCCCCGCCATTGAGGGTCCAGGGCACGGGACCGGGGACTGACCAACTGTGATAAAACACATTGATCTACACTCACTCTCAGAATCCCTTTTCCCTTTCGCCAACATAACATCTATATGTGACGCAAACACTGCTACCACCCTCTACAACACCACATTAACCAAGGCTCTTGACCTAGCCGCCCCCCTCACATACCATGCTCCACGCATTAACAGGCAACCCTGGCACACCACCCTCACTAAAGACCTGAGACGGGCGATGGAAAATATAACGTTCCACTGAGCACTTTGAACTGTTTAAACAGTCCCTCATCACCTTCAAGACTGCACTTGCCACCGCCAAACAAACCTTCTTCTTATCCCTAATTACCTCCCTTTCCCGCAACCCCAAACAACTTTTCAAAACCTTCAATTCCTTACTCCGCCCGCCTGCTCCCCCTCCCTCTCTCCTTATCTCTGCAGAAGACTTTGCCTCCTTCTTCACGGAAAAGATTGACAGAATCAGAAACAGCTTTGATCCACTGTCCCCACAGCCTCCCCTCTCACCTATACTGCCCTCTCCTTCCATCAACTGCTTCCCCCCCATAACTGAAGACCAGCTCTCCTCCCTCCTGTCATAATCACACCTCACCACCAGCGCCCACGACCCGCTCCCATCCCACCTCATTCCCAACCTCACCTCCGTTATCATCCCAGTCCTCACTCATTTTTTCAACCTATCACTTACCACTGGCACCTTCCCCTCAGCCTTCAAACATGCCTTGATCACACCCATCCTCAAAAAACCCTCCCTCGACCCCACAACTGTCTCCAACTATCGCCCTATATCTCTCCACCCTTTCGCCTCTAAACTACTTGAACAGCATGTCCACTCTGAGCTGTCCTCTCACCTCTCCTCCTGCTCCCTCTTTGACCACCTGCAATCTGGCTTCCGACCCCTCCACTCCACTGAAACAGCCCTGACCAAAGTCACCAACGACCTACTGACTGCCAAAAGCAAGCGCCACTACTCTGTTCTCCTCCTCCTCGACCAGTCCACCGCCTTCGACACTATTGACCACTCCCTTCTACTTCAGATCCTGGAATCCCTTGGCATCACGGACCTCGCCCTCTCTTGGATCTCCTCATACTTAACGGGCCGGACCTTCAGCGTCACCCACTCCCACACATCCTCCTCGCCATACCCCCTATCTGTCGGGGTCCCCCAGGGCTCGGTTCTTGGACCGTTACTGTTCTCAATCTACACTCTCGGCCTAGGGCAACTCCTTGAGTCCGATGGCCTCCAGTACCACCTCTACACCGATGACACCCAAATCTACCTCTCTGGTCCTGACATCGCCTCCCTTCTATCCAAAATTCCACACTGCCTGTCCGCCATCTCATCCTTCTTCTCTGCTCGCTTCCTTAGGCTGAACATGGACAAAACAGAGTTCATAGTCTTCCCCCCAAGACGCTCCCCCTCACTGCCTGACCTATCCATTGTCGTCAACGACTGCTCTCTCTCCCCAGTCCCCCACGCCAAGTGCCTTGGGGTTATCCTTGACTCTTCTCTCTCCTTCAAGCCCCACATCCAGGCCCTCGCCACCTCCTGCCGACTCCAGCTCAAAAACATCTATAGGATCCGCACTTTCCTTGACCACAACACTGCTAAAAACCCTTATTCACACTCTCATCATCTCCCGCCTCGACTACTGCAACCTCCTGCTCACCGGCCTCCCCAATACCTCCCTTGCACCTCTTCAATCTATCCTGAACTCCGCTGCCCGCCTAATCCATCTGTCTCCCCGCTACTCCCCTGTCTCCCCCCTCTGCCAAGCCCTTCACTGGCTCCCTACTTCCCAGAGATCCTGATTTAAAACATTAACCATGACATACAAAGCCATTCCCAACCTGTCCCCTCCATACATCTCTGACATGGTCTCCCGATACCTACCCTCACGCAACCTGCGATCCTCCCAAGAGCTCCTCCTCTACTCCTCCCTCATCTCCTCTTCGCACAACTGCATACAGGATTTCTCCCGTGCTTCACCCCATACTCTGGAACTCACTGCCCCAACACATCAGACATTCTCCTACCCTGGGAACCTTCAAAAGAGGCCTGAAGACCCATCTGTTCCGCCAAGCCTACCACCTGCAATAAGACCACCAGAACGCCTCACGACTGGAACTTCCCCCTCACACTGTATCCCCACCCGCCCCTCGTAGACTGTGAGCCCTCGCGGACAGGATTTCTCCCCTCTTGTATCTGTACGACCGAATTGTCCACATTTATTGTTACTTGTATTGCTACTATGTTACTTGTCCTAGTCTGCCCCTTTTAGCATGTAAAGCGCCATGGAATATAATGGCGTTATATAAATAAATAATAATAATAATAATTCCCCATCAAAGCCGCCATCAGCCCCGGTACCCGAGTACCCCCTACACTGTCGACTACCTCACACTACTATTAAGTGGACTTCCAGAGCGTTATGACTCACTTGTCACTACATTAGATGCACAGCCACATGATGAGCTCACACTAGAATATGTCAAAGGCAAGCTTGTAGATGAATTCAAGCGAAAGACGCAGAATGTAAGTGTCTAAGGCCAAAGGCTTGGGGTACTCAGAGCTCAGGCGTACTGGTACGGGGATGTCACGGGTGATCGGTGCCTGAGTCCATGCCCTTGAGCAGACAATGAAAAGGAGAAAAATAATAAAATAAAGTTGTTCGTAACGCCACCTGTAGGTCCGGTGATGGCACTGACACTGCTGGAACCTCCGGGTGATGGGCGGCAGCAAGATGTCGTAGCCCTCTAAAGGTAGATCTGAGTCCCCAGGGTGTTGGAAGTAGCAATGGTGGAATAGGGCAGCGCAGTCACTGTGGAGCAAAGCAAGTAAATCACAGTTCTTTGAGAAGAAGCACATACACGTTGCTCACTCTGAATGGGTACTTTACTCCAGTAATCTGCAGGTTTACAGGGTAGTGCAGTTCTTTCGGCTGGGGTAGTTGACCGGGTGGTTCTGGCAGTGAGCAGTGTCTCTCTGAAGCTCCGCTGATGTTCCTTCTTTATCACTTTCTCTGTCCTTTCCCTGTAGTGCCCTGTACAATGCCACTTTTTGAACCAGGCTCGTCAGGTGACATGGGAACCCTTTATCTCTCCAAAGGAAACTCAACCCAGTTTAGGGCTTCTGGTAGAGACTGTGCTTGGTGTAGGGCGGTTAGATTGTGCTCCTATGAAGCTTGCAACCACGCTGGTAATTTGTGGTTCAGGCATGGACCTCTGATCCACTTCGGAGCCGATACCCCTAGTGATGGGCGAATCCTAGATTACTCGGAATCGCTTGACTCTAGCGAGTCCGAGCCCGGGACTCGCTACTCGTTGCGAGTCTAGCGAGTCCAATGTTAATGAATGGGGAAGCGAGTAATAGCGAGTAGTGTGCGATTTACAAATCACAGATGTGTCTCGGAAGCTTCAGCCTGAAGCAATCCTAGTTTTGCCATTGATTTGCATTGGACTCGTTTACTGTGCAAGTAATCGCTGGGAAACTCGCACAGATAAGAGTCCTGTCTGCTCTGTGTGCTGGCTGCCGCAGCTCCAGGGTCCTAGAGCCCGGCTGCTGCCTGATGTAGCAGAGCTGAGATTGTTCTCAGTCTCCTCATTCCCTGTGCATATACATCTATATCTATGCACAGGGATGAGCAGAGAGGACATCGCGTTTTGGACTACGTCGGACGGAAGAGGATTTTTTTAATTAAAGATGGAGTCCCTAATGGCTTTTTTTTTTATTTCTAATAAAAATTTTTCTCTGTGTTGTGTTTTTTTTTAAAACAATTTAATAGAAATTCATGGCGGTCATGTCTAATATTGGCGTGACCGCCATAAATTTCGGGGTTAGGGTCAGCTGATAATACAAAGCTGGCCCTAACCTCTTTATTACCCAGCGTGCCACCGCCACCAGGGCCACTGGAAGAGCGGGCTTCAATGAACGCGACATCTTCTGGGGCGGCTGCGGGCTGCAATTTGCAGCGGGGGTGCCCAGAAAGCTTGGGCATCCCTGCACTGCGGATTCCAGCCCCCAGCTGCTTAGCTGTACCTGGCTAGACATAGAAATTGCGCGGAGCCCCACGCATTTTTTTTTAATTATTTCATGAAATTCATGAAATAATTAAAAAAAAGGGCTCCCCTATATTCTTGTGTCTGGCCAGGTACAAATAGGCACCTGGGGGTTGGGGGCAGCCCGTCGCTGCCTGCTGGATCCGGCTGGTTCCAGAAAGCCCATGTAATTTTTTTTCTGAAAAATCAATAAAACAATCCTAAAAAAGGGACTGCAT
The DNA here is from genome assembly GCA_033576535.1 of Allobates femoralis. Lineage (NCBI taxonomy): Eukaryota > Metazoa > Chordata > Amphibia > Anura > Aromobatidae > Allobates > Allobates femoralis. The sequence goes on along the minus strand of JARQOC010000004.1, from coordinate 38,252,696 downwards.
CTTTATTAACCCCTCGCCCATGGTCCAGGGGTTAATAAAGATGCAGTCCCTTTTATTTACCTTGTTTTATGGATTTGTCAGAAAAAAATTTCACGTGGGCTTCGCCGTATTTCTGGAACCAGCCTTATCCAGCAGGCAGCAATGGGCTGCCCCCAACCCCCAGATGCCTATTTGTACCTGGCCGGACACAAGAATATAGGGGAGCCCTTTTTTTTAATTATTTCATGAATTTCATGAAATAATAAAAAACAAAATGCGTGGGGCTACGCGCAATTTCTATGTCTAGTCAGGTACAGCTAAGCAGCTGGGGCCTGGAATCCGCAGCGCAGGGATGCCCAAGCTTTCTGGGCACCCCCCGCTGCAAATTGCAGCCCACAGCCGCCCCAGAAGATGGCGCGTTCATTGAAGCGCCATCCTCTGGCGCTGAACCCCGCTCTTCCAGCGGCCCTGGTGGCGGTGGCACGCTGGGTAATAAAGGGGTTAATACCAGCTTTGTTATACAAGCTGGTATTAAGCCTGAGATTCTTAATGTCAGGCCACGTTTGACCCGGCCACTTAGAATCTCCAATAAAGGGTTAAAAAAACACAACACAGAGAAAAATTTTTTATTAGAAATAAAAAAAAAAAAGCCATTAGGGACTCCATCTTTAATTAAAAAAATCCTCTTCCGTCCGACGTAGTCCAAAACGCGATGTCCTCTCTGCTACATCCCCTGTGCATAGATATAGATGTCTATGCACAGGGAATGAGCAGACTGAGAACAATCTCAGCTCTGCTACATCATCTCTGTGAGCAGGCGGGCTCTAGGACCCTGGAGCTGCGGCAGCCTGCACAGAGAAGACAGCTGGACTCGGCTCGCAAAGTAACAGCAGTTACTTTGCGAGTTTCCCTGCTATCACTGGCACAATAGCCGAGTCTAATGCAATTCAAAGGCAACCCTAGTTCCGCCAGAGTCCCTGACAAAACTAGGATTGATATTGATTTGCATTGGACTCGTTTACTGTGCGAGTAATCACTGGGAAACTCGCAGAGTACCGAGTCCTGCGAGTCCCTTACTACTCGCCGAGTAACGAGTCCTAGTGAGTAGATTCGCCCATCACTAGATACCCCGCTTCGGACTGGGCCAGGGTTATTCAGTTACCCTCCATCTGCCCCTTTCTCTTCTGGGTCACCAGGTTGATGTGCCCGCCCTCTGAGCTCCTTCTCCTCTGCTGTTCTCTTTGCTGTGCTGTTCTTTGTCTCCAACTTCTGCAACCCTTCTCTGTTCTGTTCTGCACTAAACTGCTGCTGCAACAACTCAACTCAACTCAACTGTTCCTCTTTCCCCATTCACTTTATAGCCTAGCTTCTCCACCCACGGGGACCGGTTACCCTAGTAACGGCTGTCTGATTGGTCTCCTATCACTAGGTGTGTGTGTGCGGTGCTGGGGCTTCAGGCTTCTACTACTCCTTACCAGAACAAAGCATACTGCACCTACTGTTAGGGGTGCAGTACCCTTTTGCAGCATGCTGACTAGCGGGGCGCTACACTCCTGTGGCGCACAAGGTCCAATTCTTTTGGACCGGGTAGATCCTGTTCGTGACGCCAGGTTGTGGAGCCCCAAGGGACGTGGGGTACTCGGTACCGGACCGATCTGCTGCTGGGGATGTCACTGGTGGCCTGGTCCGGACCGTGTCCCTGGCTCAGCACAATAAAAGGGGAATATTTACAAGGGAGATTGTCACGGGTGACGCCACCCACTTGATGCGGCCAGCGATGGGGCCGCCGCTGCTGCAGAACCTCCGGGGGTGATGTGAGGGCAGCGGAGGTGGTATAGTTCCAGTGGGGGGAACTGTATCCCCCGGGGCAGTAAAGGTGTTAAAGTCTGTTGGTCTGTGTGAGTACACTTACTTTGCAGCTGCAAGGATCTCTCTTCCTGTGCTGGTGCTGACAGGCTGTAGCTCTGCAGGTTGAGGTCTTCCTGATGCAAGCCTGTATGGGAGGAAGGGTCTGCAGATGGAAGCAGGCAGGAGACAATGCAGGGTTTCCAAAGCTTTACTTAGTTCCTTCAGTCAGCTTACAAGTTAGTTGTTACACAGTTCTTAACATTCAGTTGCATTCTCCCTTTCCGGGTTCCCTTCTCTCCTGCAGCCAGGCTCCTCTCTCCTTGTGACCCCTCACACAGTCTCTTAGTGTGCCTTTCCGGGCTATTACTCTCTTTCTCCGTCTTACACGGGTGTATGCGGACGCTGAACAGTATGGCGGTGACTCGGGCTTCTGTGAGTCCTAGTGTGTCACTGAGCTGCCTGTTCTTTGTGTTAGGAACTCCAGCTTGAAACTAAAGCTCCCCGTCAGTGAATCTGGGGATACCGGGTGAATCGTCGGTCCTCTTCAGAGCTGACACTCTGCTGTAGCCCAGCCTGCAGTAGTCTGCAGCATTAAACTACCAGGCTCCTTCCTCTGCGTTCCTTCCAGTATATATGAGGGCTACTCCGCCTGCAGTTGGTTGCTTGAGCTGTAATTCTAGGGCCCCGGGTTACACCGTCCCTCTCGGCTCTCTCACACTCCTGGTGGTTTCAGCATCTTGGATGGGCTTTTCCCCCCCATCTGGCTCGCATTGGCTCAGTACGGGTCAGCGCTCCTCAGCTTAGGCACTTCCAGGCAGCATGGCTCTCTCCTGCTCAGCTTCAGCTCAACCTCCTGCTGTTCTGTAGCCTTTCTATCTCAGCTCACTTTGCTCTTGGTCTTTGCTGCTCAGCTCACATGGCTTACTCCTAGGTCTTTGCTTCTCAGCTACTTCAGCCTACTCTTGGGTCTTTACAGCTCGGCACCTTGAGCCTACTAACTTCCTTCACTCCTCCCCCTCTCTATATACTGTCAGTCACCTGACCTTCTGGTGTGCCCAACCCACTCCTCATCCACCACTCCTCTGGTCTCATATAGTCTCCGACCTCAGAGCTGGATGTGAACCCTCTCTATGCGTGGGGATGTGGGCTGTGAGGGTGTAGTGTTTACTATGTCCTAACTGCCTGGCTGCAGTACCCTTCTGTGGCCACCTGTACGCAGGGGCGCCACACTCCCCCTTGGGAAATTACACTTGTCCCCAAGTGTCCATTCTACCCTCCCCGGTAAAAATTAAATTTTTATATATGCATGCATAAACAATAAACACTTTTAATAACGACAATATTCTTGTATTCTTCCCAGCCAGGAGGCGCATTTCTTGTAACGTTGCATTAAACACACAAACTTGAACCCATTCAATGGAACTGGGTTAACTATTGCATAACCAGTGGTTGCTAGCACTGTCTTTTCCAATGTCTGGGTTACCACTGGGCCGCGGCGCACATTATGTTACACTTGCACACAATTGAAATCAGAAAAATGAAAAGTCCTATGAACATTCTGTAAAGAAAAGGCACTATTTACATTTCTACATAATTTCAAGTTACTGCACTTTATAGCTCAGATTTACGTACGTGTAAGGCATACCGGCCACGGGGTCCTGCGTGTCTCTCGTAAGTAATCATGTCCTGTCTATAAAGGTCACGTTCTGGGTGTCCCTTAGGCAAATGTGATTCAACGTCCCTTCTGGATATGAAAACCTCCTCATATAATCCTTCCTCCCTTGTTAAACCCCAACCGTTATCAAGGTTGAAGGTGGTTACAGTGCTTTTCTTTCGGTGCTCAGGGGAAATGGGTGGTTGGCGACAGGCCTCTGCTCTGATCAGCATATTCTCCATCTCACTTGCCCACCACTCCTCTCTACGTCGCTGCCGTTCCTCCTGGTCGGACCAGTAAAAGGTGCGCACATAGACCGTTCTGTTGGATGCGCGGTGAGTGTCCTGAATTTGGCGATAACTTTCCACAACGGCTCTGGTGTTACTACCACTGATGGATGGGGTTGATGCCCACCAAGTGACCTGGGCCTCGCCGGAATTTCTCTCTGGATCTTCCTCTGGATCTTCCTCCTCCTCAGGGCCTTGCTGGTCTGGTTCCTCATCTTCCTCAGGAAACTGGTCATCATTCTCTTCCTCGATGGCCTCTACAACCAGGTCTGGCTCCTCAGTGGATGGCTGCTCCTCCTCCGGCTCAGGGTCTGTGGGATCATCGGGCTTAGCTGCCTCGTGGTCATCATCATCCTGCGGGGCTTCTGGGCTGCCCGCCTCTTCTTCCTTGATGGGTGGTAGCACCGGGTCCTCTCCGGTAACTGGGTGGGTCTCGGGTGACTGGTTCCTCACCACCGGTTCCAGTTCTGGATGGCTAGGCTGCCTCCGTGTGGCCTCACGGTGTAGCTGGTGGGCCACGCCGGCGCTCCAGCGCCGGATCGTCTACTCTGTGGCTTCCAAGAGCTGGACTCTTAGGTCCTGGATTGCGGTCTCCCAGAAGGTCGGGTCCCCATTGATGGTGTGGACGGAGACCACCCCTGGCTCATCGACGGTGGAGCAGGCCTCTTCCTCCACCTCCCGCATTAGGTCTTGAAAACGGATAGCCGCCATGTCTTCTTCTCTGCTTGCAAAAACCCTGCCACGCCCTGTTCGTTTTGCTTTGTAGTCCATGGGCGGGTTAGAGTCTCTGGCCTGCCCCCTTGGTTTTTCCTCAGCACTTGGGGCGGGCAAATGTTTTGGCGCCTCTGCCATGGCCCTCCCATGATGAGGGGTCGAGGCACGCCCGTGGGCCAACACATAGTCCTCTACATTGCTGAACCCGCCATCTTGGGCCCAGTAGAAAATGGCGGGAAAAGTTATTTCAGGCCGAGTGGTAAAGTCTATAAGCCGCACAATACCCGTAGTTCACGGGTAGGATTGATCCTGTTCATAGACGCCATAATTGTCTAGGACCAAGGGCTTGGGGTACTCAGAGCTCGGGCGTACTGGTACAGGGATGTCACGGGTGGCTGGTGCCCAAATCCGTGCCCTTGAGCAGACAATGAAAAGGGGAAAAATAATAAAATAAAGTTGTTTGTGACGCCACCTGTAGGTCCGGTTATGGCACCAGCGCTGCTGCAACCTCGGGGGTGATGTGCGGCAGCAAGATGTCTTAGCCCTCTACAGGTATGGCTGAGTCCCCAGGGTGTTGGAAGTAGCATTGGTAGAATAGGGCAGTGCAGTCACTGTGGAGCAAAGCAAGTAAATCACAGTTCTCTGAGAAGAAGCACAGACACGTTGCTCACTCTGAATGGGTACTTTACTCCAGTAATCTGCCGGTTTACAGGGTAATGCAGTTCTTTTGGCTGGGGTAGTGAGCCGGGTGGTTCTGGCAGTGAGCAGTGTCCCTCTGAAGCTCCACTGGTGTTCCTTCTCTATCACATTCTCTGTCCTTTTCTGTGGTGCACTGCACAATCCCACTTCTTGAACCAGGCTAGTCGGGTGATATGGGAACCCTTTATCTCTCCAAAGGGAACCCAACGCAGTTTAAAGTTTCTGGTGGAGACTGTGCTTGGTGTAGGGAGGTTGGATCAGGGATGGACCTCTGATCCACGTCGGAGCCAGTACCCCGCTTTGGACTGGGCCAGGGTGATTCAGTATCCCTTTATCTGCACCTTTCTCTTCTGAATCACCAGGTTGAGGTGACCCCCCTCTGAGCTCCTTCTCCTCTGCTGTTCTCTTTGCTGTGCTGTTCTTTCTCTCCAACTTCTACAACCCTTCTCTGTTCTGTTCTGCACTACACTGCTGCAACAACTCAACTAAACTCAACTGTTCCTCTTTCCCCACTCACTTTATAGTCTAGCTTTTCCACCCATGGGGACTAGTTACCCTAGTAACTGCTGTCTGATTGGTCCCCTATCACTAGGAGTGTGTGTGTGTGTGGTGCTGGAGCTTCAGGCGTCTGCTACTCCTTACCAGAACAAAACATACTGCACCTTCTGTTAGGGGTGCAGCACCCTTTTGTAGCGCGCTGACTAGCAGGGCGCTACATAAGCAGCAGTAATGAATTCAGAGTAAAAACAGCATTAAAGTCACAGGACTTTCCTAAATATAAGAGCAATCTAAGGGAAACTTGTGAATATTTTGTCTGTAAAAAGCCCGGCCACCTTTAAACACAACAACAGAATTTGGAAAGCAAGAATGAGTCAGTTTAAAAAGCAGAACAGCCATCAAAAGGTAAAATCAGCTGTAAAGGAAGATTGTGCATGTGTTGAAGCTGCATTTAATACCAGTACAGGCTCATCTGCAAAGCATATATAGTGTATAGACTCTGGTGCTAGCAGCCATATGAAGAATAACAAGGATTTCTTCACTGACCTTGATGAAAGCAAGTCAGAAAAGGTCATCTTAGGTAATGGTCACTATATGACTTCAGAAGGAGTAGGAGACGGCTACCTCCACTGTCCAGTTTCCTCAGCACAAAGCAGAAAGATCCCAGTAAAGGATGCTCTCTATGTTCTCAGTCTTGAGAGCAATCTTCTGTCAGTAAAGAAGCTTACTCAAAAGGGGAATGTAGTTACTTTTAAAGACAACAGCTGAATTATATCAAAGGAGGGTCACACTCTTGCAGAAGGAAAAGTCCAAAATGAACTTTATCAGCTAAAATGCAAAGAAAGAGTGTACAGTGCTAGACAAGATCTGCATAAGAACTGTGTCCATGTATTCCTGTATATGTACTGTAAGTGTTCTTTTGTTAGGTTTGTGCATTGTCTATAAAGTTAGATAAAAAAAAATTAAAACACTCCCAGAGGCTCACACAGGAAAGACCATGTGACTCTTCCCAGTTTCCTGTGTCTGCGCATGACAGGAGAAGCTGCCTGCTGATGCTGCGCAGAAACACTTAGGCTTTGTGGAATCATGAATATACATACCTTATCATATCTGTACCTGTTTATAGCTAATTAAAGCTCTGTTCTGTTGTCAACACGCTTTGAGAGTATCCTGAATGAACCGCTGCCAACTGTTATATATCTGGGGGCTTGATGTTATACACTGGAGAATGAGGGGCCAGATGTTATACACTGGGGAGTGAGGGGCTGAAAGTTATACATAGGGGGGTGAGGGGCCAGATCTTATACATCGGGGGGTGAGAGGCAGGATGTTTAACACAAGGGGGTGAGGGGCCGGATGTTATATACCAGGGGCCGGATGTTATACACCAGGGGTGAGGGGCTGGATGTTATACACTGGGGGATGAGGGGCCGGATGCTATGCACTGGCGGGCGAGGGGACCGGATGTTATACAACGGGGAACAAGGGAACAGATTTTATGCACCGATGGTCATAGAGAAAGAATTGACAAATCAAATAGCAGCACACCGCCACAAAAGGTATAGAAATTAATAAAGCTTTTATTTAAGGACGAAACAACAAACATCTAAAAACAGTTAAAACATAATCGGACCACAGTCCATAAGGAAAATGGGACCCCTGCAAAAATCAATAATGAATCAACATATCTAGTCTTCTGCCAATGTATAAATAAGCTGCACATAAACGGTACTACAGAAAATACATAGTCATTTCATAATAAATTTCATTAGATACACATAAGTAAGAAGCTGACTATAAGTTCTGTCACTGATCCAAAGGATCGAAAAAAGTGCATGACTATAAATCCAAGGCAGACCAGTATGATGTCCTAAGGCAGCGGAACAACACTGAACAACACCATACCAATATGGTAATATAGCAAGGAACGCACAGCTAAATGGACAAAAACCAATTGAAAGCAGGCAAAAGGGTAAAGTGCAAATAGATCCCAGGTTGGGTCCAGAATGGAGCTTATCTCACCTAAGCCTGTCTGTCCTAATGCTGTGAGCCCAGAGTCCGCGAAGATCCTCCAGCTGCAGTTCTGTAGCTGGAGTGGTGTAAGGAAGTCCAGCGCCAAAGGCCGTAGTGTGTAAATAGCAGGGGACCCGGATCCCACGCGTATCGCCGCTGTAAAGCGGCTTCATCAGGGAGGCGTGGCTACACATCCGGCGTTCCGCCCTTAAATATCCGCACTAATCAGGCGGCTGTCACTGCCGCATAGTGTGTTGCCATGGCTCCCTGGAGATGCACCTCAGTCCCTGTTAAGTTTTATGCACCGATGGGGCGAGGGGACGGATTTTATACATGGGGGAACTGAGGGGTTGGATGGTACGCAATGGGGGATGAGGGGCCGGATGTTATACACCAGGAGCATGGGACAGAATGAAAAACCTGAATTCCATGATTACAAAGTGAGTCCCAATGCTTTTTCTATATACCTTGTTTATCTAATTAGAGATTGATTGCTCTCAGTGGGAGAAACAAAATAATAATAATCTTGTAGTTGTGATACCTTTTAATGGCTAAGAAAAATATAGTAATGACGTTACAAGGCAAGCGTTCGAGATTTGTGATTAGATAATTGCCAGACCTGACAGATTCTTCAAGACAGCCTGAACAATATACACTTTACTGAAGAAGTGGATTGTAGCAGTCTCGTGTCTTCGTCGTTGACCCTTGCTCCATATTGTGTCATTCTTGAAAGCTCTGCCAATATTTTCCTGGACTATTGACCAGGGCCGTCACTCAGCCCACCCAGCTCTTCAGATCGGGGTCAGCGCCAAGACAAAGCAAAAGGAGAAACTAGGAAACTCTTGTAAGATCTTATTTTATTGAAGACTCTGATCTCTATTTATTCGAATGGGCGGATAAGTGAACAGAAAACCTACAAAACTGCCAGTAAGATTCAGTAAGTGTAATATAGAACTTTCACATCTTTACCACAAGCGTAAGAGATATAGTGATCAGCATAACTGAGCACACCCCAACCAATGTGTCAGAAAACCTTTAGAACATTTTCTCTGGGATACCGCAATATAAAATACTCCCGCCTGTGGGCCACCGACTGCAAACAAGAATTACCATTTAGCAAAAACAAAAAAAGTACATTTTCTAACATTCCTGCAAACAAAATAGCAAAAATGAGTACACCCCAATGAAGGAATTAGGAGCAAAGCTAAAGTTTAGACTACATAATTCTAATGAACAAGAATACAACCACAATTAAAGAGGCTTTCCCACATGTATAGTAGATTATGGCTAGGGTCACATCGGCGTTTTTTTTTTAAAATCCTGATCCGGTTTTGAGCTTTCAAAAAGCTCCAAACCGGACCAGGAAACGCTCCTGATAGAAGCCTATGCAAAACACCGGATGGCTAAATGATTGTTTGAGGTCTGTAGGGGGGCTTAGACCCCCCTACAGACCGGCCGCCCACTTCTATAGTGTTCTTGCATGTCAACCAAAGGTGCCCCCCCCCTATCACTATACAGGGGTGCATACACCCCTGTATTACAATTATGCTTTAAATATGTGTTCTAAACAATGATTTATCCAAATCGCAAACTAAGAATATATTTACATGTGTCCGGAGGCAATCACCATGGTTTTCCATGGGCGGGGCTGTGTGCAGTAGCCTCCGCCCGCTCCTTCTTGTTGGCCGCCCCCTCTGGCCGTAATCCACTGTTGTGAGGGCGGATGCGTCGTTTAAGGGGCGTGGCTAACCGCGGCACATAGTTAGCCACGCCCCTTTAACACGGGATCCGCAACCTATGCAGTTACCGGATGGCTCAGGATTACACATCCTGAGCCATCCGGTTATCGCAGTGCGGTATTCTGCACACAGTTTTGAAAAAAACTGTGTGCGACCGGCATTGCGTTCACCGCATCCGGATCCGGATGCGGTGAATGCAATTCATGTTTGCAATGTGACCCTACCCTATCTCAGCAGTGGAGATGTGGTATGATCAGACCATGTCCTTGTACGGTCAGACACATCCATTACACAGTACATAGCAGGGACACATATATAAGATTATCTCAGCACAGGAGATGTGGTATGATCAGACCATGTCCCTGTACGGTCAGACACATCTATTACACAGTACATAGCAGGGACACATATATAACATTATCTCAGCACAGGAGATGTGGTATGATCAGACCATGTCCCTGTACGGTCAGACACATCTATTACACAGGACATAGCAGGGACACATATATAAGATTATCTCAGCACAGCAGATGTGGTATGATCAGACCATGTCCCTGTACGGTCAGACACATCTATTACACAGTACATAGCAGGGACACATATATAAGATTATCTCAGCACAGGAGATGTGGTATGATCAGACCATGTCCCTGTACGGTCAGACACATCTATTACACAGGACATAGCAGGGACACATATATAAGATTATCCCAGCACAGGAGATGTGGTATGATCAGACCATGTCCCTGTACGGTCAGACACATCTATTACACAGTACATAGCAGGGACACATATATAAGATTATCTCCGCACAGGAGATGTATGATCAGACCATGTCCATATACTTTCAGACACATCCATTACACAGTACATAGCAGGAACACATATATAAGATTATCTAAGCACAGGAGATGTGGTATGATCAGACCATGTCCTTCTACAGTCAGACACATCCATTACACAGTACATAGCAGGGACACATACCGTATTGTTTGGAGTATAAGACGCACTTTTGTTCCCCCAAATTTTGGGGGAAAGTGGGGGGGGGGTGTTTTATAATCCAAATATATGGATTATACTGCAGGGGAGGTGAGGGGGCTCTGGAGCGTGACCGGGGGCTGGGGGAGGCTGGGGCGGGCTGGGACAGGCTGCAGGAGGCAGCGGGAGATCTCCTGCTCCTGCTCATATAATATGCACTGCCGCTTACTGCGGTGCTGAAACTGCACCGCGGTTGTGGGCTGGGGGAGCAGCGCATATTATATGTGCCTGCGCCCCCCCAGTGATGGCACAAAATGGACAGGCAAGTTCACTGCAGTTAAGTAAGAAAGTAGAACGCCAAATCATTGTGTTTCCTGCGACACAATACAATGCGCACTGCAGAGGGATGGCATGTCTGGGGGACATTCACAAAGGAATCCTCTCCCAATACCAATGCAAAAAAAGCTGCCTGTAATTTGCCAGGGTTCGAGCTGAAATATATGAAGACTACTGGGACTTAATACTCTGGAGTGATCACATGAAGATAAATGTTTTTGGAGGTTAAGACTTCAAAACTGTTTGGCGTCACAAAGGTGAGGAGTGCGAAGAAAAATGTATGGTGCCTACAGTGAGATTGTCATATATGGACAGGTACAATGTCCACTGTATGACACAAACGGACAGTGGGATGGTAAAAAGGGGAAGGAAGGCCTTACCAGTAGGGAGCGCGGGAGGGGAACACCTCCTGACACTCATCTGTGTCTCTACAAAAATTGTTTGAAAACTTGCTTCCCGATTTATTAGACAACAAAATTATAATTAAGATTCCTCCTGCCACAACATGTTTCTACGCCCAATGCGTCTTCCTCAAGTGGATCTTAATTATAATTTTGTTATCTAATAAATCGGGAAGCAAGTTTTCAAACAATTTTTGTTCTGCAAGTGTCCGTCCTTAGCGCCGCAACTTGGTCACCACTATTTGATATTTTACCTGGTTTTTGCCTCCCTATGGGGAGTGTGGTTGTTGCGAGCTGCTCTACATGACAGGACCTTGCTGACGTGGAAAGCACATGACCGGTCATGGGGTCTGGATAGAAGCAAGTTTTTCCATCACGTTGTCAGCCTGGTTCAGGAGCCGACGGGAGAGGATCTGCAGCTCCTCCCTCACCATTGAGCTAACAGTCTTGTTGTGCAGATTGGGCACAACAAGAAAAAGTGAGTGAGCTGAAATATTAACAGTGATCACGATAGGCTCTTTTAAAACAGTGTGGCGCAGTGATTCATATTTTTTATATTTACTCATCTGTGTCTGTCCTTTACTCCCTAACACCCTATGCAGGTCCTTCCCCCTGCCGCTATCATGTGCCTAGTTCCTGATTGTCACCTAATGTAACCCTGGCTAGTTCACTGGCTGGCGAGAGCACTAGTTTTACAACTACAGATAATAAATCACAGGTTAGGTAAATACAGACAGGGGAAATGACAATAATGATATTTGGTCGTTCCTCTAACACTATTACGTGTCAAGTTCTTGTCTGTCACATAAGGCAACCCTGGCTAGTACACTGGCCAGTGAGGGCACTACCCTCACCACTGAAGATAATGAAACACAGGGTAGGTAAATACAGACAGGGGAAATCACAATAGGGATACTTAGAATAGACAGCAGCACTCCAAGGCAGAGCAAGGGGTCTCGAGGAAAGCTTCAGCAGTAGAGAACTACAACCAAACAGCTATCACAGGACATATAACATATAACTCTATTAAGGACATCAGGTGATGGGCCATGTGGTTATTTAAAGGGAGGAGGAGGATCATAAACCACATCCCCTGATTAAAGACAGCAGCAGAAACTAAGATTAACCCTTACTGTCTCAAAGGAAATTAACCATATTGAAAATACAGACTGCAGAGCAGTCAACTCATGACAAAGACACAGTTATGGCAGTGTATCTATGTGGGGCTGTTAAAGAGCTTCTGGTGTTGGCGAGTTTCATCTCATTGATGTGTAAGAATTCTGATAAATAATGTAAGCTTTCCTGCAGTTACTTAGTCCAACCACTAGAGGTCACCATTTCAACACGAACAGAAAGGACTGGAAACAGGAAGTAATTTTGCTCCTGCGGTAAATTTGGAGAGAGATCGATCCTTGGAGGAGACTGAGGAGAAGCTAAGAATCCATCGCTCGTGGTCACACATGGAGCTGGGAACGGAACATGCTTGAGGAGAGGGAGAAGGTGCCAAGCTCCAGAGGTGCTTGGAGCATGTTCAGAGACTGGAACTGGACGATCTCCTCAAGGAGTAACAGAGCTGCAGAGACGGAGGCCTGAGGTAGTGCAGTTCTGAGGAGATTCCTGAAGGGTCAAGACGTGTCGATGGTTCAGAGAGGCCCGTGGAGCCGGGAATGTGCTGAGTCTGAAGTGTGAGGACGTGCTGGGCCTGAGATGTGTTGGAGTTCCCCAGAGATTCGATCTGACAGTGTGCGTCAAGAAAAACTGTGTGCTGTGAGTAATACAGAAATGTGACCGGTCACTGCTTACATAGAGAGATAGGGTGAGCTAGCTAGAGGTTGCTGAAAACTATTTTGTGTGAATTCCTGTGGAGAGACTGATTAGACTTGGTCTATAAACTGTGCATTATCAAAGCTGAGTAAGAGCTTTACTTCTGCAGGAGGGGACTCTACATATGTTGTAAATAGTTTGTGGAATTGAGTAATAAAGGGGAATAAGGGATACCAAATCACATTGTACATAGTGTGGGAGGTGGGTGTAAGATTATATCCCAAGGGGAACACGTGCCGCAGCCGCAGTAAGATCCTGGGTATGCCTGAGTAAGGGTGGGGTGGGATAGTCCTGGGGTATTCATGTCCTTGCATGCGAAACTTTCACGTCAGTTCCCTCGGACTGCATAAGTTGTAATTTGAGTTGGGGCTGTTGTGGCCATTACCTGTGTAGAAAAGGTTATTTGTGTTAACTGTTTGGTATTTATAAAGAAAGTTAAATTACCACTATATTGGAGTCAGAGTCATTCGTAGCAGCACCGTATCCCTCTTACACGAACGGCTAGTCTCCCGGTCGTTACAGATGGTATCATGAATTCACAGATGTACTGCTCTATAATTTAAAAGAAGATGCTACATCACTCCATATTTTTGGTAGACATGCATTTTTCCAACATGACAATGATCCAAAATATACATATGTTGTATTTCCAAAGAATAGGGCAAAAATGAACTCAACTGAACACCTATGGGAAATTCTAAAGAGACAAGTTCTTCTCACTCTCCATCTAAAATCTGGGCTCTAAAAGAGGGCGTTCTTGAAAAATGATGTTAGTATGACTGAGCCCTACCACTCACGGGAGGATGAACTAGGAGACATGTAATACCTGCAATCCAGAGTCCTCTATTCAGAAAAGGAGAAGCCCTAAATCTGACTGTCATGCTTCGACTCTAGGGCTCCATGCAGTGACCTCTTGTTGAGTAGTCGGTTTCACTCTCTCTTGGACCACAGCATTTTTTGTCTCTGTCCAATCGTTGATAGTTCTTTTGTCTTTCTTTTTCGTTGTCTTGCTTTCTTTTTTATTTCTGGTAAGGAGTTTTCACTTCATTTTTGTTTTCCCTATTTAGTCTTTTGGGTTGTCTTTGCTTTCCTTCATCTTCCCTGTTTGACTGTGTGAACATATTCTTATCCCTGTGTATAAGCTCATGCTTGGGTGCACTTCTTTTATGGTTTTATGATTTTTGTTGTTTTGTATTACACTTTGTTTATAGTTTAGGGTGAAGTTAAGGACAATTTGGGTCAGCTGACATTCAGAGAGGGCGTCATGGCGTAATCTTAGTGTGCCAATCTCTGCGGTCAGGAGTTGACAAATCAGTTAGATTTAGGGCTTCTCCTAGTCTGAATGACCTATGAATTGCAGGTGATCATCTCTCATGATTTGTCATCACCATGTGAGTAATAGAGCATAGTCATAACACTGAACCTGATTTTTCCCTGCCTCACCGCAGAGGTTAGCACTGTAAGATTAAGGAATGGCGCCCTCACTCAACACCGGCTGATCCTGAGTGTCCTTAGCTACACCCTCAACTAAAAATAAAGTACGATGACTATAACTCTGTATACAGAAGATTACACAGGATCTACTATTCACAATAGATGATGTCACAGCTCACCTCCTCCTCCTGTACAATGACTGTTAACACCTCTATATACAGTAGATAACACAGGATCCACCATTCACAATAGGCGATATCACAGCTCACCTCCTCCTGTACAATGACTGATAACACCTCTATATACAGTAGATAACACAGGATCCACCATTCACAATAGGCGATATCACAGCTCACCTCCTCCTGTACAATGACTGATAACACCTCTATATACAGTAGATAACACAGGATCCACCATTCACAATAGGTGATATCACAGCTCACCTCCTCCTCCTGTACAATGACTGATAACACCTGTATATACAATAGATAACATAGGATCCACCATTCACAATAGGTGATGTCACAGATCACCTCCTCCTCCTGTACAATGACTGATAAATCCTCTATATACAGTAGATAACACAGGATCCACCATTCACAATAGGTGAGGTCACAGCTCACCTCCTCCTCCTGTGCAATGACTGATAACACCTCTATATACAGTAGATAACACAGGATCCACCATTCACAATAGATGATATCACAGCTCAACTCCTCCTGTACAATGACTGATAACACCTCTATATACAGTAGATAACACAGGATCCACCATTCACAATAGATGATATCACAGCTCACTTCCTCCTGTACAATGACTGAGAACACCTCTATATACAGTAGATAACACAGGATCCACCATTCACAATAAGTGAGGTCACAGCTCACCTCCTCCTCCTCCTTTACAATGGCTGATAACACCTCTATATACAATAGATAACATAGGATCCACTATTCACAATAGGTGATGTCACAGATCACCTCCTCCTACTGTACAATGACTGATAGCACCACTATATACAGTAGATAACACAGGATCCACCATTCACAATAGGTGATATCACAGCTCACCTCCTCCTCCTGTACAATGACTGATAACACCTCTATATACAGTAGATAACACAGGATCCACCATTCACAATAGGTGATATCACAGCTCACCTCCTCCTCCTGTACAATGACTGATAACACCTCTATATACAGTAGATAACACAGGATCCACCATTCACAATAGGTGATATCACAACTCACTTCCTCCTCCTGTACAATGACTGATAACACCATTATATACAGTAGATAACATAGGATCCACCATTCACAATAGGTGATATCACAGCTCACCTCCTCCTCCTGTACAATGACTGATAACACCTCTATATAGAGTAGATAATACAGGATCCACCATTCACAATAGGTGATATCACAGCTCACCTCCTCCTGTACAATGACTGATAACACCTCTATATACAGTAGATAACACAGGATCCACCATTCACTATAGGTGATGTCAAAGCTCACCTCCTCCTCCTGTACAATGACTGATAACACCTGTATATACAATAGATAACATAGGATCCACCATTCACAATAGGTGATGTCACAGATCACCTCCTCCTCCTGTACAATGACTGATAACACCTCTATATACAGTAGATAACACAGGATCCACCATTCACAATAGGTGATATCACAGCTCACCTCCTCCTCCTGTACAATGACAGATAACACCTCTATATACAGTAGATAACACAGGATCCACCATTCACAATAGGTGATATCACAGCTCACCTCCTCCTCCTGTACAATGACTGATAACACCTCAATATACAGTAGATAACACAGGATCCACCATTCACAATAGGTGATGTCACAGCTCACCTCCTCCTGTACAATGACTGATAACACCTCTATATACAGTAGATAACACAGGATCCACCATTCACAATAGGTGATATCACAGCTCACCTCCTCCTGTACAATGACTGATAACACCTCTGTATACAGTAGATAACACAGGATCCACCATTCACAATAGGTGATGTCACAGCTCACCTCCTCCTCCTGTACAATGACCTTTGCCCAGATTAGAGCATGCCCAGATAATACATCACTGAGTCACCTCCAGTATATTGCCCCTCTTGGTCTTGTGGCTTCTGATAGGAACAGGATGTGTGAGTCTCGTGATATGATTAGTAGCTAGTCTGAAAATAGCAAGAATTCAGAGTTTTCTTTTTCAATATACAGATCTGAACATTAAAAAATAATAATTCTGAATTAAAAGAAAATCTGACATAAAAAGTAATTTTTTGAAAACATTCCTTTTGGCATATTGTAAGGGTAATGAATGGGGTGAAAGTCTTTTGGTCACTTTCATGTTTCCCCCTTTTTATGTATATTTGTATTTGGCCTGGGACGTTGTGTATTTTACTTTGGAAATAATATACAATAATGGATAAAGCAGGAAATCTATTAAGAAAGACTCGGTAATCAGAAGGGTGATGGACGCCGTGTGGCGCAGTGTAAGGAGCGGAGCCGGGCAGGATCACAGGCCTCCATCGCTACTTATGAGCTTCCTGTTCAGATAAGCCAGAGAGTGGATTAAAGGAGCACTTCCCTACCACGGTTATGTGTCTCCCCTAATCACATATTTTTGCTTTTTTTTAACTCTTTCACATCGTCTTAAGAAATTTCAAGGCTAATAATCAGAAAGTGACAAGTTCCAGCATCTCCAAAATGGAACAGTATTTAAAGTCATCCATATACTTAAAGTGGACTTTATATTAATGATGACCTACGCATGGGAAATAGTAATTCCTCGGCTTTTGTTGACATCGGTGTTGGTTTCAGTTTTCGTTGAAAAATGTATTCAGTTTTCGTTTGTTGCCTCGGATTTCGTTGGCCCCTTCCAAATAATAATATTTGCAGCTCTCTCTTACCTCCTGACACGTGTTGACCGATCTGCAGTCCATGTCAAAAGCGCTCAGACGTAATGACACTAAATTTCCTTTGGCATGTTCAGAGTTAATGTGTAGATGCTGCCGTGTTGCGGTGTATGTGTAGATGGTCCTGCAGGTGGAGAGTAGTGAATTTTGTCAGGTGACCACTCCCCTAGTCTGTAAGTAGTTCCCTCTTCCACCAGCAGGTGTCGTTGATAGAGTTTAGTCTCTGCAAGACCTGGAGCTGAGAAGATTGTGTGTTTTTTGCTTAAACCTTGGTGTTTTCTTTCAGTTGGAAGTTGTTGTGCTACCCAGTCTATGTGTGGAGGTAAATGGATCTTAGCCTAGGGCTGATCAGTAGCAAAGGGCAAGGGTGGCGGCCTGGACATCCTCACCATCAGAGGTAATTCTGGGAAAAGGCTGAGTTTAGGGAACCCCAGTCTAAGGGTCAGACTAGCTCCCCTGATTGCCTTTTGTCAATCTTACCATCCTGTAACTATTCCTCTTTACCATTAAACCACCCTACGTGACACCTCCTTGACGTTTTTCATACGCCAATAAGAGTATGCCAGAAAGGGGATTCCAGTTTGATGTCAGTGGCGCTTCCAAATGGAGCCAGGGATATTTCTTCAATCGTAGTTTTATTAAAAGTACAGTAGTAGAGATAGTGGAGGAGAATCCCCTTTCTGGCACATTCTGCAAACAGGATCCTGTTCCTAGAGACCTGATTCCTGCGACTTAGCGTGCTGAACACCAAAGGAGATCCTTTATTATAAACTGTTTCCCAAGACTCCATAAAGGTGAGCAGTTTTAATATATACCACCATTACCGCTGGTTTATTGACGAAAATGTCAAAATCAGATGTCTTTGACTTCTAGGTTTACTAGCAGCCTCCACTCTTTCCTTAATCTACACAAACTTCCCACCTAAATTCTCCTAAGTGGTAATAATGTGGTTTGTGTTTGTACTTTGCTGTTAGACACAGGGGTCGGTCAAGGAAACTTAGTGCAGCAGATGAGTGACACGTCATGCTAAATTTTCTTTGAAATCAGAAGATGGTCAACAGTGCCATCAACTCAGAACTGACATCAACCAGTGAGACCCAGTTAAAATCAACTACAGTTCTGAGAAGTCTGGCCAGAAGTAGTACATATAAAGGAATTTTGGCCAAAAACCAAACCGAAAATATTGAAACAAGGCCAAGACTATGCACAAAATATGGGAACTGGGGTGCAGAAAATGGCAGCAAGGGCTCTGGACTGATCAGTCAAAATGTGAACTATTTTGCAATAACAGAAGGTACTTTGTTGGAGGGCTGGAGTGTGGTACAATAATAAGTGTCCACCGGAACAGTGAAGCACGGTGAAGGGTCCATGTAAGTTTGGGGCTGCAATTTCAGTAGATGGAGTTGTGGATTTGGTCAGAAGTCGATGTTGATAAATACAGACAGATACTTATCCATCATGGACCACCACCAGGGCTGTCTGTGATTGGTTGAGTATCAGCTAATCACATATAAGCATTTGTTTCTTAGGGTCCTTTTACACACTGCAACTTTCCAGCAATCACGACCACGATCTGACCTGGCCGGGATCACTGGTGCTTCGCTGTCACGATCGCTGGTGAGATGTCAAATAGTCAGATCTCACCAGCGATGCAGCAACGATACGGCGGTTGTTGGGACCCTGTCACTCTCGGGTGTAGTATTGAGATCGTTGGTCGTTGTCCCTGTCAAACACAGCGATGCATGTTGCCCAGCGGGAGCGCAACGACAAAAAATTGGTCCAGAATGATTTGTAACGATCAGTGATCTCACAGCAGGGGCCCGGTCGCTGCTTCGGGTCACACATAGTGAGATCGCTGGCAAGGTCGCTGTTACATCACAAAACTTGTGACGTTGCATTGATATCTTTAGCGATATCGTTGTGTGTGAAGTACCCCTTACTGTGCCTTTAAATATGCATAGCCAATAACTCAGGACGATTGTCCTACAAGATTGTAGCAAGTCAAAAATTCAGAACGTTCTCACCCATCTTGTGGACGCTCTGATGATGAATGCATAGTCAGCTGAACTTACCCTTCTACAGTGTGTCCTTTTCTATGACAGCCACTTTATCCTCTTCAGGGTTGCAAACATCCCACCACGTGCCTTTTTAAGTAGATCAGTAAAATGTAAGTATTTCACTTTTTCTTTTGCCGCCATTCACTGCTGGGCTAATTGTTTATGTTGGTGACTTGTCTGCTCCTTCCCAAGTGGATACCGATATATGCATGTAGAGCTATCTTCACTGTAAAGAAAAACGAAGCCTTGGAGTCTCAGACTGGGGAACGTTGGGTCCACCAGAGGACATGATGCTGAGGGCGCATCTTTCATCTTTACAAAACCAATGCATTTTCATTAAGGGGATTTTAGAACAATGGCAGGCACTCAGGATATTGCCATAATATTCAAATTTTAACATTTAAACATTTATTTTCCTCATCACTTTTGTAGCCTCAAACCATAGATAGAACACACAGGGACACCCACTAAAACATATACTTTAGTCATCATGTTGAGTGAAGTATGACCGGAATGGAGAAGCTAGCGGCAAGCAAGTCTAGGGATCATCAACAGGGTATCTTGACTAACGATGAGCAAATTTGCCAAAGCTCACTTGAATTCAATGACGTTTGTAAAGCGCTATGGAGTTAATAGCGCTATATAAATGAATAAATATTATTATTATTATTATTATTATTATTATTATTATCTACTTATATAATCGGGAGTTGGGAATTCGGGCACTGTAGCCGAATCCCAGACTCCTTAGCGGCACTGCGAGTGATGACGCGCAGCGTCATCACGAGCCGCAGCCGCTCTACAGTTAAAAAAAAAAAAAAAAATCCTCACCTCTCCCCGAGCCCCCGCCGTCTCCCACCGTCTTCCGCTAGGCTCCCGGTGTCTCTGCAGGCTCCCTGTGCCTGTAGTGCTCTTCTATTGCACTCAAGGACCTGTGGTGATGTCAGAGTCACGTGACACCAGCTTACTCCATGCTAACCGCGGGTCACGTGACTCTGACATCACCACAGGTCCTTGACTGCACTAGAAGAGCACTGCAGGCACCGGGAGCCTGCAGAGACACCGGGAGCCTAGCGGAAGACGGCGGGAGATGGCGGGGGCTCGGGGTGAGGTGAGCATAATCTTTTTTTTATTTTTTTTAACCCCTGCCTTGCAGGAGCGCCACCACAGACACCTGTATACTCTGCCACCACACAGATGCCTGTATACTATGCCACCACAGACACCTGTATACTCTGCCACACACACACATGCCTGTATACTATGCCACCACAGACACCTGTATACTCTGCCACCACACAGATGCCTGTATACTATGCCACCACAGACACCTGTATACTCTGCCACCACACACATGCCTGTATACTATGCCACCACAGACACCTGTATACTCTGCCACCACACTGATGCCTGTATACTATGCCACCACAGACACCTGTATACTCTGCCACCACACAGATGCCTGTATACTATGCCACCACACACACCTGTATACTCTGCCAACACACAGATGCCTGTATACTATGCCACCACACACACCTGTATACTCTGCCACCACCACCACACACGCATGTATACTCTGCCACCACCACACACGCCTGTATACTCTGCCGCCACCACCACACCCGCCTGTATACTCTGCCGCCACCACCACAGACGCCTGTATACTCTGCCGCCACCACACACACCTGTATACTCTGCCGCCACCACCACACCCGCCTGTATACTCTGCCGCCACCACCACACACGCCTGTATACTCTGCCGCCACCACCACACACACCTGTATCCTCTGCCGCCACCACCACACACGCCTGTATACTCTGCCGCCACCACCACACATGCCTGTATACTCTGCCGCCACCACCACACCCGCCTGTATACTCTGCCGACGCCACCACAGACGCCTGTATACTCTGCCGCCACCACCACAGACGCCTGTATACTCTGCCGCCAAAACCACAGACGCCTGTATACTCTGCCACCACCACAGACACCTGTATACTCTGCCACCACACAGATGCCTGTATACTATGCCACCACAGACACCTGTATACTTTGCCACCACCACCACACACACCTGTATACTCTGCCACCACCACCACACACGCCTGTATACTCTGCCCCCACCACACACACCTGTATACTCTGCCACCACCACACACATCTGTATACTCTGCCACCACCACCACAGACGCATCTATACTCTGCCACCACCACACACGCCTGTATACGCCACCACCACCACACACGCCTGTATACTCTGCCGCCACCACCACACACGCCTGTATACTCTGCCGCCACCACCACAGATGCCTGTATACTCTGCCACCACCGCAGACACCTGTATACTCTGCCCCCACCACCACACACGCATGTATACTCTGCCACCACCACACACGCCTGTATACTCTGCCGCCGCCACCACCACAGACGCCTGTATACTCTGCCACCACCACAGACACCTGTATACTCTGCCCCCACCACCACACACGCCTGTATACTCTGCCGCCACCACCACACCCGCCTGTATACTCTGCCGCCACCACCACACCCGCCTGTATACTCTGCCGCCACCACCACACCCGCCTGTATACTCTGCCGCCACCACCACACCCGCCTGTATACTCTCCCGCCACCACCACAGACGCCTGTATACTCTGCCCCCACCACCACACACGCATGTATACTCTGCCACCACCACACCCGCCTGTATACTCTGCCGCCAAAACCACAGACGCCTGTATACTCTGCCGCCACCACCACAGACGCCTGTATACTCTGCCACCACCACCGACGCCTGTATACTCTGCCACCAGCACCGACGCCTGTATACTCTGCCACCACCACACACGCCTGTATACTCTGCTACCACCACACACACCTGTACACTCTCCCACCACCACACACGCCTGTACACTCTGCCACCACCACACATGCCTGTACACTGTGCCACCACCACACACGCCTGTACACTCTGCCACCACCACACACGCCTGTACACTCTGCCACCACCACCACACACACCTGTATACTCTGCCGCCACCACCACAGATGCCTCTATACTCTGCCGCCACCACCACAGATGCCTGTATACTCTGCCACCACCACACACGCCTGTATACTCTGCCCCCACCACCACACACGCCTCTATACTCTGCCACCACCACACGCCTGTATACTCTGCCCCCACCACCACACACGCCTGTATACTCTGCCGCCACCACAGACGCCTGTATACTCTGCCACCACCACAGACACCTGTACACTCTTCCACCACCACAGACGCCTGTATACTCTGCCACCACCACAGACGCCTGTATACTCTGCCGCCACCACCACACCCGCCTGTATACTCTGCCGCCACCACCACAGACACCTGTATAATCTGCCACCACACAGATGCCTGTATACTATGCCACCACAGACACCTGTATACTCTGCCACCACCACCACACACACCTGTATACTCTGCCACCACCACCACACACGCCTGTATACTCCACTACCCACAGACCCACCTGTATACTCTGCTACCCACAGAGCCCCCTGTATACTCTGCTACCCACTGACCCGCCTGTATACTCTGCTACCCACAGAGCCGCCTCTATACTCTGCTACCCACTGACCCGCCTGTATACACACAATTCATTTCACCCTGCTCCCGATGCAATTGCATCAGGCCTTTTTACTAGTTATTATTATAAGTCGCAGTGTAATGGCCCCTTTACACGCAGCTACAGGTGACAGGTTTTCCACAGGTAACTTACTGGTTGCAGTGAAATCATGGAGACATGGTTCTATCTTGTGTACAAATGGAATAATCTCTCCATGATTTCACTGCAACCAGTAAGTTACCTGTGGAAAACCTGTCACCTGTAGCTGCGTGTAAAGGGGCCATTAGGGTTCTCATATATCGGTTCGATTTTCATGCAAAAAAGTTGGAAAATTGAAACCAGTGGGGTATCCACATGTCATGTAAGTGGTATGCAAGATTTTCTCATCTAGCACCCACATGATATGCATATGCAATGCGTTTTTTTTCTCAGAAGCTATTAATCAACATTCCTTTACAGTAGTCTCTTCTACAGAATGATAATGCATTCATAAAAATCAGATGACGTACCGATGGTCCATGTGACCTTTTTCTCTCACCCATTGATTTGGATTGGTGAGTCTCAGACATTTTACATGACCCAACTCAGCATGCTGAGATTTTTTGAGGAAGGGTCCGGGCAGTACGCTGCGGCCAACTACACCTGCCGTCAGATGGCACTGAGATTTTTTTTGCAAGACAAAATCATAGATAAGCACTGACTCATTGAATAACATTGGTGCGAGTGCAATCCAATTTTCAAATAGATTGTACTTAGTGATGGGCGAATCCTAAATTACTCGGAATCGCTTGACTCTAGCGAGTCCGAGCCCGGGACTCGCTACTCGTTGCGAGTCTAGCGAGTCCAATGTTAATGAATGGGGAAGCGAGTAATAGCGAGTAGTGTGCGATTTACAAATCACAGATGTGTCTCGGAAGCTTCAGCCTGAAGCAATCCTAGTTTTGCCATTGATTTGCATTGGACTCGTTTACTTTGCAAGTAATCGCTGGGAAACTCGCACAGATAAGTGTCTGCTCTGTGTGCAGGCTGCCGCAGCTCCAGTGTCCTAGAGCCCGCCTTCTGCCTGATGTAGCAGAGCTGAGATTGTTCTCAGTCTGCTCATTCCCTGTGCATAGACATCTATATCTATGCACAGGGGATGTAGCAGAGAGGACATCGCGTTTTGGACTGCGTCGGACGGAAGGGGATTTTTTAAATTAAAGATGGAGTCCCTAATGGCTTTTTTTTTTATTTCTAATAAAAAATTTTCTCTGTGTTGTGTTTTTTTTAAAACAATTTAATAGAAATTCATGGCGGTCATGTCTAATATTGGCGTGACCGCCATAAATTTCGGGCTTAGGGCTAGCTGATAATACAAAGCTGGCCCTAACCTCTTTATTACCCAGCGTGCCACCGCCACCAGGGCCGCTGGAAGAGCGGGGTTCAGCGCCAGAGGATGGCGCTTCAATGAACGCGCCATCTTCTGGGGCAGCTGCGGGCTGCAATTTGCAGCGGGGGGTGCCCAGAAAGCTTGGGCATCCCTGCGCTGCAGATTCCAGCCCCCAGCTGCTTAGCTGTACCTGGCTAGACATAGAAATTGCGCGGAGCCCCACGCATTTTTTTTTAATTATTTCATGAAATTCATGAAATAATAAAAAAAAAGGGCTCCCCTATATTCTTGTGTCTGGCCAGGTACAAATAGGCACCTGGGGGTTGGGGGCAGCCCGTCGCTGCCTGCTGGATCCGGCTGGTTCCAGAAATACGGCGAAGCCCATATAATTTTTTTTCTGAAAAATCAATAAAACAATCCTAAAAAAGGGACTGCATCTTTATTAACCCCTCGCCCATGGTCCAGGAGTTAATAAAGATGCAGTCCCTTTTATTTACATTGTTTTATGGATTTGTCAGAAAAAAATTTGACGTGGGCTTCGCCATATTTCTGGAACCAGCCGGATCCAGCAGGCAGCGACGGGCTGCCCCCAACCCCCAGGTGCCTATTTGTACCTGGCCGGACACAAGAATATAGGGGAGCCCTTTTTTTTAATTATTTCATGAATTTCATGAAATAATTAAAAAGAAAAGCGTGGGGCTCCGCCCAATTTCT
Source organism: Allobates femoralis (assembly GCA_033576535.1). NCBI lineage: Eukaryota > Metazoa > Chordata > Amphibia > Anura > Aromobatidae > Allobates > Allobates femoralis. The sequence continues at coordinate 38,227,596 of JARQOC010000004.1, read as the reverse complement.
ATGTCTAGCCAGGCAAATTGCAGCCCGCAGCCGCCCCAGAAGATGGCGCGTTCATTGAAGCGCCATCCTCTGGCGCTGAACCCCGCTCTTCCAGCGGCCCTGGTGGCGGTGGCACGCTGGGTAATAAAGGGGTTAATACCAGCTGTGTTATACAAGCTGGTATTAAGCCCGAGATTCTTAATGTCAGGCCACGTTTGACCCGGCCACTAAGAATCTCCAATAAAGGTTAAAAAAACACAACACAGAGAAAAATTTTTATTTGAAATAAAAAAAAAGCCATTAGGGACTCCATCTTTAATTAAAAAAATCCTCTTCTGTCCGACGCAGTCCAAAACGCGATGTCCTCTCTGCTACATCCCCTGTGCATAGATATAGATGTCTATGCACAGGGAATTAGCAGACTGAGAACAATCTCAGCACTGCTACATCATCTCTGTGAGCAGGCGGGCTCTAGGACCCTGGAGCTGCACAGAGAAGACAGCTGGACTCCGCTCGCAAAGTAACAGCAGTTACTTTGCGAGTTTCCCTGCTATCACTGGCACAGTAGCTGAGTCTAATGCTAGACAATGGCAATCCTAGTTTTGTCAGCGTTTGCCATTGATTTGCATTGGACTCGTGCGAGTAAACGCTGGGAAACTCGCAGAGTACCGAGTCCTGCGAGTCCCTTACTACTCGCCGAGTAACGAGTCCTAGCGAGTAGATTCGCCCATCCCTAATTGTACTCATCATATAGATGTGAAGGAACCATTAGGATTCAGCTCTGCTTACCAGTTTACCAGTTTCATGGGTCATCACATGATCACTCACATCCCATTTACTTACTTTTGGTCATGTGCCATGGGTCATGGGCTCTGTTCAACATCTTTATCAATGATCAGTGTTTCCCAAAATCCAGTCCTCACAGACCCCAACAGGTCATGTTTTCAGGATTTCCTTAGTATTGCACAGGTAATGGAATTGTTATGAAGACAATATCACCTGTGCAATACTAAGGAAATCCTAAAAACATGACCTGTTGGGGGTCTGTGAGGACTGGAGTTGGGGAAACACTGTGTAGATGAAAGAACTGAGGATAAATTGATTAAATTTACTGATGACACAAAGCTGGGAGGGATCGCTAATATTAGAGAAGAGGCAGAGGATTCATAAAGATCTAAACTGGAACAGTGGGAAGTAACTAACAGAATGATTTATAACAGAGAAAAATACAAAGTCCTACATCTGGGCAAGAAAAATAAAGAGAGCATATACAGAGTGGGAGGAATAGGGCTAAGCAGCAGCATGAGCGAAAAAGACTTGGGTATACTAATAGAACATATACTAAACAAGAGTCAACAGTGTGATGCAGCAGCAAACAAGGTAAACATAATTTTGGGATGTATTAACAGAAGCAAACAGTCTAGATCACGTGAAGTCATTTTGCTCCTCTACTCCTCTTTGGTCAGACCTCATCTGGATACTGTGTCCAGTTCTGGGGTCCAGAGTATAAAAAAACACATCAACAAACTGGAGCAAGTTCAGAGACGAGCGACCAGAATGGTGACCGGTCTGTAAACCATGTCCTATGTGGAACGTTACAGGATTTGGGAATGTTGAGCTTGCCAAAAAGAAGACTGGGAGGAGACTTAATAGCTGTATAAAAATATATCAAGGGCTGTCACACTGTAGGGAATCAACTTTATTCTCATTTGCAGAAGGAATGGGATGAAACTGAATGGGAGGAGACACCAATTAGATATTAGAAAAAAACATTTTGACAGTGATGGTGATCAACGAGTGGAACAGGTGGCCACAAGAGGTGGTGAGTTCTCCATCATTGGAAGTCTTTACACAGAGGCTGGACAGACATCTGTCTGGGAGGATTTAGTGAATCCTACATTGAGCAGGGGTTAGACTAGATGACCCAGGAGGTCCCTTCCATTTCCACCATTCTAAGATTCTATGAATGCCATAGTTAAAGCATTAACAAAAACAGGGAAAGGAGTTTGTCAGCACGTAACCACAAGTATTCAAATCACATATGATCCCATGATGACTGATCAAACCTGCAACTAGTGTTGAATCTTTAGTGAATTTACTGAACACTGTTAATATTTGACATGAAGAAAGTTAACCAGAGAAGTCCCTTTTTATCTATTTATTCTTCTGCTATTGGGGACAGAGATATGTCCATTGGGAAGAATACAAAGGATGTATAAACGGAGGTGGATAACCACCATCTGGTGGTGGAACCAGACCTAGCTGAGCTGGTAAATTTTTGACACTCAAATCATTGAGCCAGTATCACGGGTAATGGTAGGGGAGTGAGGGAATGAGGAGCAGGAAGAATTACGGGCAGAATACTTGGGTAGCTAGCCTGGCCCGGAGAACTGGGGTTCCTAGCTGCCCCTGCTTCTGAAGATACCTCTGATGGTGAGGAGGATCAAACCACCACGCTTTCTCTGCTCCTCACTTAGCCCTGGGCTGACTTCCCCTCACCTCAACCCACAAACCGAGACACAAACAGCAAATTACCAAAGAGAATAGTAGGATAACAACAGTAAAGCTTTAGCAGCAAACACAATTGTCCAACTACCAAGCTGGTCAGAAACAGAATGAACTCTATCATCAACACCTCCTGGTCCTGGTTAGAGAGGAGGCTATTTAAAGGCCTGGGGCGTGGTTACCTGAAAACCTACAACTCCCCACCTGCAGCCGCAGACATCTACATCAGCATCAGCAAACCAACACTAAATGTCAAGGAATTTAACTGTATAGACTCCAGAGAACTTTATATACAGACTGCAGCTGTCAACTTGTGACACCCAGTGGGCCATGGAAGACATGTACCCTCCCTGACCATACTTGCTGCTCCATAAGTCTATGGTCTAGTGCAATTTTGAGCTCAATGCAAAGTTGGCAGAAAGGCATATAATATCCTCCATGTAAAAGCACAGATTGTGCACCCCATAATGATTACAGACAAGGCAAACATTCCAGCTATACGGTGTGCAGTAACATTAATGTAATAGAAAATCCAAGACATCATATGTCATGAACAAAAATCCATAAAAACAATGTAGATCTATGTGTTCCAGATTAAATACATCCTTTACTCCATGACTAAGGATGCCTCTCACCTGAAACGCATACATCTACATTGATTTTTATGGAGTTTTGTACAAGACATTTGATGTCGATTAATCCACCTCTATCATCACTATTTCTCCGTTTTTCTCCCTCAAATCTCTCCTTTGGCTTCCAATTCACTAACCTTTTATTTATAAAGCCGTCTACAATCTGTCTTCCCCAAATATCTCTGAACTAATCTCCTGAAATCATCCAACTTGTAAACTTCGATCCCCCCAAGACCTCCTTCTCTCCTCCACACTTGTATGATCCTTATCCAACTGTCTGCAAGACTTCGTATGAGTATCCCCCATCCTATGGAATTCTACACACCAACATGACCGACTATCTACTACACTCAGAACTTTCAAGCGGAACCTGAAAACCCATCTCTTCAGAACAGCCCGCAGCCTGGAATGACTCTGCCGCCACTGGAGGTGGCGCTTCACCACCACTGGAACGGGCACTCCACAACCACCAGAGCCAGTGCTCCACCACCACCGGAGATGGCACTTCACCACCGTCAGACCTGGTGCTCCACCACCACCGGAGCCGGAGCTCCACCACCATCGGAGCTAGTGCTCCAATGTCACTAGACCTGTCACTCCACTACCACCGGAGCTGACCCAACCTACTGTCTCCCTCCCTGTTACCTCAGAGAATGTAAGCCCACAAGGGCAGGGTCCTCTCTCTCCCCTCGGTATCGGTCTGTCACTGTTACTTTGCTCGTTGTATTTTTAACTTGTTTGTATGTAACCCTTTCTCATGTGCAGCACCATGGAATCAATAGTGCTCTATAAATAAATAATAATGTCTAAATTTTAACCCTTGGATTTTCTATTATAGATGTTTCTGCACTCCGTAGACCTGGAATTTTCGCCTTGTCTGGTTGGATGATAGATGATATCGGGATATGATTTCGCCTTGTCCGGTTGGAAGTTGGATGATATCAGGAGATTAGTTCAGAGATATGCGGGGAAGACAGATTGTAGAAGGCTTTATAAATAAAAGGTTAGTGAATTGGAAGCCAAAGGAGGGACAAGGAGGGACTTGTCTATTACGTCTGAAAAGTATGACTCCCTGATCCAGAGTGCTGGGGTTCCTTTTGAGGGTGAGCTCCAATCTTTCTATATATTATGCCATATTGATGGTTGCATATGTTCCAGCAAGACTAACTGCATGGTATCATTTCCCACACCAGGCAGGAACGCATGACTTAGGTTCTCTTTCCTATTACTGGACCCAGTGACCTTATGACAAAGACTTGGGAAGGGTCACAACGTCAGGCTAATGTTGATCTATTGATCAGTCCCAGACAGAGTAATTGTTAAACTTTAACATAAATGATCAAATTCAGCATATAGGAAAGTGAATTTTGGGAGAAGGTAAAGGATGAAGAGACTTTTCCACATACTACACCAAATGACGCAAAACCAACTCAGTTTCCATAGTGAATAATTCCCATTAAGGTTTTATTTGTACGTGTGAATTACCTGTACCACAATGGACGGGTGACACATTTATAACTTCCACTCGTCCCGAAATATTTTCATGCTTATTTATTTTGATTGTCCAGGGAAAAACAATATTACAATTTATCATAAGGTGAAAATAGATTTTAAAATGAAGTGCCCTATGGTGTCACAACATGGAGGCTGCAAACCATTATCAACACCACCGTTGATACTTTTTTTTCATGGGACTCTACAGTTTTCATTTTAATCCTCTTGCTCTACTGGTGAAGGTTTCCATTCACAGGCTGAAAGCTCTTGAAAATAGCGGGAAACTAAAACACAAAGTATAAAAGTGAAGAGGAACGATACTGTCGTCGCCATTCAGTATGGATCGTAAAAGACTTTTGTGTGTGTGCTCCTAATTAAGTCATTGAGATCTCGTACATATCAGAGTAGCCCCCTGAGACAGACATATCAGAAGAAGCTCTCCTTGTCTCAATGCCCAGTGTTTATTTCATCATCATCTCAATCTTATATAGGCATTTCATTGTAACATCATCATTGGTGAACTTATCTTTTGGCATTTACGTATATACATCCTATTGGCCAAATGTCATCAACTTTTGCACACTGCCTCAAAATCTGTAATAGTCTTATGGTGCTGTCACACCTGGCGATGTCGCTAGTGACATTGCCGGAAAAAATAATGTATCAGCGATGTCGATAGCGACGTCGCGCTGTGTGACAGCGCGACGCGACCGCGAATTATCGCTGGTCGCAGGTTGACAGGTTTATGAGGAGGACCGTAAACCTGTCAACCTGCGACCAGCGATTAGGCTGGATCGCGCCGTCTGACACCGCCATAGCGATGTTGGCGGCGATCCAGCCTATACCGCATCATTGCTGCAGATCGCTCGCTGGGTTGATCCCAGCCCAGCGAGCGATGGCTCCGCCCGCATCGCTGTGGCATCACTGGCAACGTCCTGCCGTGTGACAGCTGGCCTGCGATGTCGGAAGTGAGCGTGCACCCGCGCATCGCTTCTGACATCGCAGGCCAGATCGTGCTGTGTGACAGCACCATTAGCTTTCATATGCCTACGTTTCGTAGCCGCCCCCCCCTTGAGAGAGAAATTCATGTGTGTGTACATGTGTGAGTATTTGTATACATGTGTGTGTACATGTATGTATACATGTGTGCGTATACCTGTGTGTCTATGTGTATGTGTCTGTCTTTATACATGTGTGTCTGTATACATGTGTGTATACATGTGTGTGTCTGTATACATGTGTGTCTCTGTATACATTCATCTGTGTACGTGTGTATACCTGTGTGTACATGTGTGTGTATATGTGTGGTGCGTCTCTGAATAAATATGTGTACATGTTTGTATGCACTTGTGTGTGTGTCTCTATACATATGTGTGTTTGTGTACATGTGTGTGTACATGGGTATGTGTGCACATGTCTGCATATACCTGTGTGTACATGTGTGTCTGTGTACATTTGTGTATATCTGTGTACATGCCTATGCGTCTGCATACATGTGTGTATACCTGTCTGTGTATACATGTGTGTTTGTGTACCTGTGTGTATAAATGTGTGCATCTGTATACATGTGTGTACATGTGTGTCTGTATACATGTATGTGTCTGTATATAAATAAATATATATATATATATATATATATATATATATATATATATATATATATATATATACACACACACATACATGTGTGTACATGTGTGTGTGTCTGTATACTTGTGTGTGTATATATGTGTGTCTGTACTTGTGTGTCTGTATATATGTGTGTTTCTGTATACATGTGTGCATATCGATGTTTGTGTGTTTGTATACATTTGTGCCCACATGTGTTTATACATGTTGTGTACATGTGTGTATTTTGTGTGTCTGTATGCATGTGTGTCTTTATACATGTGTGTACATGTCTGTGTCTGTATACATTGTGTCTGTATATGTGTGTGCATACATGTGTGTGTACGTGCATGTCTATGACATGACCCACCATGTCACATCATACACATATACACACTCATGTACATACACACATATATTCACACACCTACCGTATCTATACACACATACACACAAATAAATACACATATGCACACATGTGGTGAGTCATGTTATACACATATACACAGACATAGACACATGCAGAGGCTCACGTCATACACATATATGCATGCATACACTTATGCAGTCAAGTCATACACATACATACAAATATACACACGCCGGGTCACGTCACACACAAACACATATATACACACATTCACACACGACAGCTCATGTGACGCACCAGAGACATACACATATACACACATATAGACACACACATAAACAAACACTGCCGATCATGTGACACACTACATCCACATATGCACACACGTACACAAACCTATATTCACATGTAGTGGACACACACACATGGGAACTCACATGACGTACGCGGGGACATAGACGTATACACACGGTGGGTTACATGATGCAGTGGGTCCACATATACACACACACAGGTGGCGGGTCACGTGACGCGGTGGGGACACTCACATATATACACACAGATAAACACATGCCAGGTCATGTGACGTGGCAGGGACACACACATACACATATACACACCTGCACACTTACTTATGCGGCCGCCATTTTTGGACACTCAGGCATACAAAGATGGCAGCAGCGTGACACATCCCACTGGCCCTCTGCAAGATTACAGGATTATGTCGGCTGGGAACTTTGTGTGGAGGTAATAAAGTGGATAACGAGCTGTCTCTGTCTCTTTCGTATGTAATAAAAGTTTTCTCTCTCTGTGTGTCTTTATTTTTTCTCTCTACTGAAAGTATTGCTAATGGCTAGCTGTCATACTGTCAGCTGATATTACCAATAGGGATTAACATCAACAGTCTAAAAAGCTCACATCAACCCCTTTATTACCCAGGCTGCAACCACTACACAGCAGCTGGAAGAGTCGGGTAACCGCCAGTTCTGTCGTCTCTAATGGAGGCGCCAATTCTGGGGTGGCTGCTGGCTGCAATTTTCAGCGTGGGGGGCCCAGAAAGCTTGGGCCTCAACACGCTGAGAATTCCAGCCCACAGCTGCCTGGGTTACCTCAGCTGGCAATAAAAAATACAGTGAAGCCCACGCCAAATTTTTAAAATTATTTAAATAAGTAAAACAAAATAGGTCTCTGTTGTATTTCTCATTGCCAGTGAAGGTAACACCAGGCAGTGGGGGTTGGCAGCCAGTAACTGCTTGGTTTACCTGTGCTGGCAATAGAAAATGCTGTGAAGCCCTACACAATTTTTCACCAGGAAATTAAATACTTTATCAATAAAAAAAACACAGAAACAGGTTTTTAAGTAAAAATGCATTTATTTACATACATTACACACAGGGAGGAGAGTGCACAGGGGGAAGACAGCACAGGGTGGAGAGAGATAGCGCACAAGGGGGAGAACACACATAGGCAGATAATTCAGGGGAGAGAGCACCTGAGGGGAAAGTGTACAGGAAGAAGACAGCTCAAAGGAGACAGCACATGGGGGAAGAGAGAAAGGGCAGTCGACAAGTGCATGGCAGGGGGAGAGATGGCCACATAGTTCACCCCCATTGTGCCGTCACCGCTCTCCCAATGCGATAGCATCGGGCCTCCATCTAGTATAATATAATATATTATAATACAATATAATATATTGTAATATTTAATATATGATATAATATAATGTTTTTATTTAAATTGTTTATTTAATATAATAATATATTAAATACATTTAATATAGTATAATATATTATATATAATAATAAAATTCTTCAGGCAGTACATTTCTGGCAATACAAAACATGTATAGTTTTTGTTTTATTTAGGTGGTGAAAAAAAATCAGAATTTTGTGAAAGAAAATTAAAGGTGCGGTAAATGTTTCCAATTTTCAGGATATGGGGCTGTGTGGGCTTGTTTTTTACACCCCTAGACAATATTTTGATTCATCCCATTTTGGGGTAGATACGGTGTTTTGATCGCCCGTTATTACATTTCTAGAAAAAGGCCTGATGTTATTGCATCGGGAGCGCGGTAAAATAAACGTGTATCCTTAGTGGTGTTAACAGGAGCAGTGGATATGTGTCACACTTTTGCACTTTCCAACATACCTGTTTTATGTCATCCTTCTGCATTTGTGTATTGTGTTTGTTGCATGATTTGACTTCTTTTACTTAGTGCTAACCACTGAGCCACGATTCCGTGCTAACCACTGAGCCACCATTCTGTGCTAACCACTGAGCCACCTAAACACTGAGCCATCATATACAGTGCAACCCACTGAGCCATCATACAGTGCTAACCACTGAGCCACCATACAGTGCTAACCACTGAGCCACCATACCGTGCTAACCACTGAGCAGCGGGGTATTGGTGGGAGATTTAAACCTGTCCACAGCTGATTGGTCGAGAGCCGGGTAGCGCGCGACCAATCAGCTTAGCGGTATACAGTGCTAACCACTGAGTCACCATACAGTGCTAACCACTGAGCCACCATACAATGAGCCATCATATATAGTGCTAACCACTGAGCCACCTAAACACTGAGCCATCATATATAGTGCTAACCACTAAGCCACCATACAGTGCTAACCACTGAGCCATCATACAGTGCTAACCACTGAGCCACCATACAGTGCTAACCACTGAGCTTCCATTCTGTGCTAACCACTGAGCCACCTATACACTGAGTCATCATATACAGTGCTAACCACGGAGCCACCATTCTGTGCTAACCACTGAGCCACCTATACACTGAGCCATAATATACAGTGCTAACCACTGAGCCACCATACAGTGCTAACCACTGAGCCACCATACAGTGCTAACCACTGAGCCACCATACAGTTGTAACCACTGAGCCACCATACCGTGCTAACCACTGAGCAGTGGGGTATTGGTGGGAGATTTAAACCTGTCCACAGCTGATTGGTCGAGAGCCGGGTAGCGCGCGACCAATCAGCTTAGCGGTATTGGCGGGCAGATTTAAATCTCCCGCCAATACCACGCCGCCTCGCTCATTGACCGCCTCACGCCTTGGCGGGAGATTTGAATCCCGATCCGCTGATTGGCTGAGTGGAGCGGAATTCAAATCACGCGCCAAAGCGCGAAGTGTGATTTAAATCATGCGGCAAGGGCGCTCTCAGCGCGTGACTTAATCGCGCCTCGCTGATTGGTCGGCACGCGGCACCAATCAGTGAAGTGCCTCGAGCCTTGGCAGAAGATTTGAATCCCGCGCCGCTCATTAGCTGAGCAGGGCGGCATTCAAATTGCGCACCTAGAGCGCTGATTGGTCACCGCCTATGGCTGGGACCAATCAGCGCTCTCGGCTCGTGAGTTAAATCGTGCCTCACTGATTGGTCATTGCGAGGTCAGCGCCGGCCAATCAGTGAAGCGCCTCTCGCCTTGGCGGGAGATTTGAGCCAATAAGCGGAGCGGGATTCAAATCACGCGCCAAGAGCGCTGATTGGTTGCCGCCTATGGCGGGGACCAATCAGTGCTCTCAGCGCGTGACCCCGGCTTTGGCAGGGGATTAGAATCCCGGCCGCCATATAGGAATACCCGCAACTTGGGTGTTCCAATATGGAGATCGGGGCACTTCCGCTCCGTGCAACCGGGAGATGAGCGCCGCTCGTGGAGCTTATCTCCTGGCTGCGGCGCCGGTGTCACTTTCTCCCGGCGCCTGTGTCGCTATCCCGCAATGGCACCGTGGTGCATTGTGGGATATCGACATAACGTCGGAAGTCTGTGACAACCATTATTGGTGATTATATAGTAGATTTTACGCTGCTGCTGGCGTAGTAACAGATTCTCTCATTTCCAATTCACAGCACCAACTGACTAACTTTAACATGTGGCTTACTGTTCTGGAAGCTCAGCCTCCTGCCTTGTCTGCAGGATATGTATTCAGGGAACCCCCCCCTGCAGAGAGAAGCAAAGATGCACCAACCCCAACCAGATGCAGGACATTGAATGGTAATGTAGACCTGATTGCATTATGGTCTATGGAATCAGGCTGGAAGTGACACTCTGGTTCATGCTTTTTCCCTTTGTAAGGGGACACTGTCATGTCATTTATCAGTATGATACTAATATTATCCTTGCATAGGGCCTGGGAAAACCATTCTAAAACATATAAAATCATTATTGTACCATTTGTGGTTTCCTAGTTATAAGTATTTTCACACCCTGCAGGGAGGTGATGCATTAGTCCTGTCCATTATATTCACAGATGATTAGTTCGAATGTGTTAAACTGTTCATTTAAATATTTACTCTTTCTCATCAGCTCTCTCCTCTCTCCTCCCTTTGCTCTCTCTGCTTGTCAGATTTCAGTTTCAATTAGGAGCTTTGGAGGGAGAGATTGCAAGCACACATTTGCCCTACTGACTTACCTGATCTAGATAAGGTATATACTTCATTTGTTTCTCTATGCAGGTATCCCAGTTGTACAGTGAGATATTCTGTTTTGTATTTGACATCTTGCTTGGCTGCAAACACATAGAGCAGAGAGTAAGATACAGACCCCTACTGATTTCCTGTGCAGTGATGTGAATATGTGACATGAATATTCATCCTATGAGGAGTGAACAGCAGAGAACTAAGTGCATCATTCAATGTGAGTGAAAAATGGAATGAGTCTCGTTGTTTACAGTTTACAGAGGATAGGAGGGAAATATAAATTATATAAATATATGAATAAAGAGAGCTTCAGCCAAGGAATTAAAAAATGATAAAGTTACATATTGATTTTTGAGCTGACAGATTCCCTTTAATTTGTGAACAACAAAATCAACATAACTAGCGATCCGTGCTGAAAAAATCTGATAGTCATTAGTCCATGGGCCGCTCCTCACACAGAGGACTGGCAATAACTTGCTGCTTGATTGGTTTAAAACTTTTTGGAAACCACCAATGCCAAGAACAGGGATATGAAATGTCACCTTAGAATAATGTATTGGCCGTGCATACCACCACCACTCCATTCATTCTCTAAGGACTGCAGACAATCTTGAAAACTGTACTCAGCTATCAGCTTACACATAGGGGTCATATATCGGTGCCATATAAGTTATCACTTGCAGGCTCTGCGCTACATGTCGGCATAGAGCCTGCAGATGTGGCTAATAAAAGACGGTGTTAGAAGGGTTAAAATGCAGTTATATGCTGCCATCACGTGTACACAGAGTGCGTACCCTCTGTGTAGACACAGTGACAACACACCCTGGCAGTGCAAGGGTTAATACCTTTATTTTACTGATCCCGGCAATTGTCGGTTCATTTTACATTACTGGCAAGCTGCTCTCCTCCTGCACTGAGCTGTCTGTGGCCCTGAAGCTTCAGCGTGATATTACTGTAATATCATACTGGAGCTTCAGCACCAGGAACAGCGGCTGCCATGATACGCTTTTTGCGTACGCAATTGGCGTAAGTAACATGGACAGCTCACGATCTTATGAGCTGTGCTGATGGTACACTACGCCAATTGCGTATGCAAAAAGCGCACCATGGCAGCCGCTGTCCCTGGTGCTGAAGCTCCAGTGTGATATTACAGTGTGTGATATCACACTAGAGCTTCAGGACCACGGACAGCTCAGTGCCGGAGGAGAGCAGCTTGCCAGTAATGTAAAATGAACCGACAATTGCCGGGATCAGTAAAATAAAGGTATTAACCCTTGCACTGCCAGGGTGTGTTGTCACTGTGTCTACACAGAGGGTACGCACTCTGTGTACACGTGATGGCAGCATATAACTGCATTTTAACCCTTCTGACACCGGCTTTTATTAGCCGCATCTGCAGGCTCTATGCCGACATGTAGCGCAGAGCCTGCAGAGGGGGTTAAAATGATTAATAACACACAGCACTTTATTATTTAGATTTCTAACTGAGTGTTTTAAACAATAATGTTTCAGCGCTGGAGGATTATTGATTACTATACCGAGAAAGCGCTAAATTCAAACTCGCCGGCTTTGATTTTGCCAGCTTGACTCATACCCATCTACTTTTAATGACCACTCGCGCGTGGAAATCGGGTACAATCGCAGCAGGCTGCGTATGCAGTTGCATTTCCATCGCATTGCGAGTGTAATGCAAGAAAATCAGATTGATGTGACCTGCATCATTTAAAGACACAGGTCCGAGTGCAATGCGATTTTTTCTCGCATTACTCCCGCGTGAGTCTTGCGCCAGTGTGCCTCCAGCCTGAGAACAATTCTAGCGGCTTTCCTACATTTTCCCTGCGCTCCTCTTGCTGGTACCGTGACGAGTTACATAACACGATGACAATGGATAATTACAATGTGACACGTGAAATATTTTGGAAACTGAGAATTGTCATCGGGTACGTCAGTTCAATGACAATACAGACAAGGCTGAAACTTTATCCGCTTGTTTCCTCTCTAAAGGAAGCCGAGCGCGGAGACCTTCATCTAGTTATCTACAATGTGCTGTCACGCAACCCTTAGCCGTCTGTCTGCAAGCATTACTGTCCGCAGACCACAAGTCAGCAGCCACTTAACCAGCATTCATTAAAGAGCTGAACCATTCCTGTTATCAGATCTCATCCTACAAATCCCACCTCTACAATACGGGGAATACTTCAGTTGTCCTATCGCTGGTAGCACTCACATATCAATGACTTCCAGTGAAAGCCTATTACATTCTAGGAAGAAGATAGATCACATTACCACACCTTTACCATAACTGAACTGAACATAACTGAAGGAATACCATTTCAGATTTCATAGGCAATGTTCACACAGAAGTTTCTGAAGAGGTTTTCAGAGTGGATCGGCTCCGAAACCCTCCTCAAAAAGTATCTTATAGAATCAGTAGACACAGTTGTACCTCAGTGAATTATAATGTCATCAAAAAGTTAAACAGTGATCTATTTCAAGTGTTTATTTCTGTTAATGTTGATGATTATGGCTTACACCCAATGACAACCCAAAGTCTCAGAAAATTAAAGTAGGGAGGATGAAGGGTCTGAGAGATAAAATATGACCTAAATAGGTATCAGAGGCTTCACCTTGTGTGGTTGTGAGAGTCACAACCACTATAAAAGCAGATCACGGCTGCTGCAGTCTCCAGCGTGGTGCATGTAGAGGAGGGAGGATGAAGGGTTAAAAAGCATGCTGATGTATTCCACAAGACATCAAAGGGTGAATATAATATTGATTTATTAGTCAACTCATTTCAGGTCCCCCTGACTCCTTCCTCAGGACAAATCAATATCATATTGCCATGTTTCAGGGAGTTTCAGGGAGGCTTGAAAAACATTGACTAATATTGAATATGGTAGTGCCATTTTTAACCCTTCATCCTCCCTACTTTAATTTTCTGAGATAATGACCTTTGGGTTGTCATTGACTATAAGTCATAATCATCAACATTAACAGAAACAAACACATGAAATAGATCCCTCTGTGTGTAATGACTTTATATAATATATGTGTTTCACTTTATGTATTGAATGACTGAAATAAATGAACTTTTTGATGAGATTCTAATTCACTGAGATGCTCCTGTATCTCTTCCTTTCCATTTCTATAGGAGATCCACATGGAGGTCTGCTCACACTGATATGTTGAAAATTTTGTTTGAGTGAAAACAATTTAGAATCTCTCCAAAATCCTCCTTAAAAATTAAAGTTTCAATCCTGTTTTTGTTTAAAAAGAAAAAAAACTCAGGAAAAAACTTCCCTTGCTGTTCATACAAGGGGTGTTTGAGGTATTTTTTGGAAAAGGTCTGGTGGTAATAATAAGAACATATCACTTCTTTGAATTGGATCCTATAGGAATGCATTCCAAAGTAACAAATCCTCAGCTGTACTCAATGCTAAGTCATCCTATTAGAATCTAGAAATGAATTACAGCTAGTGAATAATAAAATTTGGAGATCCTTTAGCTAGTACATATGGCCATGTGTACAACCGCCCAGTAGCCACATCGAGGCATGTCCCCTGCACTGGGTCCTAACCTGACTTCATTCCTGTATTATAAGTCTCAGCCTCTCTCTGCATTTAACATCTCTCTTTAAATAGATGAGTAGAAGACCTGATAACAGAGACAATGGAGACATCAGCAACCTATTGCTAGTGGGGGAAGGTGTGCTACAGAGGGCGTGATCCCATATTGTAAGCAAGAAAAGACTGTGGCACTCATCCTATGGGTACTGGTGCACACTAAAACATTCCACAAAGTGACAAAAAGTCATCTGTACTCAATGCTAAGTCATGCTATTAGAATCTACAGTGGGTACGGAAAGTATTCAGACCCCTTTAAATTTTTCACTCTTTGTTTCATTGCAGCCATTTGGTAAATTCAATAAAGTTCTATTTTTTTATCATTAATGTACACTCTGCACCTCATCTTGACTGAAACCCCCCCCAGAAATGTAGAGATTTGTACAAATGTATTAAAAAACTGAAATATCACATGGTCATAAGTATTCAGCCCCTTTGCTCAGACACTCATATTTAAGTCACATGCTGTCTATTTCCTTGTGATCCTCCTTGAGATGGTTCTACTCCTTCATTGTAGTCCATCTGTGTTTGATTAAACTGATAGAACTTGGTTTGGAAAGGCACACACCTGTCTATATAAGACCTCACAGCTCACAGTGCATGTCAGACCAAATGAGAATCATGAGGTCAAAGGAACTGCCCAAGGATCTCAGAGACAGAATTGTGGCAAGGCACAGATCTGGCCAAGGTTACAAAACAATTTCTGCAGTACTTAAGGTTTCTAAGAGCACAGTAACCTCCATAATCCTTGATGGGGTGCAGAGTGTACATTAATGAGAAAAATATTAACTTTTTTGAATTTACTAAATGGCTGCAATGAAACAAAGAGTGAAAAATGTAAAAGGGTCTGAATACTTTCTGTACCCACTGTAAAAATTGATTACAGGTAGTGAATAATGAAAATTGAAGACCACTTAGCATGTAGATATGGCCATGTGTACGACCGCCCAGTAGCTATATCGAGGCGTGCCAAAGTAGGCACAATCCAATCAAAAAGTTGCAAAATAACGCTTCTGGGAAAAAATCTTCCAAAATTTTTCAAAAACTCCAAAAGAGGGACCTCTCCTGAAGTTAATTCCTCTTAAAAAATACATAGTACCCAATTCATTAAATTATTGCCTTTGGGCCTATTATTTTTATCAACCTTTGTGTGTTTGGCGCCTTTCCATCTTTCCATTGGCACATGTTTTATAACTGTATTATGTGTTGGTCTGGTTTTTTTATGTTTGGCATTTTTGGTGCAGTCTACAAGTTCCAGATTTTTTTTCTAATTCAGTCTCTGCGACTTTTAAAGATCTTTGTACAGATTTACTCCAGATCCCATTGCTTGGAATGATTTTATGTACTATCGAAATTTTGATGCAATTTTGCACTGTTTTGTTATAATGTGTGGATTTTTGGGTTAAAAAGTGGCAAAAAAATTCAAAGACAAAAATAAAGTCTATTTTTGACTTTGCACAAATGTCATAAACCACATGTGTATTTTAAAGAATTTAGCAAAAAATAGTCAACAAACAAGAAAACAAAAGAAGGCTAGTGACTTGAAGAAATACAAATGATGACTCAGGTTCATTGATTTGGAATACCTTGAAAAACTCATTGCCATGGGGTTTCTCCATCGGGCGCCATCATACCTGCTAAGCTGGTCCAACAAGGCAATAAATCTTTTAGTCATACAAAACCTATTATTAATTATAATAGCTGGGTCAACATCTGAAATATTTGGGTCCCCTCTGGGCTCCCTTTTACATCCTTCATTGTGTCAATGTGGGGGGTAGCACGAGACGAGTATTTGCAGACTTATCAATGTAGACGTTAACAATGGCAGGATGTTACACTATGTCTTGATGGGTCAACTTTTTGTCTTTGGCAGTGGAGAGATGTCAAACTACATCCTGATAAGTCCAATTTTTGTTCTTATGATTTTACTTTCACCTCTCTTTGGCTAAGGTCACACTTGTTCTTGGCGCACTTCCCAGGGGGTCACACTAAAAACTTAGAGTTTTGCAACATAAGCGTGGTGCTACCACCATGTTGCCCATACTAACCTATGGAGGCCCTGCCCCTAACACGAAGTCAACGCCGGCATTAGATGGTAATCTCGCGGTATTTCCAAACGTGAGCAAAGACCACAGTGTCTTTGCTTGCGTTTAGAAATACCGCGAGATTGCCATCTGATGTCGACGTTGACATCACATTAGGAGCGTGGTCTCCATAGGTGAGTATGGGCAGCGTAAACGTGGCGCTACCATGGAGGTAGCACCACGTTTATGCTGCCGCAACCTATGTTTTCAGCGCTACCCCCCAGGCAGCACTGAAAACGTTAATGTGACCCTAGCCTTTCTTCAAGAACCATTGGATGAATCACTGCTGATGTCCTCTGCAACCAATGGCATAACTTGAAGGTCATGGGCCCCGAGGTGAAAGCTCCAACGGGACCCCTATTTATTGCGAATCTTTAATAGCAATAGTCTTTTTCTATATGCCAAAGGGACTTTTGGGGCTCCTTGACTGCCAGGGCCCAGGTGTGATTGCAACCCCTGCGCCTGTTGTAGTTACGCCCCTGGCTGCAGCCAATCATTGGCAGATTGGCAGAAGCGGTCCTGCTGCCGGTGGAATGATCGCATCTCCTCTTCCTTACAGAGCAGTCTGTGATGGATTCAGGTGATTCAGTATCACTTGGTTTGTTGTTTTTTACTGCTCAGAGCCACCTGTGACTTTTTAATTTGGTCCAGATAACCGGGCGTGGCTAATAGGATAATACTGTAGAGAAGCATAAAGACACACCCCCAGAGAATCCTTAAAGGGACTCTGTCAGGTCATTTTTCAGTATGATACTAATATTACCCTTGAATAGGGCCTTTGTAAAATCATTATTCCACCCTTTGTAGTTTCCATATAATCAGCATTGTTAGATCCCACAGAGAGCTGCTGCATTAATCCTGTCCATTATAAGCAGAGCCGATTAGTCCTGGCTGTGTTAAACAGTCATGTAATTATGCATTCCATCTCAGCAGCTCTCTCCTCCCTCTTCGCTCCTCTCACTGATTTCCGAGCTCTGTGGTTTCACTTTTAGAAGATCTATTCTTTTGAGGACACAGGGAGAGAGGGATTGCCGGTCTGCCTTGTATCTAGACTCTATTTGTTTTTCTAAGCAAACATCCTGCTGTTACAGTTTCTGTTTTGTAGTTGACCTCTTTCCTGGTTGCAGATACAGACAGCGGAGAGGAGAATACAGTTCCCCCCCCACTGATCTCCTGTGCAGTAATGTGAATATGTGACATGCATATTCATCCTATTGGGGGTGGATAGCAGAGAACTAAGTAGATCACTGTGATTGACAAATACATCAATAGAGAGTGATTAGAGAAAGGAATTAGAAAATGATAGCAGTTATATATGGATTTTTGATCTGACAGTTTTCATTTATAGCCACACCCCCTCATGAAAATCATACAAAATAGCACTAAATAAAAAAGCCCATATATCCAGAACCATATGACAGATTTGTAAAAAAACAAAAACGGAATACCCTTCTGGTTCTGCCCATTTTCTTGCCACTGTTGAAAAGTGAAAAGAGGTGAAAAGTTGCACATTGCACTGTTTATACTGAAAGCTCAACTTTTGAAGACAAAGAGACTTACAATGTAATTTTGCCCCTTAGTGCTCTCACCCACTACAATACCCCTTTCATGGCCCTCATAAAGAATGCTGCCAATAAAAATGCCCCCTCAAAACACAGCATCTCCTCAGTGAATTCTTCCACAGTACTCACTACATGTACATTATGATAACCTTTACTGTACCCCCCCAAAGTATTATGTCCTTCAGTGCTCCCAACACAGCACTATGCTCCTATGGTGCTCTCCAACACAGTGATATCCCCACAGATCTCTCGCTCATATCATTAGGCCTCCAGTGACCTCCCACACAGTATGATGGCCCCCGAAGTTTCACAACACATTATTATGGTCCCCACACAGTTCTCGACACAATATAATGGCCTCACATGCTGATCTGCACATTATAATGACTTCCACACAGTGTGAGACCCTACACAGAACTCTATACAGTTTGAGTCCCCTCACACAGTCCTCCACATAGTTTGGGGCCCCTCACACAGCCCTCCACATAATATGAGGTCCCCACACAGCCTTCCACACAGTATAATGGCCCACACACAGCCCTCTACATAGTATGAGTCCCCCTTTTACAGCTCTCCACACAGTTTGAGGTCCTCACAGAGCCTTCTACATAGTATGAGGTCCCAACAGTACCACAACACAGTATTTTGGCCTCCAAAGTTTAACAACATATTATTGTAATCCCCACACAGTTCAATAGCCCCTCATGGTGCTCTATGTATTATAATGGCTTCCACACAGTATGAGATCCCACACAGTCCTCCATACAGTTTAGGGCCCCTCACACAGCCCTCCACATAATGAGGTCCTCAATCTTCTACACTGTATAATAGCCCCCAGAAAGTCCTTTACATAATATGAGTCCCCTTCACAGCTCTCTTCACAGTTTAATGGCCTCACACAGCCCTCCACAAAACAAATGGCCCCAAGAAAGCCATGGACACAGTGTAATGACACATAGCCTTTCATACCGTTTGATCATACAGGCGATGGCCTCCAAAGCTCCTCATGCGCACTGATAAAGTTGAACAAAGATACTCACCTCTCTGCATTCCCCTCTGTTCCTGACTCTGTAACATCTGCACAGCAGAGGTGATGTAGTGATGTCAGTACAGCCACTGCACTGAGCCCTCAGAGTCAGAGGTCAGACACACAAGGGAAATTATAGGGGGGGGGGGGGGAATGACAATTCTGTTTCTCATTATTGCTTTCAACTATATCTGCATGCAAGATGTTGATATTGTTGAAAATGATACTGGGTGTGGGAGTCCCAGACTCACGTGCCCATAGCCAGGGCAGGCTCCAGTTTTGTGGGCTCCAGGCGAAAGGGTCTTAAGGGGCCCTTTTTACACTCTGCCCCTGCCCCTCCAAATTATAGACATAGATGGCTCTGCTACATGCACATATAGACACACAACTCTGCTACATACACACTACACATAGTACAAACACAGCTCTGCTACATGCCCACAGACATAAATGGCTCTTTTACACGCACATGTAGACACACAGGTCTGCTACATGCACACTACACATAGTACACACACACAGCTTTACTACATGAACATACAGATACACACACACACAGCTTTACTACATGAACATACAGATATACACACAGCACTGGTACATGCCTAATTCATGCATATACAGACACACGCAGTTCTGCTACATGCACACTACACATACAGATACACATATGGCTCTGCTACATGGACACTACATTCCCAGCTCTTCTACATGTACAATGCATGCACATACAAACACACAGCTCTGCTCACATATACAATACATGTACATACATATACACACAGCTCTGCAGCATGCACAATACATGCACATACAGATACACACCCAGCTCTGCCACATGGACACTACATGCACAATACACACCTAGATATGCTACATGTGCAATATATGTGCATACATATACACACACAGCTTTGCTACATGCACATACAAACACACACAGCTCTGCTACATGCACATAAATATACACAAATACAGATATACACAAATACAAAGATACACACATACAAACACACATACATAGATACACACAGAGACACACACATACAGCCACACATACATAATCAGACACACAGACACACACACATAATCAGACACACAGACACACACAGATACACACACATACACATACACACACAGATACACATACAAAAACACACAGATACACACACATACACACATACAGACACACACACACATACACACATATATTACCACATTCATATGATCTTGATCCATGCAGAGCAGAAGAGGAGGCACTGGAAGCAGCAGGGAGGCTGCAGAAGTTAAGCAGTTTCTTCTAGGACCTTGATTTCAGTCATGACTGGAACGGGAAAGTCCTTCAGCCTCCATTTAGCTCCCGGTAAGCTTCTTCTCCTTTTGTGTACCGATCACCTAAGTCAGTACACAGCAGGAGACAACTGTGGGACCTATCACTACTTCAGGGCCCCAGCATCTGCCCTGGTATGCTGGGTGCTGGCGCCAGGCCTGCTCATAGCAGTCCCCGGGTCTGCCGGTATTAGCGGTACTTCCCTAGACAAAGTATGTCCTTCAGAGCGCAGCAGTTACACTGTTAAGTAAATATTATTTTTAATAACTTTTCTCATATCAATCCACTTGAAGTATTTAAGATGATAGCATTAGTGTCTACCAACATTATATCCCGGGAAGATTACCTGCTGCTCTTCATGCATGTATGAAGTGTTATTCTAGATCCATTCTTGAGGCAAATGCTGTAGGTGTACGAGGATAGATCCATTGTTTATAGAGAGATACAGGGAACGTCTTAAAAACTACTTAAGGTGTAAAGTAACAAGATGAAAGATGACTGTAAAATCCAGTGAACCTCTCTGTATCTGACATTGCTATACTGTAAAAAAAATGAGGGGACATCCTATTTCTTGTTTTGGAACTTTCCCCTTCTCAGTGTTGGTCTTAATGGTCTACATTTCTGTCTTTTTGCTTAGATGTTGATCCTGATGTATCTTCAGTAAGGATGGACAAACCTGAACTGTAAAATCTGGTCTACACCCCAAACGCCTAGTGTTGGGCACGAACCCCGAACACGAGTTGAGTCACTCACGGCTCCCTGCAGCACCTTAGTTCATGGGACCTTAGTGACTCAGTGGGTGACGTCACCGCCCCTCGCGGCAGTCAGTATAATGATTGCAGAGTCTGCAGAGAGAGGATGCTTTTGTCCCCTCGCTGCAGACTTTGGATGTAGCAGAGACGAGTGAGCTTCGTGGGGCTATCAATGTGGATTATCATTGAAGGAGTATGTGTGGCGTAATAATACATTTTAAAATGACGGTTTTATGTCTGATTTATTTAAATTAAAGCATGTATTTATTATGTGTTTATTACTCCTATCACATCAAGTTTATTGCCTATGGCAAACAATCACAGACACCAGCACAATGGGTGAGGGGCGCAACAGCCAATCACAGATGCTGTCACAGAGAGCAGGTGTCTGTGATTGGCTGTTGGAGCCAGTACAGAAACCTGCAAACAGCCCATACATTCTAGCATCTACCATGGTGTCTCCAGGCTTCTAGGGCTGCTAACGGTGCAGGTTGTCAGGATTTCCTTAGCATTGCACAGAGTTTGGAATCACCACCAGTGCAGGTGATTCTATTATCACCTGTGCAATACCAAGGAAATCCTGAAAACATGACCTGTTAGTGGCCCTCGAGGCCTGGAGTTCCCCACCCCTGATCTAAGTGGTTAAAACAAATTCAGAAGTTTGCAAAAAAAAATTAAAAATTGCACTTTTACACCACACTCCAAGACCCATAGTGTTCTCATTTTTTGGCATTTGGGGCTGTGTTTAGGCTTTTTATTTGCATCTTGAGCTGATTTTTCTTATGATACCATGTTTGGGTAGATGCGATGTTTTGATCAGCTGTTATTGCATTTTATTACAATGTTACGGCAATCGATAAAAAACATATTTTGGGCGTCTTTACTTTCTTTTAACCAAAGTTGGAATTTTTTTTCCAGTTTTCCAGTACACTATATGGTAAAATGAACAATGTAATTAAAGAGTAAAACTTATTCTATAAGAAACAAGCTCTCATATGTCTACATTGATAGAAAAATAAAAAGAATTATGGCTCATGGAAGAAGGGGAGGGAAAAACGAAAACGAAAAATGGAAAATCGCCAGGTGGTGGAAGGGTTAAATAAAAATTGTCATTTTCTCTTCCTACAGGCATAGAACATAGAATCACTTCTTTCATTAGTTGCAACAAACATCATGTTGCTTATTGTATATTTTGTACTTCTTATATGTAGGATGTACCATTAAATTGTTTAAAAATGCATCTCATTACATCTAAATAATATATTTATTGGTAATTCTTACCACTTAGGAGCAGCAAAACACTTTGTGACCATACATAAGAATGATACCAATAACCTTTGTTTTTGTTTTTTTGCATTAGAGAAAGTACTATATCCTGTCAGAGGTAGAAATTGGCGAAAGTTATTAACATTGTGGGATATATTATGGATTTTCATCCTTGATTGTAAATTTCCCAATGGCATGAATTTCAAAAATGATTTGTATTATATTTTTATTGATGTTGATTTTTATATTTTTTTCATACTATTTTTGCATTTCAATATATATAATGTCATATGTTCCTGTATAACTCCCAGTTGGCGAAGCCGTCCTCCCATGTTCAGGTGATAGAAATTGTTGTATTAAGGTTTTTTTACACATACAATCAATTGTAATCCCTGTACATTCCTTATGACTAATGGTCTCTTTTGTAGGCTGGAAAGAGGTCAGGTGCACATGATCCTCCTGGGTTTCTGTTTTTATGTGGATCTCTATTAAAGCTTATTTTATATTCACCTCTGGATTGGCAGTGTCAGAATGTTTTCTACTTTTATATCAACTATTATTATTATTTAATATTATTATGGAACCATTTATTCCATGGAGCTTTACATGTGAAAAGGGCATACATAGAAAAGTACAATAATAAGGAGCAATACAAGGCACAGACAGGTACAGGAGAGGGAGAAACCTGCCTGCGAGGGCTCAGAGTCTACAAGAGATGGCTGAGGATACAGTATGTGAGGAGCTAGGATCCTGTCCATGAGTGCTCACAGTCTACAAGGGATTGGTGAGGATACAGAACTGTAGGTGAGAATAGAGGACCCTGCCCATGAGGGCTCACAGTCTACAAGGGATGAGTGAGTTAAGATACAATAGATAGGGAGAGTGGATGTTACCCACGAGAGCTCACAGTCTACAAGGGATGGGTGAGGATACAGTAGGTGAGAGGGGAGGACCCTGCCCACAAAGGCTCATAGTCTACAAGGGATGAGTGAAGGTACAGTAGGTGAGGAGAGAGGACTCTGCCCATAAGGGCTCACAGTCTACAAGGGATGGGTGAGGATTCAGTAGGTGAAGAGAGAGGACCATGCCTGCGAGGGCTCATAGTCTACAAGGGATGAGTGAGGATACAGTAGGTAGGGAGAGAGGACCCCACCAGCAAGGGCTCACAGTCAATTTATCCTTTGGATGGAGCATACCAGTAGTGGCCAGATCAAGTCCTCAAGATCTACTAACAGAGCATGTTCTTCAGTTCCCAGACTGAGATCATTAGCAATGTTCTCTAATATAAGTTTCTTTTTTTGAAAATTACCTAGGGGCAAGTCGGTCATTTGCCTTAGAGGTCAGGTGCTGCACATTTCCCCATTAAGGCCAGTGATTGACCGCAGGAATCACATAAATTACGGACTCAATATCAACAGCACAATAATGTGAAGATCCACTAGAGTGGCAGATTATATTTTTTCCCTTGTACAATTCAAAGAAAAATCCTAGAAAACCCCTTTAACAAAACTGTGGCCCTCAACATAGTGAGCAAACCCAAGTGAAGATTGTGACCTGAGAATCACTGGTCCCAAAGGAAGACCACACATTGTCAATCAAGCACCGAAGACTGAAGACTTACCACCGGTTACAGAAGACCATATATTGCCTTTAAAAGAAGACCAGAGTGAGCCGGGCTGTTGCTTCTCATCCAGGCGTATTTTAGTAAATGATGCCTAAGGCCACAACAGCGAGGGAGGCTGGCGTGTTAAGTGAGGGAAGTTACACTAATTTGGCCTTGCAACCTAGCGGGTTGTGATGCAACTTCCTTCACAGACTGTGTGCTGTTTAGTATTCTTTAGATAGTTGCTGACAGTGGTGCAAAGAGAAGTGACACTGATGTTTCCCTGGGAGAGGGAATAAGGGTTAAGATAATGTTGACGGGGACTGTTGTTGTTTAGTAATAGAATAGCTTGAAAATCACATTGTGTTCCTACCCTGTACATTGCCGAATTTCTTATTATAATATAATTTGTTGATTTGCCATCCTCTGTGCCATTCTATTGTCTTACACGTATGGCACTATCCCTCTATTTGTGTCAAAGAAGCACCTGTTATCAGGTTACCACTGAGTCAGCCTTCTTTGGGCTGTTGCATCTGCGTAACCTGTTTAAATAAACTTCAGAGAACAGCTGGTGATACCATATACCTTCTGCTCCTAGGATTACCAGTATTGTCAAAATTTAAAAAAAGTTACCGTACATTCGCTTGAATCTGGCTCCTTATTTCGGTTCTCGATAAATTTATTCGATGAGAATCAAAGTTTCCATCTAAAAATATGTTTATAATGTACTGAGGTCTTTCGTAATTCAAGAGAATAACAATTGAAGGAATAGGAAAAAATAATATAATACTCACTCCACCCTGGTTCTTACCTGTCCGGTCATGTAGCTCCTTCCGGCTCCAGTCACTCTACAAGGCTTTTCTTGTGCCTCCGGTGCTGACTATGCCTCCCAACGTCATGATGTATATTGCCCTAGAAGTAACGACATTGTGAGGCCTAACCTGCTCCGGAAGGGGCGGTGCATTGGAGCTTGGTGAGAGCTGTTGAGAGGTGAGTATTATAGTAATTTCTTTTGAGTAGGGGTGAATCCGGGCACCAACACACATGTAAAACTTGTACCTTTATGTAGACCGGACAGGTTTAATACCTTGATTGCTGAAGGAAGCCCTGACTGGCGTTGCACGTCTCGAGATGAAGCAGTAGCAATACAGCTGATGGAAACCATAGACGGCACTCACCGGTCTTCTTACTCAGAGTAGACTTTTATTCAGTTGTGGGGGTTACATCGGTTGCAAGGAGGGGGTGTTTGGAGGCGGACTACGGCTTCACCTTTTCGTGATTCTTTTACCCATTGTAGCCCCCATTTTTCTACACTTGAGGGAAGCGAGTATAAAATTAGGATGAAAATTTGAAACAAGTTGAATATAGATTGATTGGCTCATCTCTAGTCAACAGCTATAAACCTTCCTGACTGCCTCATATTCATGCACACTGAGGTCATCTGAGATCACTTGTGTTTTCGATTGAGAAAGGAAAATAAGCCACTGCCCGGAAACTCTACCAGCTGCTTATACCACGCCGGTTTTTTCGCTTCCTGTACACCGTTGTGATGCATAACTTGTATGCTTCAATTTGTCTTATTATGTTATGGTTGGTGTGAAATTTTTCTGCACATTTTTGAACATTCCTCTTTAGCTTTCGAAGGATATCACATATTGTTTGTTGATTTTCTGAAGAGCCCTTGATCTCACCTAGCTGATACTCGTTGTGACTGCCTATAGGATATTGGTTACAGCTATCGTCTCTTCAAGCTTTATACCTATAATGAAGACATGCCACACATATTTACCTGCGTTACATGACCCAACATGTCTCCTTTAGCAGGCATGAAAAACAATAGGCACTTGGAATCTGGATTGTGCTGGGTGCACACATTGTGTATTTGGGAATGTGTAAATTCCACGAAAAGTTGGAACAAACAAAGACAAACTGTGAAAGGTGTTAACACTTTTGCTACCAGTTCTATGCTCTTCTTTTAAACTTGTTGCTATATTATTATATTCATAATCCCCAGTAATGAATGGGCTGAGGAGAGTTTTCATAGTGAATCGAAGTGTGTTTGTAATATCCAAACTGTTCTTATATTTCTCGGTAGAGTTAAAGGGGTTGTTTAACACACTGGGTGACACAGGCAGAAAAGGCCCCTGTGCAAGAACAAAATATGGGCCCTTTGCAGCCCAAGAGCTCCTAAAAATGCAAAAATGCACCAGGTTTGGAGGTAGAAATGGACCCCCTTACCTCTGACCTCTTACCTCTAGGGTCCCTGTGCGACTGCACAAGTTGCACCAATGGTATGTCTGGCCCTGCTCTTTATGTGTTATCTGGAATGCACCCCTCAACAGCCCCCCAGCTATTAGCTTGACAAGGAGGCAATGATTCCTGTATGTGCCCTACATGTTGGCATACCCACTGATGCCAGTGACCAGGTGCAGTGGATTCATGGCACATCATCAAAAACAGTAGGAGAAAAGTTGGAAGATTGAACAAGTGAGAATAGTTTTTTATCATTTGGTAACTTTTCATATTGATTCCAAAATCTAAATAACCCCTTTAAAGTTGACCTGTTAACAGATTAAAAGTGATGATTTTTTTATTCTTTATTTTGTTCTCGGCGATCCCCTGAGAATTCTATTCCATATTTTATTTTTTTTACATTCACCACATGGTTCCAAGGATATGACCTTTTTTTATTTAGTTTTTTTTTAACAAAGGGCCATGGCCCACTGAGTAATTATGCAAAGAAACCTGAAGACACACCCAAGAGGATCCTGTGAGCACTACCCCCTAGTTAAAGACCAAAAAAATGAGAACTTAATAAAAAGGCCCATATCTCGGGATCTAGATGGTGGATTTAAGCAAAGTCAGAATAAAATTAGTCAAAAAGAAGGCCAATTTTGACCTAGTGACAGAACCTCTTTAAGGCTTGTGGTTGATGATTTGACCAGACGAAAGCTCAAAAATGTTTATCTCCAGTCCTAATTGAAGTAGGAAGATAAGCTCTGGAAAACAAACTGCTGTGCAAGCACATCAACATCCGTGGCAACTGGGGACACAACTTGGGACGGTATCATTTGCATAGCTGCAGCCATTTGTAGGTTTATGGCGATTAGATAGGAGTGTGCTTATTGCGATATCAAGGGGAAGCAATACCACTAATATTCAGAGTTTTTTGCAATGCACATCTTGTACCTTTACAGAATATTGCATAGTGTGACGCCCCGCCAAGTAGGTGTCACAGAGGGGTACTGCACCCGTAAAAGAGGTGCAGATACTCCAGCTGCAGTTGGACCTAGGACGGTGGGTGGAACCCTATCCCAGCACTCCCACACTAGCTTACATGGTGGGAGGTTACCCAGGAGGGAATAAAAACACCTCTAGGGGGAATAAGGAGGTCTTTGGCTTTTGGTCTTTGCCTCTAAGTGTTGCTGCTAGGTCACTCGGCAGAGTGACCAGGGAGAGATGGAAAAAAAAGAGAGAGTTTAAGAAAGCTTTTCCAGGAGAGCAGCGGGTCTGAGAAAGAGGGCCGTCAGCAGGTCACCCAGACAGCTTACCAGGCACCGGAGCCCGCACCTGTGGGATACTTTAGGACCACAGAGAATCCAGAGTCCCGTGGAGTATTCAATCCTCCCGGGCACCAGTGTGGACCGAAAGAGGGTACCAGGCACCGCCAAAGGAACGAGCGTCAGCCAGTAGAGGGTTACCTGACGGCCGCGAAGGTGAGAGAAGGAAGGAGGTCAGGCTGATTCCAAGTCACCAGACTTCATAACTTAACTGGAAAGCAGGAAAGGAACAGACGGGGTTAGAGCACGAAGGCACACACTGAGGGTTCCACAATACCACCTAGGATCTGCCTGCAGCCACCCGTTAAGCTACCTGTCCTCATACCATAAGGAGTGCTGAACTGTAATTTTGCATGAACTTGCTCCCCATACAGGAACGCTGCCCCGGAGGTCCAGTCCTACCTGTGGAGGACTTCACCAACTTGCCGCAGTACCAACCACCTCAGGCGGACTGTGGCAGCGCTGGTGGCACATCACCAGGAATTACAGGTGGCGTCACGACAAACTGTATATAATCCCCTGTAAATATGCCCCTTTTCAAAAAAATAGTCCCCAGGACACGGGATCAGGCGCGGCCACCACTCCCCATGACAACAGGAGCGTTAACCCTTGCAGCCTGATACCCGAGTACCCCAAAGCCTGGGGCTTGACAATAGCATTATTTGTGTGCTGCTCCTTGCTATTCCTCCTATAATTGCCAACTTTTATCCTACTGTAAATAAAACTGTTAATTGATTCAACCTCATCTTTTGTGAGTGTATACGGAGCATGGATAAGAGTTTCCCAAGTCAACCCCTGGCATAAAAGGAAGACCCTTTTCCGCTTACCTAGACCTCCTAGCAAGATACACATGCAGGCACTGTACTATATTGAAATGAGAACTCCCGTATACCTTGCCAACGGAGGCAGCTGTTACATCTATATTAAAGGGACACTGTCAGGTCATTTTTCAGTATGATATTAATATTACCCTTGAATAGTGCCTGGGCAGACCTTTTAAAAACATGTAAAATTATTATTGTACTTTTTATAGTTTCCATACTATAAACATTTTCACACTCTTCAGGGATCTGCTGCATTAGTCCTCCTCATTATATTCACAGCCTAATAGTCCGGCTGAATAAGTGTTATTTAAATATCCATGCCCACCCAAGCTGGTGTTCTGTCCCTCCCCTATCTGCTCTGTGCTGGGAGGGGGAAAGTGTTTTGTCTTGCGCTGTGTGCTATCTGTAAGATTTCTATTATAGGAAAGTTGATTTTCCTGTAGACATGTAATGTGTGTATCTACTGAGCAAATGATCAAATGTTATAATCACATATAAATATTTCAGACTGCACACATTGCACACATGCCTCAGATACATACAATGACATGAAGAACTGCAGCTAAGAGCACACACCTCCTCCCTCCTACTTTCTGCTCTGCATTGAGTCACACGGTATACAGATCAGAGAGGAGGGCAGGGCGGTGTAATGATGCAAAGGGAGCAGAGACAGAAGGATACAGGCCCCCCTCTCAATGTGAATGACTTCCAGTGAACCTTGCTTCTGTGCAGTGTAGTGATGCATGAATATTCATACCTTGGGGAGTGGGTAGCAGAGAACTAAGTGATCACTCAATGTGATTGACAGATGGAATTAATATTATATTTTGAAGTTTACAGATGATAGGAGTGAAATACAAATAAGCGAAATACATGAATAGAGAGAGCTTAGAGAAAGGAATTAGAAAATTATAGCAGTTACATATGAATTTTTGACCTGAAAGATTACCTTTAATCAATATATAAGTAATATTTTGAAATTTGAAAGACAATTCAAGTATTCTATGCAGTCAGATTTTTCCTGGTTTTTACTTGACTGATTTATGGATGTAATCAAAAGCAAAGATGTGTTCATTCTCTATAAAAAGATGTATGGAGGAGCAGAGGGGCATAGATTAGAGAAGCAACAGGCCTGTGTGCAGGGCCGGTTTTAGACCAAGTGGGGCCCTAGGCGAGATTGAGAGTGGGGCCCCAAACTATGAAATAAAAATAGTACCCGTACAGTTGTATACAGTATATACAGCAGCCCCAGTGGTATATACAGGCCCCAGCAGTATTACAGCAGCCTCCCCAGTGGTATACACAGGCCCCAGCAGTATTACAGCAGCCTCCCCAGTGGTATATACAGGCCCCAGCAGTATATACAGCAGCCCCAGTGGTATACAGCAGCCTCCCCAGTTGTATATACAGGCCCCAGCAGTATATACTGCAGCCCCAGTGGTATACAGCAGCCTCCCCAGTGGTATATACAGGCCCCCAGCAGTATTACAGCAGCCCCAGTGGTATACAGCAGCCTCCCCAGTGCTATATACAGGCCCCAGCAGTATTACAGCAGCCTCCCCAGTTGTATATACAGGCCCCAGCAGTATATACAGCAGCCCCAGTGGTATACAGCAGCCTCCCCAGTGGTATATACAGGCCCCAGCAGTATATACAGCAGCCCCAGTGGTGGTGTATACAGGCAGCCCCAGTGGTGGTGTATACAGGCAGCCCCAGTCAGTGGTGGTGTATACAGGGCCCCAGTGGTGGTGTATACAGGGCCCCAGTGGTGGTGTATACAGGGCCCCAGTCAGTGGTGATGTATACAGGGCCCCAGTGGTGGTGCATAAAGGGGCCACAGTGGTAGTGTATACAGGGCCCCAGTCAGAGGTCGTGTATACAGGGCCCACTGGTGGTGTATACAGGGGCCCCACTGGTGGTGTTGTATACAGGGGCCCCACTGGTGGTGTTGTATACAGGGCCCCAGTCAGTGGTGGTGTATACAGGGCCCACTGGTGGTGTATACAGGGGCCCCACTGGTGGTGTTGTATACAGGGGCCCCACTGGTGGTGTTGTATACAGGGGCCCCACTGGTGGTGTTGTATACAGGGGCCCCACTGGTGGTGTTGTACACAGGGGCCCCACTGGTGGTGTTGTACACAGGGGCCCCACTGGTGATGTTGTACACATGGGCCCCACTGGTGGTGTTGTACACAGGGGCCCCACTGGTGGCGTTGTACACAGGGGCCCCACTGGTGGTGTTGTACACAGGGGCCCTACTGGTGGTGTTGTATACAGGGCCCCCCCCCTCCCCGCCCCTGTAAAAGAATACAGAGATCATGATACTTACTCCCTGCCGCTTGCAGCGCTCTGCACCGCGCTCCGACTTCTTCCTGGTTCCTGTGACGACACATCGCCTGCGGCTGCGCCCGGCGCCGGTCACCAGGAAGAAGCTGGAGGCGGAGCGCGGTGCAGAGCGCTGCAAGCGGCTGCGGTGCTCCCGCGCAGCGGCGCCGGCTATAGTCCGGCCGGGCCAGGGGGCCCTCTGAAACTTGGGGGCCCTAGGCAAATGCCTAGGCTGCCTGCCCCTAACGCCGGCCCTGCCTGTGTGTGTACTAAGCGCCAAGAGTGGGACCGGGGCATCAAAAAACCACCTTGTCTTTATATTTACCAGTAGAGATGCAAATTGACTGAAAGGCTAGTTACTGCAGGGTGGGAAAAGCTCATTTGGTGCTCAAGGCATCTCTTTTGCTGTGTGACTTGAAGCAAATAACCTATCAGTCAAGTAGGAGAAGGCAACGCTGAGTGGGGAAAAAAAGCTGGAGTGACATAAGCTTCAGAAGTGCTTTCAAAAGTGCAAAGCACTTGAACCTTATTTGCATGTTGATGCATCCAAGTTCAGATGTCATGTTAATAGCAAAACAGATGGTTAGCTAAAGGTAACATAGTTTTTAAAGAGAACCTGTGACCCCCTGCTGCATGGCAATCTAAATGCAGCATTGAATGCAGCATGTCTGCTACATTCAGGAAAGGAGTCCCCCATGTGTCTGTGTGCTGTGTACCCCGAGATATAACCTATGTAAAACTTACAGTTAGAAGCAATGGAGGCAGTCACTGTGGCTGGAGGGAGCTTTATTGACTGTGGCCATTTCATCCCCCACTGCCTCTGTGTGACTGCCTCTGTGTGATGATGTTTAAGCTTTGTCAGGGCAGGAATCTGGAGCTGACGTCAGGACAAATGATTTGCATGCTGTGTGTGACAGAGAGGAGGAGGGCAGAGCCTGCACTGCAGAAGCAGCACAGGGAGGCAGGGCCAGAGATGAATCTTATTACAATATCACGCCCATTGGGATAAAGGAGGCAAACCAACATGCCCAGGGGGACTATTGCATATAGCCCCCACTTCATTATCACCCTAATGAGTAAGTATAAAAACGCTTTTTACAACATTGAAAGCAATCATTTAGCAGAGAGAGGGATAGTTATAATGGTAATAGGAAGGTGCAGGGACATGTATTGATAGGTTAGGTGGCTTTTAGGAGGTGACTGGTTCCCTTTAAGATTGAAGGAAGACTTTAAGTCCATCTAGTTCAACCCATAGCCTAACATGTTGATCCAGAGGAAGGCAAAAAAATCCCATGTGGCAACACTAAGCTCCACATTGGGGGAAAAAATTCCTTCCTGACTCCAGATATGGCAATCAGACTAGTTCCCTGGATCAACGCCCTATCAAAGAATCTAGTATACATATGTATGATGGGACTTGACTTTGCAAGAGATACATGGGCATATAAATAGTTTGGGTGAATAGTGCTAATTCTGCTAACAAAATTACAAGTTATTAAATTTAATATTAAAATTCACATCTAGATATTGGTTGGAGAAGTTGCTAACATGTTCCCTATAAATCCTACAGAACACACAAATGCCTCTGTCCAACCAAGATAACACAAGAGGAGGCCTGTTTTCTGCTTCTCACTGAATTACTGAAAATCTGCGGATGGCATAATGGGAAATGATAATTCAGGTAAATGAGCCATACATGGTGTCCCCAGCTCTATGTGTATAAGCAGGAAAAGCAGAAGCACACATGATTGCCGCTGCACCTTGGATCCGTCCTATTCCTAGTAATGCCAGAAGTCTAAGAAGTATTGATCATTATCTATATCTAAACAAGGGAGTTTCCTGGATACACATTGCGAGGTCCCATGGTAATTCAGTCATTTGTATTCTCAATACAGAACGCACCGAGGTCAGGTATCTACTCTATAATTGCCAAAGGCACGTTTGTGTCGGACCCCGACACGCCGTGGCTTTGTCACTATGTGACGTCACCACGGCGAAGCATTGGCCGCGTAGCGGCCAATGCGAGTCGCTGGCCTGCGCGAGCAATGGCCGCGAGGCCATTGCTCGCGCAGCCTGAGTAGGAGCACACATTCCCCTATACACAGTATACCCCTCAGGACCGGAGCGGAGTCGGCGGTCACCACCCGGAGGGCAGAGTGACGAGCAGCAGCAGCCGGGAGAGCGGCGCCCCCATGTCCCGGGGGCGGAGGACGGGGACGAGGCGCTCTGCTCCCGGGGGCGGAGGACCGGACGAGGCGCTGTACTCTCTGGGCCGGGCTGCTGTGTGAGGCGGCGGGTGCAGGCCCGGCTCCCGGTCACTGTCTCCGGTGAGGCTGGGAACTCTGCCCCAGAGAGGGAGGAGGAAGGGAACAGGAGGTGCCGGCACCCAGAGCACCCCGAGAGCAGGAGCCATCCTGAGCTGTGCACACCGTCCTGCTCACTGATGAGGAAGCAGCTGGGAGAAAGCACAGACCGCATCCTCCATACTTCACAGCGTCCGCTCCTCTCTGCAGTGCTGGCACCGGCCCAGGGACCTTATACTGAGGTGATGGAGAGGATGCTGGCGATGGAAGTAAGTATTTCGCCACCACTCTGCCCCCCCCCGGCCTCCACTGACCACTCTGCCCCCCCCCCTGCCTCTGCTGACCACTCTGTCCCCCTTGATCTCCGCTGACCACTTTGCCCCCCTGGCCGCCGCTGACCACTCTGCCCCCTCTTCCCTCCACTGACCACTCTGCCCCCCCTTCCCTCCACTGACCACTCTGCCCCCCCACCCTCCGGTGACCACTCTGCCCCCCCAGCCTCCGCTGATCACCCTGCCCCCGACCCTCGCTGACCACTCTGCCCCCCCTTGGGTCTACGCTGACCACTCTGCCCCCCCCCGTTCTCTGCTGACCACTCTGCCTTCCGTCCTCCACTGATAAACTCTGCCCTCCGTCCTTCGCTGACCATTCTGCCCTCCGTCCTCCGCTGACCACTGAGCCACTGTACAGTGCTGACCACTGAGCCACCGTGCAGTGCTGACCACTGAGCCACTGTGCAGTGCTGACCACTTAGCCACCGTACAGTGCTGACCACTGAGCCACCGTACAGTGCTGACCACTGAGCCACCGTACAGTGCTGACCACTGAGCCACCGTACAGTGCTGACCACTGAGCCACCGTACAGTGCTGACCACTGAGCCACCGTACAGTGCTGACCACTGAGCCACCGTACAATGCTGACCACTGAACCACCGTACAGTGCTGACCACTGAACCACCGTACAGTGCTGACCACTGAGCCACCGTACAGTGCTGACCACTGAGCCACCGTACAGTGCTGACCACTGAGCCACCATATACAGTGCTAACCACTGAGCCACCATATACAGTGCTAACCACTGAGCCACTGTACAGTGCTGACCACAGCCACCGTACAGTGCTGACCACTGAGCCATCGTAGAGTGCTGACCACTGATCCACCATATACAGTGCTAACCACTGAGCCACCGTACAGTGCTGACCACTGAGACACTGTACAGTGCTAACCACTGAGCCACAATATACAGTGCTAACCACTGAGCCACCATATACAGTGCTAACCACTGAGCCACCATATACAGTGCTAACCACTGAGCCACCGTACAGTGCTAACCACTGAGCCACCATACAGTGCTAACCACTGAGCCACCGTACAGTGCTAACCACTGAGCCACCGTACAGTGCTAACTACTGAGCCACTATAAATCTAATTTATAATTGCCTTAGCGCACTTCCGGCATTTTCGGGTCAACTTCCGTTGTCGTGGACGTGGCTGCCGCAAGGCAGCCACGCCACACACGAAGCAGTGGCCGCGTAGCGGCCATTCCATTGCGAGCCGTAGCATATGCGCGAGCAATGGCCGCGAGGCCATTGCGAGCCGTTGCCTGATGCCTCTGTGCCTCTATCATACTTACCAGCAGATTGCACCCGCCTACGTCTTCCTGCATGTTCCTCTGTCCTCCATCTTCCGCCCGCTATCTTCTATGTCGCCGCCCCGTACATATTGAAACCAAGATGGCGGCCGGGAAGTATCACGAGAGTTCCGGCTCCATCTTGGTTTCGCCCTGTTCACAGTGGCGACATGCAAGATGGCGATGGAAGTAAGTATTTCGCCGCCACTCTGCCCCCCCTGGCCTCCACTGACCACTCTTCCCCCCTCCCCCCCCCCTCTGCTGACCACTCTGTCCCCCTTGATCTCCGCTGACCACTCTGCCCCCCCTTCGGCCTCCGCTGACCACTCTGCCTCCCCCCGTTCTCTGCTGACCACTCTGCCTTCCGTCCTCCGCTGATAAACTCTGCCCTCCGTCCTCTGCTCACCACTCTGCCCTCCGTCCTCCGCTGACCACTCTGCCCTCTGTCCTCCGCTGACCACTGAGCCACCGTGCAGTGCTGACCACTGAGCCACCGTACAGTGCTGACCACTGAGCCACCATATACAGTGCTAACCACTGAGCCACCATATACAGTGCTAACCACTGAGCCACTGTACAGTGCTGACCACAGCCACCGTACAGTGCTGACCACTGAGCCATCGTAGAGTGCTGACCACTGATCCACCATATACAGTGCTAACCACTGAGCCACCGTACAGTGCTGACCACTGAGACACTGTACAGTGCTAACCACTGAGCCACAATATACAGTGCAAACCACTGAGCCACCATATACAGTGCTAACCACTGAGCCACCATATACAGTGCTAACCACTGAGCCACCGTACAGTGCTAACCACTGAGCCACCATACAGTGCTAACCACTGAGCCACCGTACAGTGCTAACCACTGAGCCACCGTACAGTGCTAACTACTGAGCCACTATAAATCTAATTTATAATTGCCTTAGCGCACTTCCGGCATTTTCGGGTCAACTTCCGTTGTCGTGGACGTGGCTGCCGCAAGGCAGCCACGCCACACACGAAGCAGTGGCCGCGTAGCGGCCATTTGCGAGCCGTAGCAATGCGCGAGCAATGGCCGCGAGGCCATTGCGAGCCGTTGCCTGATGCCTCTGTGCCTCTATCATACTTACCAGCAGATTGCACCCGCCTACGTCTTCCTGCATGTTCCTCTGTCCTCCATCTTCCGCCCGCTATCTTCTATGTCGCCGCCCCGTACATATTGAAACCAAGATGGCGGCCGGGAAGTATCACGAGAGTTCCCGGCCTCCATCTTGGTTTCGCCCTGTTCACAGTGGCGACATGCAAGATGGCGATGGAAGTAAGTATTTCGCCGCCACTCTGCCCCCCCCTGGCCTCCACTGACCACTCTTCCCCCCCTCCCCCCCGCCTCTGCTGACCACTCTGTCCCCCTTGATCTCCGCTGACCACTCTGCCCCCCCTTCGGCCTCGCTGACCACTCTGCCTCCCCCCGTTCTCTGCTGACCACTCTGCCTTCCGTCCTCCGCTGATAAACTCTGCCCTCCGTCCTCTGCTCACCACTCTGCCCTCCGTCCTCCGCTGACCACTCTGCCCTCTGTCCTCCGCTGACCACTGAGCCACCGTGCAGTGCTGACCACTGAGCCACCGTACAGTGCTGACCACTGAGCCACCATACAGTGCTAACCACTGAGCCACCATACAGTGCTAACCACTGAGCCACCGTACAGTGCTGACCACTAGCCACCGTACAGTGCTGACCACTGAGCCATCCGTAGAGTGCTGACCACTGAGCCACCATATACAGTGCTAACCACTGAGCCACCTACATGCTGACCACTGAGACACTGTACAGTGCTGAACCACTGAGCCACAATTACAGTGCTGAACCACTGAGCCACCATTACAGTGCTACCACTGAGCCACCGTATACAGTGCTACCACTGAGCCACCGTACAGTGCTGAAACCCCTGAGCCACTAAGTGCTGACCACTGAGCCACCGTGCAGTGCTAACCACTGAGCCACCGTACAGTGCTAGACTACTGAGCCACTTACATCATTTACATTGCCAGCCACTTCCGCATTTCTCAACCGTGTCGGGACGTGCTGCACGCAAGCAGCCACGCCACACACGAAGCCCTGGCCCGTAGGTGCTACCACTGAGCCACAATCGCAGCAGGCAACCATGAGCCAGCCATTGCGACCGTGCCTGACCTCTGAGCCTCTACATACTTACCATGATGCCACCCGCCTACGCTTCCTGCATGTCCTCGTCCTCCACCCGCCCGCTACATTCTATGCGCCCCCATCGTACATATTGAAACCAAGATGACAGGCCTGGAATATCACTGAGCCCGGCACTCCATGGTCGCCCTGTTCACAGTGGCCACACTGCAGAATCATGGAAGTAAATTCGCCCACTGCCCCCACCCTGGCCACCACTGTACCACTCTTACCCCCTTCCCCCCACCGCTCTGCTAACCACTCTGTCCCCACATCTCCGCTACCACCACATCTGCCCCCACTTCCAGGCCCCGTGACCACTCTGCTCCTCCCCCGTTCTCTGCTGACCACTCTGCCTCCGTCCCTGCTTAAACTCTGCCCCACGTTGCTAACCACTCTGACCCCTCCTCGCTGACCCACTGCCCCTGTCTCAGCTGACCACTGAGCCACCGTGCAGTGCTGACCACTGCAGCTCAACACGTGCAAGTGCTGACCACTGAGCCACCGTACAGTGCTGACCACTGAGCCACCGTACAGTGCTGACCACTGAGCCACCGTACAGTGCTGACCACTGAGCCACCGTACAGTGCTGACCACTGAGCCACCGTAGAGTGCTGACCACTGAGCCACCATATACAGTGCTAACCACTGAGCCACCATACACACTGCTAACCACTGAGCCACTGTACAGTGCTGACCACTGAGCCACCGTGCAGTGCTGACCACTGAGCCACCGTACAGTGCTGACCACTGAGCCACCGTACAGTGCTGACCACTGAGCCACCGTACAGTGCTGACCACTGAGCCATCGTAGAGTGCTGACCACTGAGCCACCGTGCAGTGCTGACCACTGAGCCACCGTACAGTGCTGACCACTGAGCCACCGTACAGTGCTGACCACTGAGCCACCGTACAGTGCTGACCACTGAGCCACCGTACAGTGCTGACCACTGAGCCACCGTAGAGTGCTGACCACTGAGCCACCATATACAGTGCTAACCACTGAGCCACCATACACACTGCTAACCACTGAGCCACTGTACAGTGCTGACCACTGAGCCACCGTGCAGTGCTGACCACTGAGCCACCGTACAGTGCTGACCACTGAGCCACCGTACAGTGCTGACCACTGAGCCACCGTACAGTGCTAACCACTGAGCCACCATATACAGTGCTAAACACTGAGCCACCGTACAGTGCTAACCACTGAGCCACCATACAGGGCTAACCACTGAGCCACCGTACAGTGCTAACCACTCAGCCACCGTACAGTGCTAACCACTGAGCCATCGTACAGTGCTAACCACTGAGCCACCGTACAGTGCTAACCACTGAGCCACCATAAAGTGCTAACCACTGACTCACCGTATACAGTCTTAAACACTCAGCCGCCATACAGTGCTAATCACTCAGCCACCTTATACAGTGCTAACCACTGAACCACCATACTGTGCTAACCACTAAGCCACCGTACAATGCTAACCACTGAGCCACCATACTGTCCTAACTACTGAGCCACCGTGCAGTGCTAAACACTGAGCCACCATACAGTGCTAACCACTGAGCCACCATACAGTGCTAACCACTGAGCCACTGTACAGTGCTAACCACTGAGCCACTGTACAGTGCTAACCACTGAGCCAGCATACAGTGCTAACCACTGAGCCACCATAAAGTGCTAACCACTGACTCACCGTATACAATGTTAAACACTCAGCCACCATACAGTGCTAATCATTCAGCCACCTTATACAGTGCTAACCACTGAGCCACCTTATACAGTGCTAAACACTGACCCACCATACTGTGCTAACCAATGAGCCTCCATATAGTGCTAACCACTGAGCGGCCGTATACTGTGCTAACCACTGAGTCACCCATACTTTGCTAAACACTAAGCCACCGTGCAGTGCTAACCACTGAGCCACCGCGCTGTGCTAACCACTGAACCACCATACTGTGCTAACCACTAAGCCACCGTACAATGCTAACCACTGAGCCACCATACTGTCCTAACTACTGAGCCACCGTGCAGTGCTAAACATTGATCCACCATACAGTGCTAACCACTGAGCCACTGTACAGTGCTAACCACTGAGCTAGCATACAGTGCTAACCACTGAGCCACCATATACAGTGCCAACCACTGAGGCACCATACAGTGCTAATCATAACATTTTCAAATAATCCCCATAGAAAGTATAGGGGGACTTGCGGCAGGTGCGGCAAGTGCGGTTTTGCACTTGCGGCAGGTGCGGCCGCGAAAAAAAACCGCGGTCAGCCGTGGTTTATTTCGCGGCCGCACCTTCCGCAAGTGCAAAACCGCACTTGCCGCACCTGCCGCAAGTCCCCCTATACTTTCTATGGGGATTATTTGAAAATGTTAAAAAAAATTAAAAAATATTCTAGACACCCGATGCATTTGCATCGGGCTCACAGCTAGTCACTAATAATTTGCTAAAGCCACGTTCAGACATTCAGTATTTGGTGAGTTTTTTACCTCAGTATTTGTAGCCTAAACCAGCAGTGGGTGATAAATACAGAAGTGGAGACGTGTTTCTATTATACTTTTCCTCTCATTGTTCCACTCCTGGTTTTGGCTTATGTTTTGAATACTAATGTATTGTTGTTGCGTTGCTCCTGAAAATGGTGCAAAAAGTCACAACTCTGTGGAGCATCTATGTCATATTCTGCAGCGCTGTACAGAGATATTCATCATATCCAAGGACTTTATGAGTTACCGTATATTTCAAACTATAACATGCACTTTTTCCCAAAATGCTTTGGGGGGGTGCGTCTTGTATTCCAGATGTACCAGGTTGTGCCTGTAGGGAGGGTGTCAGTGGAGAAGGTGCGGGTCACAGGAGGCATGAGCAGAGTCATAGGAGGCAGGAGCCGGCGCTGGGGCAAACACGTGTGCTCGCTTTTAAACAGAATAAATATTCACTGCTTCCCACTACAATAATACTGGCCACCTCTCACTTCTGAAGCCCATGCTGAGAGGGGGAGGGCACTATTATGAGCATGAGGAGTAGTGAATATTTGTTCACTTTAATAGTGGCACTCGTGATCACCCAGTCACTGGCTTACTGCAGCTGTTGGGTGATCTTATGTGTTTGCTATTAAAGAGAATGAATATTCACTGCTCCCCACAACCATTATCCCAGGCATGGGGAGCAGAGAATATCCTGTCAGCTAACGTTGATATAAGTGGGTTCGCATGATAGTGACGTCATGCACTGCACTACTCACACACTGAAGTTAGTTGCCGGCATTGGAGGAGGGCATAGCACATTGAGGGACTAGAGGATAAGTGAGTAGAATTCACTCAGTCACTGAGGGCTCCTTGAGGTACTTAAAGAACAAAGCTGACCCCACTGATCGAATGTCGGACTGCTCTGCCTCCATGTCCTGCAATCCGGCAGCAGGTTCAACTGAGTTCATGGCATGTGAAACTAGTGCTATGAACTCAGTTGAACCTGATACTGGATAGCCAGACTGCTGTTCCGCCATGTCTCGCAAACCGCCAGCAAAGTTACTTGTATTCTTTGACTGCCACAGGGAGCCCTCAGTGATTCAGAGAGTGACGTCACTGCTCCTCGCGGCAGTCAGTGTGATCCCAAGAGACTGCAGCAGTAGGATGTTTGTTCCATTGCTGCAGTCTCTGGATGTAGCAGAGCCAGGATCAAGTGTTTTGCAGATTGATATCTAATCACTGTGGATTACTGTTGGAGGGAATGTTTGGCATTAATAAAGGGGAAAATGAGGGTTGTCTGTAAGTTTTATTGAAAAAAAAAGATTTTCTCTTTATTGTGTTTTTTAAATATTTACTCACAGGATTGATAATGATTGGGTCTCATAGATGCCTGAACATTATCAATCTGGGCTTAATGACAGCTGTCAATATTCTCAGCTGTCATTAACCCTTGTTATCACCCTGATGCCACCGCACCAGGGCATCAGGAAAAGTCGGGTAAAGGTCCAGGAATTGGTGATTCTAATGAATGCACCAATTTCTGGGGCAACTGGGGGTTGCTAATTCTGTAGCCTGGGGGGCCCAATAACTATGGGCCTCCAAACGCTGAGAATATCAGTCTCCAGATGCCTGGTTTTTACCAAGGCTGGCAATCAAAAATACAGGGTAGCCCATTATTATATTTTAATTATTTAAATAAGTAATAATAATAAAAAAATAATCAGTGGGCTTCACCCTATTATGATTTGCAGCCAAGGTAAAGCCAGGCAGCTGGTGGTGGCAGCCCGTAGCTTTTCATTTTATCTGCGCTGAGATCAAAAATACAGCGAAGCCCTATGTAAATTTTTTTTAAATTATTTATTATTTCACCCCTAATAGCAGGTAATCAATCACAGATGCTGGCACGATGGGCAAGGGGTGTAACAGCAAATCACATACACTATCACAGAGAGTGAACATCTGTGATTGGCTGTTAGAGCCATTGCAGTGAATACATCAGGAAGTTAATGAGTGGCCCGGAAGTACAAGCGCACGGACCCTGTAATGAATGCTGCTATATAATCATGGTTGTGCTAATTTTTAGTCTACACTCACACACAACGTTTTGGCCATTTTTTTTGAGGATTGGGGCCGAAACTGCACCAAGAACGGATCCTCACACAGTGCAGGCTTGTGTGTGTGAATGCTGCTGCGCTTTTACTCACCTCGCCATGCTCCCACGGTGATCTCCAGTGATGTTCTCATTCTTGGAGTCTGCAGTTTTGGGTGCCTTTAGGACCCTGCGCATGTGCCTGAGTAATGTCACTCGGTCACATGGAGCAGTGCCAGGTCCTCTCGCAGGTCCTGCAGCCTCCCGGTATGAGAGGACAACACTGGAGATCACCGTGGGAGTGCGGGGATGTGAGTAAAAGCACAGCTTTCAACAATGTCTTTTCTTGCATTAGGAAATAACAAGAGATTACAGACAGATGCCGGCGTTTGAGTCGCGGTAGGGGCCGCATCTCCACAGGTAAGCATTGGCAGTGTTAACGCGGCGCTACCATGGCGGTTTATGCTGCCAAAACCTATGTATGCAGCCTCCAGATCGAAAAGCAAAAGCCTCATAGAAGCTTGGAAGGCTATTTTGTTTGGTAAGGAGACCCATGACCGATCTCGACATTGCATTGTGCACACAGAATGTAAAATTCCTGTTGACCAGCATACATAGAGCGTTCAGGGTACGTTCACATGTTGCATATTTGCAGGTTTTTTCTGCACCAGATACCAGAATGTTGGAAGGAAAAAAAAAGCTGTGTACAATAGGCGCATTTTCACACTCATTTTGACAGCATTTTTTGTTACATTTTTCACAAATTAATTTGAAAGGGTGAAAAATGCTGCAAAAATACTGAAAGAATTAACATTCTGCACCTTGTGAAAAAAAGAGCAGCATGTGTATGTGATCTGTGAAATCTCATTGATTATGCTGGTACTGTAAAACGCTGCGTAATCACCACGTGTGAACCTAGTTGGGGTTCGTAAAGCAATAGTCAATGTCCTAGCCTTATATTACATTATTATCCAAGAAATAGGGGGAGAATATTTTAATTGATATAGAAAAATAAAGAAAACCCAATTGAAATGTTCAAAGTACGAGCAAGATGGACTTTTATACTATGAAGGCATTTGAAGGAAAAATAGGTCCATCTGTGGGTGAAACAGAGACCCCAGAGATGAAGGAAAAAGCCAACTTTTACAAGATTTGGTTGCCTTCAAGATGGATTGATGGAGCAAAATAGTTCATGTT
This sequence comes from Allobates femoralis, assembly GCA_033576535.1. NCBI lineage: Eukaryota > Metazoa > Chordata > Amphibia > Anura > Aromobatidae > Allobates > Allobates femoralis. Next base: position 38,184,736 of record JARQOC010000004.1, on the reverse strand, counting down.
ATTAGTCACAAGATGAGATTTTTATTGTTATATTGCTTTAGATGCCTCCCAATTAAGATCCCCCTGAGATATATATCTTCCCTTCAGAGAATGCCCAACCAATTTATTTGGGCTAATATGAAGCCCAGAGTGGCCATTAAACCTATGTATTATCCTTATGATTTAGGGGGAATGGGAGATCCGAATATATTAGCATATAATAGAGCAGCCATTCTAGGGGGGTCCGGAGTTGGTGGCTAGTCAACAACCCCAACAAATTGTTTCAAATAGAATCTTTCTTTGCTAACGGGGGCTCCGGACCGGTATTGGAAACTGAGACAATTAAACATAGCTTTTATACTCTGTGCCTCCCAATAATGGAGGTTAAAATATTGGAGAACGCTGACCCCAAAATTGATCAAAATTCCACTAAGGGTTCCTTTACACACAGAGATATATTGCTTGCAATTCACTGGTTGCAGTGAAATCATGGACACATTGTTACATTTGTACACAGCCACAAAATGGAGCAATGTGTCCATGATTTCAAAGCAACCAGTGAATTGCAAGCAATATATCTCTGTGTGTAAAGGTACCTTTATGGACATCTCACTAAGAGCCCTTGAATCTCACATTCCCTTTCTTAATGTTCAAAAATGGGTAGAGGCGAGAGTAAAAAATGTACAAGACTAAGGCTGGCTCCACACCATGGTGTGATCCGGTCCGGGGCTGTCCAGGATGACCCTGACAGCCCCGGACCGGATCAGCACACAGAACCGGAGGGCCAAATGTGCCCTCCGGTCCTGTGTGCAGCCGGATGCTGCTAATTGCAGCCGTAGCTGCTGATTTTACAAGACCGCGGCTAGCATGGAGCTAACCGCGGTCTTGAAACAACAGCGGCGTGCAGCCGCCAGTGTCCGGTTCCCGGATCCTCACGGTCTGGGGCAATCTGGCCCCATAGGCTCCCATGTTAGGTAGCGCCGGATTGCCCCGGCTCCGGGAGAATCCGGTCGAATCCGGGATCCGGCAAATTGGGGAGATTTTTCTCCCCGGACAATAAAATGATGCAAGCATCATTGTTGTGTCCGGGGAGAATAATCCGTATTCCCCCGGAATGTCCCGGAGTGATGAAACCGGATGGCAGAGATCCAAAACAGGTCCGGGGCTGTCTGGTTTACACCGGACAGACCCGGATCAAAAAATCTGTGGTGTGAAGCCAGCCTTAATGGACAATTTCTCGGTCATCCCCTTTGTTCAATTGACAGAAAAATTTCCAGGGCTTTGGCGTTATTTTTACCAATACCTACAACTTCAACATCTCATCTAGACCTCCCCACAATCTGTATTTTTCACTCTCCCCGTAGAACACCATATTACTAGTTATATTCTACGATCGGAATCTAATTCTAAAGAGGTTTCAATTTTATACAAAGCTCTGAATGCGATAGATTTAGTTGATAAAATACCCTACATGAAGTACTGGGAATTGGAATTAGGCATATTCCTGGAATCGGTTGATTGGAGGGTGGGTTTCGGGGAGGTACATTGTGTATCCTCATGTATAAACCATCTTGAACACTCGAAAAAGATACACCTATGATGGTATCAGTGGCCAATGAAACTAGTTCATTTTGTTCCAAATCAGTCCTCACCATTTTGGAAGGGATGTGGGGAGAAAAGTACACTGGGTCATCTGTGGTGGTTTTGTCCCATAGTCACTACATTTTGGGATGGGGTAGCCGACCTTATTAAAAGGGTTCTCATGACACATATATTATTAGACCCCAGCTTAATGGTACTTCACATTGGAATGGATAAGGTTCCTTTAGACCTTAGAGGTTCACTTACTCACATTTTAATTGCGGCTAGATTAACTCTCATAGTTACATGGAAAGATCAGAATGTAGCTACTACCAAAGAAGTGGTTGAAAGCCAACATGAATTATCTTTGGCTCAGTCCTTAGCAGCTAAGAATAGAATATCCTGCATATGGGATCCCTGGTTAGACAGTCCTATGTCCACCCCAATTCATTGAGATGTGACGAAAATTAGAAAAGTAATGGTGGGATTTCCAGCTCCTATGTGACCATGCACATGTTCAGTTTGGGTGTAATTATTGCCTCCTTGTCCAATACATTATGCTTACTGCTTAATATTCAAACATTCATAGTACATGATTTCTTGATGAAAAAGCTGAGATCACAGTGTTATTGATATATTGCACAGATATCCTCCTAGTCATGTGGTTCCGCCATCTATGTTGGCAGGTGGCTGTGTTGAATTTTGAAAACTTAATAAAAATTTATTGGATTAAATAAAAGATGAGATATTTATTAGTTCAGTGTGGCACTCTTATTTTGGATAGAGTCTGAGCTTGGTAGAGGAGCACATGGGTTCTTCTTAACATGCCCACCAGTAAATTGATGGCCCAGCACGCAATTAATGGATGGAACTGAGCTAAATGGCTCTGAACGTATTACATTGTGGCCAACGTTTACAAAATTGGTGGTTCGGAGGGTGGCTGGGTTGTCTTATGGGATGTGGGCTGCTAGGTGTAAGAAACGGGGGAAAGAGAGAATAAAAGAGGAGGGCGCAGATCGTGGTATGGTCCATCTGACTTGCAGCTTCGTGCCGAATAATTGGACCGCCCAGCCAGTAAGTCCATCAGTGGTAATTTCGGAATAAAAACATCCGGATCATGCAACGAATCAAGGACGAAGTGTCTTCAGTTTATCCAAGATTTATTCAGTATTACAAGAAAACATACAATGCGTAACATACCTGAGGAAGGCTATTTCTTTTAATATTTCAGCCGAAACGCGTTGTATGTTTTCTTGTAATACTGAATAAATCTTGGGTAAACTAAAGAAACTTCGTCCTTGATTCTGGAAGTGCTCGTTGCATGAACCGGATGTTTTTATTCCGAGATTGTGGTCATAGGGGACTTTTCCATATCATGTTTTCAGAATTACGTCCTAAAATTTAGTAGGAATTAATATCCCAGGTGGGAATTGACGCTTGATGAATGCGCGGTATGACAAAATGTCAAAAGCAACAAGTCACAGCCAGACAAAATATCCGATTGGAAGTGAGATGGAAGAACGTGATACTGTGGAAACTTCCAGATCTGCTAATGGATGCTACAAATTGCAGAAGGGAAGTTTAGTTCATGGAGAGATAAGAGTAGAAACATAAGACACACGGTGACGATGCGCTGTGAGAACCATGGACATGATTTTCTTTGTAGGGCAGGAACTGGTCACCGTGGGTCTGGTCATAGCAGAAACACCGGTCCCATGCTGATCCTCCGTGCAAAATTTGGCACATGCAGAGTATTTTAATTTACTAATTTCAACCTGTCACTCATAAGTCTAACATTTTATACTGACTTATTTTTACTGTAGGCAACACATTTAAGAGACGATCTCTGCATGTGACTTTAAGCCTTGGTCATGAGTATTTGGTGAGTATTTTACCTCAGTATTTGTAAGGCTATGTACACACTGGACATTTTTGTTTTGTTTTTGGTGCTGCGTTTTTTTTTTCAAAATTGCACCAAAACCCGATCAGTCACTGCGTCTGCAGGAAAGTGAATGAAATTTTAAAATTGCTGCACAGACGCTGCGTTTCTGACTGCTGCGTTAGTGGTGCAAAAAGCGCATCCAGAAAATAATGAGCGTCCATTATTGCTGTTTTTCTGGTGCACTTTCTGCATCACTAACATCCAATTACTTACCCTCCCCGGAGATCCCACGGCATGCCCCAGTGAAGTCTTTATCCCGGACATTGGCAGGAGCTGTGCGCAGTTGGGTATGGTACTTCCAGAACCTTGCACCATGTGACTCAGCCTGAGAATCATATGTGCAGGTCCTGTAAGTACTCATACTACTCACAGGTCCTGCTGGTGCCCAGAAGAAAGACATCACCGGGGCTCGCCGTGGGATTGCCAGGGAAGGTAAGAAAGTGTGTGTGTCTCTGTGTGTCTGTCTGTGTGTGCCCCCTGAAAATGGAGCAAAAAAGCAGCACAAATGGATGATGTGTTTGTGATGCTTTTTTGCAAAAGAATCCATTTTTGGTGCAGAAATTTCACAAAAAATGGATCAACAAAAAAAGGAGCACAAATGCTCTGTGTGAATGAGACATAAGACAAAATTAGGAGTGGGCAAAAAATGCAGAATTGGTCATGTGTTTCTATTAGACTTTTCTTCTGATTGTTCCACTCCTGGCTACAAATTCTGAGGAAAAAGCTAATCAAACACTCAATGTGTGCAGGAGGCCATTTGGTGCTCCACTGTCTTACAACATCCTTGAGCATTATTTCAAGGAAACTGTCACAACGTATTCCTATATAAACTAAATCCACCACCTTTAAGTTGTGTGGAGCAGCAGTCCACGTATTCAGAAGACGCCAGCTTCTCTGCGTATCAAAGAAAATACCTGATATAATCCTCTTGCACCATATTTTAATTGCTCCGGTCGGAGGGTGTCGCTAGTATCTGCTCATTGCCTCCTGCATTGACTAATGTTGCTGGTTTCTCCTGCGTCCCTTCAAATCTCGCACAGTACAGAGCAAGAAGTGCGGTGCAAGGGCAACACTCTCTATGGATGACATCTGCCACTAGAGATGAGCGGACCCATGAAAGTTCACATTCTGCAAGTTCAGTCAGACTTTGGATAAAGTTCTGTACTTTGACCCAAACCTAATTGGAAGTCACTGTTTGGGCAATCCGGATCTCTGTCTGTATACAGCCAGCTATAAGCAAAACACTTTCAGGGGAGGCAGGCAGGAGTTTTGTCATATTTTCCTTTCATTGGTACACATTACATCTGATAGCGCTGATTTTACCGCCAGTGTAACTTATTCAAACACCTCAAGCGGCTCACACTCGGCTGAGCACCGAGTGTACCCGAGCACCGAGTGTACCTGAGCACCGAGTGTACCCGAGCACAGCAATGCTCTCTCCAGTGGCTTGCATATGTAAACTTGGAACTCGAACACTAATTGTTTGTAAAGTCGGTGTTCAGAATGAACACCGGACCTTAACGTTTGAGTCCTCTCATCTCTATCTCAATCAAGACAGGAGGATAATGATTGAAAGAACAGAGGTGGCGCTGAGCAGATAACGGCGGCACCTTCCGGACCAGAAAGCCCTGTATGCTAAAGACATTTTCTTTGTTTTAGTTTATATAGAGGATTTAGTTTATACATGGAAAACTTGGTGAAAGGTTCCCTTTAGCAATGTTTCTTTAGCTTTTAGTCTTTATCCAGGTGCAACTTCTTTTCACATATTCTCAACCATTACACTGTGTGCAGAATTATTAGGCAAGTTGTATTTTAGGGGATTATTTTTATTATTGATCAACAACTATGTTCTCAATCCACACAAAAGACTCATAAATATCAAAGCTTAATATTTTTGGAAGTTGGAATGTTTTTTTTTAGATGTGGCTATCTTAGGAGGATATCTGTCTGTGCAGGTAACTATTACTGTGCAGAATTATTAGGTAACTTAATAAAAACAAATATATTCCCATCTCACTTGTTTATTTTCACCAGGTAAAATAATATAACTGCACAAAATTTAGAAATAAACATTTCTGACATGAAAAAAACAATACCCAAAAAAATTAGTGACCAATATAGCCACCTTTGTTTATGATGACACTCCACAGCCTTTCATCCATAGAATCTGTCAGTTGCTTGATCTGTTTACAATCAACATTGCGTGCAGCATCCACCACAGCCTCCCAGACACTGTTCCCAGAGGTGTACTGTTTTCCCTCCCTGTAGATCTCACATTTTAGGAGGGACCACAGGTTCTCTATGGAGTTCAGATCAGGTGAACAAGGGGGTCATGTCATTATTTTTTCTTCTTTTAGACCTTTACTGGCCAGCCACGCTATGGAGTAGTTGGATGCATGTGATGGAGCATTGTCCTGCATGAAAATCATGTTTTTCTTGAACGACACCGACTTCTTCCTGCACCACTACTTGAACATGTTGTGTTCCAGAAACTGGCAGTAGGTCCGGGAGTTGAGCTTCACTCCATCTTCAACCCGAAAAGGTCCCACAAGTTCATCTTTGATGATACCAGCCCATACCAGTACCCCACCTCCACCTTGCTGGCGTCTGAGTTGGAGTGGAGCTCTCTGCCCTTTACTGATCCAGCCTCTGGCCCATCCATCTGGCCCATCAAGAGTCGCTCTCATTTCTTCAGCCCATAAAACCTTTGAAAAATCAGTCTTAAGATATTTCTTGGCCCAGTCTTGAAGTTTTATCATATGTTTCTTGTTCACAGGTGGTCGTTTTTCAGCCTTCCTTACCTTGGCCATGTCCCTGAGTATAGCACACCTTGTGATTTTTGATACTCCAGTAACGTTGCAGCTCTGAAATATGGCAAAACTGATGGCAAATGGCATCTTGGCAGCTTCACACTTGATTTCCCTCAATTCATGGGCAGTTATTTGGCACCTTTTTTTGCCTAACACACTTATTGTGACCCTGTTGGCTATTTGCCATGAAACGCTTGATTGTTCGGTGATCACGCTTCAAAAGTTTGGCAATTTCAAGACTGCTGCATCCCTCTGCAAGACATCTCACAATGTTGGACTTTACAGAGCCCGTCAAATCTCTCTTCTGACCCATTTTGCCAAAGGAAATAATTAATAATTAAGCACACGTTATATAGGGTGTTGATGTCATTAGACCACACCCCTCCTCATTACAGAGATGCACATCAACTGATTTACTTAATTGGTAGTTGGCTCTCAAGCCTATACAGCTTGGAGTAGGACAACATGTATAAAAAGTATGATGTGATCAAAATACTCTTACCAAAATAGGCTTTATTGAAGAAGGAAAAATATAATATATAAAGCTGAGTGTATGTCGATCATGTAATTTTTTCTTTTGTATGCACTATATTTTATTTTGAAAAATAGAAAGAAAAGGAAAATCCATTCCTGTAGAGCCGGGCTCCAATTTTTTCCATTATCCTTGAGGTGAGGCTAAGGTGAGGCCGGTGTCTGAGCCCCAGATGGATGAGCACAGAGCAACTGGGTGAACTGAAATTAAGTTTCTAAAACTGTTTATATGTATGATTGTGTGTGTGAATGTGGCATTAGCCCCACCCACTCCACGTAGCCCTTCCCACTCCACATAGCCCTTCCCACTCCACACAGCCCCACCCACTCCACATAGCCACACACACTCCACATAGCCCTTCCCACTCCACACAGCCCCACCCACTCCACATAGCCATGCCCACTCCAAGCCTGCTTCTCTGCACATAGCCCACCCTCTGAGCTATGTGGAGGTGTGAAGCTATGAAGGGGTGGGTCTATATGTCAGCGGTGCTGTGAAAGGGGAAGAACTACTGGGGTGGGTGGGGCTATGTGGAGCTATCAATGGGCAGTGTTATGATACATACACACATATTTTACCATATATGGGTGACATTGCCATATATAGGCGACATTACCATACATGAGCATTACATTTATATAAGGCCATTACGACCGGGCAATGTCGGGCTCTACAGCTAGTACATACATAAAAATATTTAAAAAAAAGGAAAGATCTATGTGTTTTGGGTTTCCCCTTCGTCTCAATCCTGAATGCTAAGAATACACCAGACATTTGTGATTTTCCACCAGAGGTTTGGGAATTTTGCTAAGAGAAGGCGCACCTAGATAACAGAGACTGAGGATCCGCTTCCCCACAATATACTTTCTCTATTAAGGATAAATGTGCCTCATTCCACCAATTGGAGCGAGTCACAATGGTTTAACCTCCATTAATTCACAAGTCCCGTGGAGTCACACAGGACAATGCCTTTAAATGTCAATTTAAAAATATTTTTTATTAAAACTGTTTTTCTTGTATGCACTTGTATAAACTTGTATGCACTTCTTTCTTACTAATGAAAAAAATATTTGAATATAAAACTGTTTTTCTAATTATTTATTTGCATATTTTTATGCATTATTTTTGATTGTTTTGAATTTCATTTTTATTACATAAAAAATTATTATATCAAAAATTATACATGGGTTCAAAACTGCTAATTGTAATAAATACCATATAGTAAAGTCTAATGATATCATACCTAAACAATAAAGACAATAAAAAAAAAACCTATGTATAAAACATTTAAAAAGAGGAAAAAGTTGTCTCAAGCGATAAGATTTCCACTGGTCATAATAGTAACTCAAAGTTTGAATTAACCACAGAGGAAATTAAAAAAAATGTGGACATTCCATAGAATACTCAAAGTTGCAGAATACCTGGAACTGTCGGTGGACTTTCATTTGATAAATGTTCTCCCTGAGAATGTTTTCTATCCATCAGCACTTACACTGGAAAATATGTTGAAGCAAGTCAGATGTCGGGTGTGCTGATCTGCCAAGTGGCTGCACTTAATATAGAGAGTACCACAATATTGGAAGGGGATAAATACTAGATTGAAAAACAGCCATGCTTGAGATAGATAGATAGATAGATAGATAGATAGATATATAGATAGAAAAAAATACTCTACAGCACTCGGTTACTACCAATGATGTACATATGCTAATAAGCTATATATATATATGAGAAAAAAGTTAAAAACTTACGTTTTTTCAAAAAACTCAAAATCTTATCTATTTATTTCTGAAGTTCTTGGTACACCCATTGGCCAATGTCTGTTTGCTCGTCGACTGCGACAAAGTGACTTCAGGTCCGACGAGTCCTACTCTGATATCCCTATCCTCCTTGTCCTCCCCCCACCTCTCAGTGGGCAGACTCCATCTCAAGCCTAGATCACCTGCAGTCAACAAGGGTGCAAATTGCAGCATGGAGCCAGCCACTCCATAAGATACAAAACAGAAAAAAAAACTGCATAGCACTCACAGACTAATGTGAACCGGTGCCAGCAGGGCTGCTGGATCAAATAACTTTGTCGCAGTCGACGAGCAAACAGACATTGGCCAATGTATGTACCAAGAACTTCAGAATAAAAAGATAAGATTTTGAGTTTTTTGAAAAAACGTAAGTTTTTAACTTTTTTCTCATATATATATATATATAGCTTATTAGCATATGTACATCATTGGTAGTAACCAAGTGCTGCAGAGTATTTTTTTCTAGTTATTTGATCCAGCAGCCCTGCTGGCACCGGTTCACATTAGTCTGTGAGTGCTATGCAGTTTTTTTTCTGTTATAGATAGATAGATAGATAGATAGATAGATAGATAGATAGATAGATAGATAGAAACAAAAAAGAAAACTGTACAGCACTCAAAACACAATGTGAACTGGTGCTAGCAGTGACGCTGGGTCAAATACCAAGAGAAAAATGTCTCTGCAGCACACAGCTACTACCAATATTGTACATATGCTAACAAGCAAAAAATGAGAAAAAAATTTAAAAACTTAATTTTTTTCAAAAACTCATTATTTTTAATTTTTATTTTCTGGGGGTCTTAGTACATACATTGGCCAATATCTGCTTGCTCATCAACCATGTCACGGTGCCCCCAGGTCTGATGATTCCTGCGCTAACATCCCTGTCCTCCTTGTCCTCCCTGTCCCACTTCTAAGTGGGTGGACACCATCTCAACCTCAGACCACCTGTGGGTGATGAGGGTGCTAAGTGCAGTCATGGAGTCAGCAGCTCCATATCTTATACATAAAACAGAAAAACTGCACAGCACTCAAGACACAATGTGAACTGGTGCTAGCAGTGATGCTGGGTCAAATACAAAGAAAAAAATGTCTCTGCAGCACACAGCTACTACCAATATCGTACATATGCTCCATGACTGCACTTAGCACCCTTATAACCCACAGGTGGTCTGAGGTTGAGATGGTGTCCACCCACCTAACAGTGGGACAGGGAGGAAAAGGAGGACAGGGATGTCAGCGCAGGACTCATCAGACCTGGGGGCACCGTGACGTGGTTGGTGAGCAAGCAGACATTGGCCAATGTATGTACTAAGACCCCCAGAACGTAAAAATTAAGAATAATGAGTTTTTTGAAAAAACGTAAGTTTTTACTTTTTTTTCTCATTTTTTGCTTGTTAGCATATGTACGATATTGGTAGTAGCTGTGTGCTGCAGAGACATTTTTCTCTTTGAAGATAGATAGATAGACAGATAGAAGTAAAACACCTATGCATTTGAGAAAAAATATAAAAACATGTTTTTTCAAAATAAACTCAATATTTGGATTTTTTTGGGGATATTTTATCTTTGTAGAGTAAGGTTCTTAATACACATATTGGCCAATACCTGTTTGCCCATCAACCACGGCAAGGTGACTTTAAATCTGATGGGTCCCTGTTCTACCATGCCACTCTTTCCTTGGACTTAGCTAAGCCTCCATTTTTATCATTTCTATGAGAAGTGGGAGGACTCGCTTCAATTAAAGACCACCTGGAGTCCATGGGGGTGCAGAGTAAAGCTGTGGAGCCAGGAACTCCAACAATTAGATAGAAAAAAAAAAAAAGCTAAACAGCAATTTTTGCTTTGGTAGATAGATAGATGGATAGATAGATACATAGATAGATAGATAGATAGATAGATAGTGACATAGATAGAAAGATAGATAGATAGATAGATAGATACCTTATATACTCACATATAAGCCGACTTTTTCAGCCCAAAAATTGGGCTGAAAAGTCCCCCCCTCGACTTATACGCAAGTCATATACATACAATGTGGTGGGGGCTGTGTCTGGGCACTGCAGGAGGCAGGAGGAGGCGGGGGGAGGCTGCAGAATGAGCGGCACGTCACGTGGTGCCGCTCATTAATTATGCATGGCGAGCAGCGCATAGTACATTGCTGCTCCCCTGCACAGTATAGCCTCCCCCGCTGTCTCCCCGCCCCCCCTCTATGTATACAGAGGCCCCCCCAGCAGTGATCCATCTCACCCCCTCGGTCTGCACCCGGGTCCCCCAGCTGCTCCGTCTGCGTGCCCCGCGGCTTCTAATACCGGCGTCCTCCCCGCTCTTCCTGCTTGAATGTAATCATGTGATCTGCTGTCACATGATCGCAATCAAACAGGAAGTGCGGGAAGGACGCCGGTATTAGAAGCCGCGGGCATGTAGACGGAGCAGCTGGGGGACCCGGGTGCCTGCAGACCCAGGGTGAGTTAGATCACTGCTGGGGGGGCCTCTGTATACATGGGGGGGGGCCTCTGTATACATGGGGGGCGGTGAGACAGCAGGGGAGCTGTATACCACAGCTGGGCCTGTATACCAGTGCTGGGGCTGTATACCACTACTGGGGGCCTGTATACCACTGCTGGGGCCTGTATACCACTGCTGGGGCCTGTATACCACTGCTGGGGCCTGTATACCACTGCTGAGGCCTGTATACTACTGCTGGGGCCTGTATACCACTGCTGGGGCCTGTATACCACTGCTGGGGCCTGTATACCACTGCTGGGGCTGTATACCACTGATGAGGGGCCTGTATACCACTGATGAGGAGCCTTTATACCACTGCTGGGCCTGTATACCCATCCTGGGGGCTGTAAACCACTGATGAGGGGCCTGTATACCACTGATGAGGGGCCTGTATACCACTGCTGGGGCCTGTATACCACTGCTGGGGGCTGTATACCACTGCTGGGGCCTGTATACCACTGCTGGGGCCTGTATACTACTGCTGGGGCCTGTATACCACTGCTGGGGCCTGTATACCACTGCTGGGGCTGTATACCACTGATGAGGGGCCTGTATACCACTGATGAGGGGCCTGTATACCACTGCTGGGCCTGTATACCCATCCTGGGGGCTGTATACCACTGATGAGGGGCCTGTATACCACTGATGAAAGGCCTGTATACCACTGCTGGGGAGTGTATATCAGTGATGGCGGCAACTATATACTAGTTATGGCCACTATATACCAGTGATGGCTGCTATATACCAGTGATAGGGGGCTTTATAATAGGATGGTGGTCGGCTGCATTGGTAGTTTACTGTTTCTATTTAATATAAAAGTTCAACATTTTATTCGTATCTATTTTCATTTTTTAAAACTTTTCAGTACCGGTAGCTGCTGCATTGTCCACCCTAGGCTTATACGCGAGTCAATAGGTTTTCCCAGTTTTTGGGGGCAAAACTAGGGGGTCGGCTTATATACGGGTCGGCTTATACACGAGTATATACGGTAGATAGATAGATAGATAACTAGAAAAAACAACTAGAAAAAATTCTCTGCAGCACTCAGCTACTACCAATGGTAGTAGCTGAGTGCTGCAGAGAATTTTTTCTGGTTGTTTGATCCAGCGTCCCTGCTGGCACCAGTTCACATTATGTCTGTGAGTGCTGTGCAGTTTTTTTCTCTTTTTTTTTGTTCTCTTTTCTTTTTTTAGATAGAAAGATAGATAGATAGATAGATAGATAGATAGATAGATAGATAGATAGAGGTACTTAGTGCACATATTTGTTCAATTCAGGAGAGTCCACCAACCACAACAAGACAACCTTTCTTTGATGGGATTCTAAACCTAATATTTATCAGACATGACTCTCCTGGCAAAAAAGCCAACACATTTAAAGGATCCATCATTTAATAAAACAGTCTTAGACAATTTGTGAGGTTCACAGCCAAACATGGAGGCAGTCACCAGCTCCAGCAGTGTACTACAAATAGTTAAAAACTAACTAGCACCTCCTAACAGAAAAAAGCAAGTGTGAACAGGTGCAAGATGCTATGACTGCGTTTTAAACATACAATTATATACCGTATTTTTCGCTTTATAAGACGCACCGGATTATAAGACGCACCCAGATTTTAGAGGTGGAAAATAGGGAAAAAAATATTTGTAGCAAAAAATGACTTTGATATGACACTCAGGCCCTGCGACCAGTCAGTGTTGGCGTCTGTTTCCTTCGGATGCAGGTGCAGCATGTGAGCAACACCAATGACTTCTGCTCCAGTGTCTGTTGGCGGGGAGACAGACGCCAGCACTGACTGGTCAGAGGGCTGAGTCTCATATCAATATCACATGGGACATGACTATGCAACTTCTGATAACGTTGGAACTGCTGCAGAATCAGGGGTATGGGTGCGTGCACACGATGAGTATACGCAGCGTTTTGGACGCAGCGTCTTGCTGCTGTGTCCAAAATGCTGCGTAGTACAGTACAAGCATAGTGGATGGGATTTGTAGAAATCCCATACTCACTATGCTTCATCCGACCGCAGCATTCTGACAGCTGCGGTGCGGGTTGCCACCATTCCGCTCCTTCTCCGCATGTTCATTTCATGCTGTGGAGTTGGAAGCGGCTCCCATCGGGGGACTGCAGGGAGAAGCCGCTCTGCACCCGCCGCACATGGTGAGTACAGGGCAGCTGGGGTCTCCCTGCCTCCACATGTGGCTTCAATTATGTCCGGAGGAGCCGCGTCCAACACACAGCTACTCCCGACTGTGAGCGCACACCCTTAGTATGGTCTTTATTACTTTTACAAGGGCCAACAAGATGAATGAGATGGGATTTGTTCATGTAGTAACAATCCCTTTAAGAACTATCACTCCCAGCATGTACTGTAGATCCTATAGCATGCTTGGAGTTCTAGTTAAGCACAGTATTGGTAGTGTTAACTTTACTTTATTAGTAGTTATGTTACATATACATGTGGACTCACTTTAATGTATCCTGCTTTGCCATCACCCTGCTGAAATGAAGGAAGTGGCCAGTCTGTATATAAAGATCTGATGTGATGTACTGTATGAGGGAGGGCCAGGGAGGGGGGCTGTATACTGCTGAAATATGATGCTCTAGCCCTGTCCCCTAATTACAAGTCACCACAGAGCTTGACCTGTAGATGCAGGGCCAGGGGAGCTGTACACTGCCGTTATATGCAGGCTCCAGCCCTGCTCTCCATACACTGAAGCTCCTGAACTGCAGACCGAGCTTCCTGCATTTCTGCTTGGTGTCAGGGCTCAGCAGGACACATTACACTGAGCAGAGGGAGTGAGGCAGGACACTGACAAACAAGGTACCTGCTGTGATAAAGTGCCGATCTCCCTGCTCTGCCATTGTCTTCATGGCAGTGAATCAGCACAAAGCTCAGTGCTGATTCACTTGCCACAGCTGCACCCAGCTCCTCCGTTCTCACTATCTCCAGCACACAATGTCCCCAGCAGCTGCAGGAGCGACCATGTGTGCTGGCTAAGCAGCTTCTCCTGCTCCCCGTGCTCTCACCTCTCCGCGCTGTGTTCAGTGCAGAGAGGTGGGTGGGGACTGGGAGCAGTGAAGTGAATATTTAAGTAGATAATGAGCCGGGGACACGTGGTGCTCCTGCCGCCCCGGATTCTTCAGCAGGGACCATTCCCTGCCCTTCTGACCCCAATTCACTGCTGTCCCCACCTCCCAAGCAACTGAGGATGCTAGAATGTTATATTCCTTTTCTAAGACGCACCCCCACTTTCCCCCAAAACTTGGAGGAAAAAAAGTGCGTCTTATAAAAGGAAAAATACGGTATATGATGCTGTATTCATTTATCTATCTATCTACGAAAAACTGACCAGCACCTACAAGCAGAATAGAGAAAGAAAGAAAGAAAGAAAGAAAGAAGAAGAAAGAAAGAAAGAAAGAAAGAAAGAAAGAAAGAAAGAAAGAAAGAAAGAAAGAAAGATAATGCTGTCCACCTTCTCTGTAAGGCCATGTGATCACGTTGGTGAGTTTTATCTCAGTATTTGTAAGCCAATTGAACTCCAGATAGCATTCTACTCAGTAGTGGAGCTATCAATGGACAGGGTTATGATACATACACACATATATTACCATATATAGGCGACATTACCATACATGAGCATTACATCTATGTAAGGCCATTACGACTGGGCAAGGTCGGGCTCTACAGCTACCGTAGTACATACATAAAAATGTTTTAAAAAAGGAAAGATCTATGTGTTTTGGGTTTCCCCTTCGTCTCAATCTTGAATGATAATAATACAAAAGACATTTTATGATTTTCTTTTGTTGTTGTGATGGTTTATCCCTATATATACCCTTTTTTTCCCTTTCCCTTCTCCCTTTCTCTCACTCAGACCATGTGGCAACACAAGAGCCACTCTACTTAATAAATCTAAAATAATGCACAACTCCTTTATGGAATGTAATGGCCATGTTAATTTGTTAATTAAGTAACATAAGTGTCATGCCTTCAGTCACGGGGCCGGTCTCTGCTAAGCAGGGATATCGTTGCCCACCATGCAGCTCCGCTGGTTCTGTCCACCCTCTCCGTGGATCCATGCTGCCATCTGCTTTCCTTTCTGCTTGGAACCTGCGCCCTCTTGGCAGGTCTCCTGGGAATGTTCTTAAGATTCGCGCACCGCTTCCTGCACATACTTTATTGAGCAGTTCATCTGTTCCCTATTAGGACTCTGACTGAGTGCTGAACTACTCTGTGCATAAAAGGCATCCTCCCCCATGGAGGTGCCTGGGCAACTTATTCACTCATTTGGATTGTTGCGTCTCCCCAAGTCGCACTCTGCAATAGGAAGACTGTTGCCTTGCTTTTTCCTAATATCTTTGTCTCCACAGAATCCTCTGCTGACAGTTCCTTATCCAGGATCCCTCTGGACACTCAAGATACCTCTACCAGTGGGATCAGCCATTCTGGGATTACACAGAAGCCCCCAGCATCCTCTCCACTGACAGAACCAGTGTTCCACAGTTTTTCCATATCCACTGTCCAGTCTATACATGTCGCCCCTCTGCTCTGGGACTCACTGCATTTAGGACTCCTGGTGCTGTAACGGGTGTATCCCTGTATAGGGGTTACCTCTCCCGGTGCTCCACTATGAGTGTACAGTGTCACGATTCAGAGGGTCCTCCCCTCAGACACCTTTTCCCTTTTGTTATACCTTCCACAATAAATATCCTTGGTTTTAAGATTTTCACTCTCCTGTCTCTTGACTATCGGGTATACAGCTGCCACTGCACCGTTAGTGGTCTATTGAGTCCACTCTACATCATCACGCCTTGTGGGGGTTACAATAAGTTGAATAAATATAGATATTAAATAAACATTACCATTAAAATACAGAGAAACCAAAATTCAACCAACCATTATATTAGAATAAACAATTCACCCGAGCACATGCCGGGTAACTTTATCACATGCCGAGACTCAAGGAGACTAGGACTCCCCAAAACACAACAAACATCGCTTGAACAAATTTTGTAAACCGATACTGAAAATGTCTAGACCGATTTCAGACAAATGCACATTGTCAGAGCGATAAAGGCCGGGGGTAAAGTCTTTGAGCTCGCTATGCCGGTAAGGGTATCATCACACTTGGCGACGCACCAGCGATCCCGTCAACGATACGACCTGGTAGGGATCGCTGGTGCATGGCTATGTTGTCGCTGGTGAGATGTCAAACAGTCAGATCTCACCAGCGACCCAGCAATGATCTGGAATGATACGAAGGTCGTTGGGACCCTGTTTTTCAGACCTGTAGTATTGAGGTCGTTGGTCATTGTCCCTGTCAAACACACCGATGCATGCTGCTCAGCGGGACCCCAACGATCAAAAAATGGTCCAGGCGACTCTGACATGACCAGCGATCTAACAGCAGGGGCCTGGTCGCTGCTAAGTGTCAAACATAGTGAGTTCGCTGGCGAGGTCGCTGTTGAATCACCAAACTTGTGACTCAGCAGCAATCTCGCTAGAGATATCGCTCAGTGTAACGGGGACTTAAGAGAAGCCACTCATTCCAAGAAAAAAGCTATGCAGCGACCTACTTACCCCTTTCCTAATCACCTCCATGAATGACAGCTCTTTAGATGACCAAACAATTTCCGAGAATGCAAATACTGTGTCAGGCAGTAAATACTGAAAATGAGAGAATTGCCGATGAAAGTGAGAAAGTAAATCCAAAGTATTCCCTTTCCCATTATCATTACTGCCGTTGTGAAAAATCACGAAGCGCGGCATAAGCTAAAAGATAGCAATGTTTTAAATACAAAATAAACTTTATTCATCAATGAAAAACCTTGTTTACCAAACCAGAAAACGTTAACTAGTGCTGGATCAAGACCAAGATTCTCAGAATAATTCCTCCTGAATGACCGCTGCTGAGCCCAATGCATGAAGGAATGTCCTATGATCCAGACCACTAGAGCACCTAAGAAAAATACATTAAACTTCCAATAATAATTTGGGATGGACATAAATGTTAACTCTATTAGAACCCCAGTGGAACCCCTAATTGACAACTAATGATGCACATTACCGCTGGGCATAAAACCGAATATGGTAATTTGTTAATTTGAATAGATTCTTACCCAATTGGTCCGTTTTGGATCTCCTAATTAGTAACGCAACATAGCATGCAAACATGAAAACATCCCCAAATAAAACTCCGGAAGTAACATGTTTAGGCTGGAATCACACTGTCCATGTGATATGCAACTAAGTCGGACATGTCACGTATGATAAACTTGGAATGGCCTCCCCCATCTCTGGACGGGAGTGTCAGCTGCTTATGTTTATAAGCAGCTCCACACTCCCGTCCTGAAAAGGGGCAGGTCATTCCAAGTTTATCATACGTGACACGTCCGACTTAGTTGCATATCACATGGACAGTGTGATTCCAGCCTTACAGGGGGCCACTCATTCACCTATTGGTAATGCTGTAAAAAACACTAATACATACACAGCCCGAAAAAGAGAAGCTTCAAAAGGAGAGGCACAGACCCATGGCAAAACCCACCACAATTTTGTAAGCATGTCAATGGAGATGGGACAACGTTTATCAGGGGAACAGGTTCATCTCCTATAACCCTTAAGAAACAGCTTTAGCGAGAAATTCGTACAAAGAAGTTGGTTGCCGAAAAGCTTGAGAAAAAAGGAAATACCAGCCAGGGTTTTGCTAACCATAGCAAAGGAAGGATTACTAGGCAAAAAATGACTGAGGAAACCCAAAAGGGCTGCAGAGTCATTCCGCCAATAATCGAATCCAAACAGATTACAAAATTGGCATCATCTCTGGCATGTGACCGAATCGTCAGACCATGTTCTAGTAGAGACGGATTGTTTGATATAAAAGGGGATTAGTCCAAGATCAGGTTCCACAAATGACGAGGGTAAAGGATCCTGTACGGCGCTGCATCCAGGGCCAGACTTTGAAAACCCTGCCACTGATGGCAAGATAGAGAATCAGCCAAAGACTTAACTTTGCCTTCAATTTGGCGAGCTTTGATCCAGATATTATATTTCAGGCACCATAGGACTAACTGTCTAAGTAGATGGACCGACCACTTACATTTGATTCCCATGCTGTTAATGGTGTATACAACACCCTTGTTGTCAGAATGTGAAAGGATCCTCTTACTCGCCAATTTGGGCACCAGATTACCAGACACAATCACTGGGAATAACTCCAAAACTAAGATGTTATTACATACCTTACTTGACACCCAAGAACACGGACACTCAGCAGACTATTCGCCATCCTGATAAGCTCCATATCCTACAATGCCGACTGCGTCTGTGAACAAGAGTAAAGCATCCGAATGCACGAACTCCACCTGCCAACAACTACGCCCATTGAAATGATCCAAACCTTGTAACCAGACTACAAATCTTCCTTCAAGTCTTTAGTTAATCTAATATGACGTCTGGGGGATTTAAAACCGGAAGTCACCGATTTCAGCCTATGACTAAAAACCCGCCCTACTGGGATCATCTTCAAAGCAAAATTCAAGCAGCCTAAAGGCCCCGTTACACGGCTCAACAACGTGGTCAACATTGTTCAAAAGTGACGTTTTCAACGATGTTGAAACAACATCGTTAGTGCGTCGTTGCGTGTAACCAAACGATTCAACTACGATAATTAGTCAAGTTGAAGTTAACAGGTTTATGAACATGTTTAAAAACCTATCAACTTCAACTCAGCCAACCTGCTGCATCGTACTGTGTGACACCACGATAACGATGTCAAGGACGACTTCACCCATTCACAGCAATGAGCAGGGATCGTTTGCGGGGTTTGCAAAGGATCACAACATCATTGGTGAGTTGTCCGCGATATCTAGACGCATGACATCTCACCAGCGATGTTGAATGGATCTCAAAAACGACCGCGCATCCACGAGATCGCAGCCAACATTGTAACAAAGTCGTGCCGTCTAACAGGGCCTTTAGAGTGATCACAGATCAATACAGGGTAGTTTTCTCTTTCCCCACATGCCAGCTAACAACCATCTGATCTTTACCAATTTCTCCACGGACAAGTGGCACTCCATTTTAACGGAGTCAATGGTTCTATCCCAAAAATCTAGACATGTACAGGGAAAAACACTCTTTTTCCTCAGCAAGCGGGACTCCAAAACACTTGAATGTTCAATAAAATGAGATAATAATAATAATAATTTTATTTATATAGCACCAACATATTCCGTAGCATTTTATAATTCAGAGAGGACATATACAGACAATTCAGACAAAACATAGTAACAAAAATCTCAAACCAGGAGAACTGAGGTCCCTGCTCGCAAGCTTACAATCTATGAGGAAATCGGGGAGTTACAAAAGGTAAATGGTAAAAAGTGCCGTCATATATGGTTCAGACATCAATATAATAACACAAAGTACAGCGGCTTATTTACAATGATAGTGCAGCTAACTTAAGGAAGTGGGGAATAGATAACAGCTGCATGAGATAATAAAGCAAAACAATCCTACTACCTCCAAACTAAAATCATTCATAGTTCAAGACTGCACCACTCAAAGACTGGTGACTAACGCACCATTCCAAAAAAGAGAAAAAAGACTCGAAATAGAACAGAAAGGCATGAACCCCATGGGGAGGCACGTGACAAAATAATATTTACCATCAAATTTAAAACCTAAGGAGTTAAAAGCATGTAGATGAATTGGTAACAGGTGAAACGCTTTGCTAACAAGGCAAGGTTGTAGGTCACCATTAAGGGTACACGATGGTTTTCTTCTTTTTCTCTGTATTAGAGTGCTTGACTTCTAGGGATCCTTGTGGCCTTAATCATCTGATCATCAATGGAGGTGCGGTAGCAGCCTTGGTTTAAAAATGTCTCGAGGACAAGCTCCAACGGGGCCCCCAATTATTGCAAATCTTTAATAGTATTAGTCTTTTTCTATAGGCCAAAGGGACTTCTGGGGCCCCCTAGGCTGCAGGGCCCGGGTGTGATCACAACCCCTGCACCTATTGTAGTTACGCCCCTTATGACTTACACAAGCTGTCACCGATCTGTGACGTACAGTGTATTGCATGGAGTGCGGCGTGTCTGTGATTCTCACTGTACAATGCACAGTACACAGACGAAATGAAGTGTGACATGAAGAGGCAGACAAAGATCTTCTTCGGAGAACATTTTAACACTTTATATTCTTCAATTAACATCTTGTCTCATTGGAAATACTATAATATTTTGCATTTTAACCAAAATCCAGAAACATCCAGTCTATATAATTGAAGCCCCACATGTTAGCCCATACCTGGGGGGATAGACAGACAGTCTACAATCCCATAACACAATTGACCTCCTCAGGAACGTGACAAATTCAGTTCATGACCACAAGCTGCAACTGGCCTGAAACGTTTGGATGCAACACTGGATATTTTTTACCTGGTGTGAATGCACCTCTCTATTCCTGAGATACTGTCCTATCTTCCCTATATGTAACTCTTATCTAGTTAGCCAAGTGGGTGTGGTACTCAAGAAAATTCCCATAAAGAAGAGTTGAGGGCATCGAACACTTGGCTAACAAGGCTAGATTTACATACAGGTAAGAGGGGGCTACATCTCAGGAATAGAAAGTTGCAGGGTCAAATGACAGACATTGGAGAGCAACAGCATTTCAACCAGCTAACAATCGAGGGTGCAATGCTCTTTATAAGTCTTTGCAATTAGTGAGCAGCAGATTTGGGGCTTAGGTGCTGTTCTATCAACAAATGAAAACAGTCGCAAATAAATATTTCAGTAGAAAGCAGAATAGTTTGTCATAATTATTTAGAGTAGTTATTGTCCATATAATATCATCACTTATGGACTACAACAGAAAACAGGTTATTGTCAATATCCCTGGTGATCTAGGGCAGAAAAATGGGTGATAATGTTTACTTGGTGAGGGTAGATTGGCCAGAGCTCCCAACTCACTTACATACTACTGCTCATGTCCCCTCCATTACATAGACTGCTTCCTTTTGCCCCCCCCACCCTCCAAAGCAAACATAATGGTTCTTATACTCTCTTATAGAATCCTTCCAATGCCCCAAATACATATAATGCTTTTTATCATAGGCTCAAAGACTGCTCCGGTGGCGCCCTGCGACCAGGAGACCACAAGAGAACTGCAGCAGAACAGGTACGGCGGTGAGCTCACACAAACACCCACACACACACACACTCCGACCCTGAGCCAAGTTACTCTATGTCAGGCAAGGGGTGGCAGGAGTAGCAAAGTGTGGGTGGAAAGTAGACAGAACCCGGACAAGTGGGTGGAGGAACAGTAGTAAAACACTGGAACAATAAATTGGGTGAGACCACTCAAAGGGAGTGGTCCGATAGTTTCTCATGGGAGAGGAGTAGACATAAAGAGCTCCTGGTGGGTGGAGGAGAAGGGAAAGCATCCCCAAGGCGAGACACCCTTCAGCTGAGTACTGACGAACAGAGACTGAGAACAACGGGACCCGGCGGCCTGCACCACTAAAGGTCGGCCGGGAACCCAAAAAGCTGAGAACCGTGAACGATAGAAGGAGCCAGGTGAGTCCGACGAACCCAGGTCACTGGTGGCTGGGCCAGAGAATCAGAGAGCCGGCTCTGTAGATGTGGCTGGGAATGCTTTATGCCCCTAACCATGAGACACCTGGTGGGGTGCTGTAATATCAAGTCCCCGAGACCCAACAACCGGTACGGAGTAGGTCAAAGCCATCGGACTAGAGCTACTGACCCAGAGTGTGGGATGACTCACTATAGAGCCCTTGAATGCCAGACCGAACTCGTAGCCGTGAGAGTAGAGAGAACCGAAGGGCCCGAAAGGAACACTGAGGGGAATGACACAGAGGAACCGTCCCCGCTGCAGTAGGAGCCCGAGCCGGTGACTGTTGCATCCATTGCTTGTGTGCAAAGAACTATGTGTTAAGTGCGAAGGAAGAGTAAAGTACCTGGTCTACTTGAGCTCTGTGTGTGATTGTTATTCCAAGAGTGTTGAGGCTGGGCTCACCTGCGGAGCCGCATACTGACTGTGAGAGCTGCTGCTGAAGAAGCATCGGGTGCCTGCTGAGTGGTATCCTGATTTCTGTGCGTGCCGGGCCGAGGAGCGGAGGAGATAAGATACGTGCAGCATCTCAGGCACGGAGTATCCCCATAACCGCCCCAATAACCCAGCTCTACCCGTGGAGGGCTCATCATCCCGGCTGCCACCATAATCACCGTTCCCGGAGGATCCCACAGCAGCGGTGGCTATGGCCGTGGCCATGACCCACAGGTGGCGTCACAAATCTCTTCATAAAATTTAGTTATCCTTCCCCTTCTCTTTTTGCATTGCCGCACCTGGGACCACGGAGTCGGGCCACATCGTTGTGGCACCCCAGAGACTGAACGGTCCGGCCCCAAGTACCCAGGTCCCTGGCGGGTGCGGCATCTCCCCGTGCCCGTGCACATACATACTGCTCCTTATGGTTCCCATCCACTTGCAGACAGCTCTTCATGCCTCTGCACATACATATTGCTTATTATGGTTCCCCCCTCTTACAGACTGCTCCACATGCTCACTCCTCTCTCACAGACTGCTCCCCATGCCCCTGCACATACATACTGCTCATTATGGTTCCCCCTCCTCTCACATATTGCTTCCCATGTTCCTGCAGATATATAATGTTCTTTATAGCTCCCCCTTTCTCATAGACAACCCATGCCCCTGCACATACATACTGCTCCTTATGGTTTCCCCCTCTCACAGACTGCTCCACATGCCCATGCACATACATACTGTTGCTTATAGTTCCCCTCCTCTCACATACTGCTCGCCATGCCCTTGCACATAGATGGTGCTCCTTATGGTTCCTCCCCTCTCATACACTGCTCCTCATACTCACTTCTATGCAGACTACTCCCCATACTTGCCTGCACACAGACTGCTCCCAATGCCCATTCATCTTTCACAGAGTGCTCCACATGTCCCTACACATACGTCCTGCTCTTTTTAGTTCTCCCTTTATCATACACTGCTCCACATGCCTCTGCACATATATACTGTTCCCTATGGTTCCCCTCCTCTCACAGACTGCTTCACATGCTCCCACACATACATACTGTTCCTTATAGTTCCCCTCCTCTCACATACTGCTCGCCATGCCCTTGCACATAGATGATGCTCCTTATGGTTCCTCTCCTCTCATACACTGCTCCTCATACTCACTTCCATGCAGACTGCTTCCTATACTTGCCTGCACACAGACTGCTCCCCATGCCCATTCCTCTCACAGAGTGCTCCACATGTCCCTACACATACATACTGCTCCTTATAGTTCCCCTCCTCTCACATGCTGCTCCCCATCCCCTACACATACTTACTGTTACTTATGGTTCCCCTACTCTCACATACTGCTCGCCATGCCCATTGTTCTGCCTCGACCTTGTCCTCGACCATTTCTTCACGTGGCTGCCATATTTCTTGTCTTCAGTATTACCAAGCCTTAGTCTTGGAGACGTCAACATCCCCATAAACAGCCCCATCTTCCCATTTGCATCCAAGCTCCTATCTCTAACCACTTCTCTTGGCCTCTCACAGCTCTCAACCTCAGAGACACAAAAGGGTGGTAACACCCTTGACCTGATCTTTGCCTAGCTCTGCTCAACTTCCTCCTTAGATAATTCACCTCTTCCTCTCTCCGACCACAACATTCTCTCCTTCACGCTCACAAACCCTCGCCCACCCCAGCACAGTCTGACCTATCACTCATACAGAAATCTACAGGCCATTAACCCTCATACGCTCACAGACTCTCTACACTCTTCACTGTCCCCAATCTCCTCATTTTCCTGTCCCGATCTGGCAGTCAATCACTTAAATGACTCTCTCAGAAGCTCCCTGGACCAAGTAGCGCCCCTCATACTCAGAACCTCCAAACACAGAGTGAAACAGCCCTGGCTCACATCACAAACTCGATTCCTCCATCAATGCTCTAGGAGTGCTGAACGTCTATGGAGTAAAACCCACACTCCAGAAAACTTCATTCACTATAAATTTATGCTGAGAACTTATAACTCTGTCCTTCACCTTGCCAAACAGACCTACTTCACCACCCTGGTCTCCTCACTTTCCAAAAATCAAAAAAAACTCTCTGACACTTTCCACTCCCTCCTCAGTCCTAAAGTGCAGGCCTCTATTACTGACCTCTGTGATGATAGTAACATAGTAACACAGTATTTAAGGTTGAAGGAAGACCTTAAGTCCATCTAGTTCAACCCATAGCCTAACATGTCGATCAAGAGGAATGCAAAAAAAAAAACCATGTGGCAACTCTAAGCTCCACATTGGGGAAAAAAATCCTTCCTGACTCCAGATACGGCAATCAGACTAGTTCTCTGAATCAACACCCTATCAAAGTATCTAGTATATATAACCGGTAATATTATATTTTTCAAGAAAGGCATCCAGGCCATTCTTAAATGTTAGTAGTGACTCACTCATTACATCATCATGTGGCAGAGAGTTCCATAGTCTCACTGCTCTTACAGTAAAGAATCCGCGTCTGTGATTATGATTAAACCTTCTTTCCTCCAGACGTAGAGGATGCCCCCTTGTCCCCGTCTCAGGCCTAAGAGTAAAAAGATCATTAAAGAGGTCTCTGTACTGTCCCCTCATATATTATACATTATTATAAGATCACCCCTAAGCCTTCATTTTTCCTAACTAAATAACCCCAAGTTTAATAACCTGTCTTGGTATTGCAGACCCCTCAGTCCTCTAATAACCTTGGTCGCTCTTCTCCGGACCCGTTCTAGTTCAGCTATGTCTTTCTTATACACCGGAGACCAGAATTGTACACAGTATTCTAAGTGTGGTCGCACTAGTGACTTGTATAGAGGTAAAATTATGTTCTCCTCATGAGCATCTAAGCCTCTTTTAATGCATCCCATTATTTTATTTGCCTTTGCAGCAGCTGCCTAACACTGGGCACAAAATGTGTTTTTATCACCTACCCATACCCAAGATTTGGCTTCTTACTTCACAGAGAAAATAGAAAACATCCATCAGGAAATCAACTCCCTACCTCACATTGCTGTTACCCCTACCTCTCCCCCCATTTCCTCCGTCTAACTCTCCACTTTTGACCCAGTCACAGAAGAAGTAGTCTCCAGGCTCCTCTCTTCCTCTCATCCCACCACATACACTGCTGACCCTATCCCCTCACACCTACTCCAGTTCCTCTCTCCGGTGGTCACCACTCACCTAACCAAAATTTTCAATCTCTCCCTCTCTGGCATCTTCCCCTCCTCCTTCAAACACTCGATCATTACTCCATTATTAAAGAAAACGTCTCTTGACCCATCCTGCACAAACAACTACAGCCAAACTCCAATCACCCCTTCATCTCTAAACTCCATGAGCGCCTGGTCTACTCCCGCCTCACTCATTACCTCTCCACTCGCTCTCTTCTAGATCCATTACAGTCTGGTTTCCGCCCCCTACATTCTACAGAAACTACCCTCACCAAAGTGAGCAATTACCTTCTGGCAGAAAATGTAATGGTGAACACTCTCTGCTTATTTTTCTTGATCTCTCTGCAGCCTTTGACACTGTTGACCACCCTTTCCTACTCTCCATTCTGCACTCCATCGGCATCAAGGACACCGCTCTCTCCTGGTTCTCTTCCTATCTTTCTGACTGCTCTTTCAGTGTATCATTTGCTGGCTCCACTTCCTCCCCTTTTCCTCTCACTATTGGGGTCCCTCAGGGTTCAGTCCTTGGACCTCTTCTCTT
The DNA here is from genome assembly GCA_033576535.1 of Allobates femoralis. Classification (NCBI taxonomy): domain Eukaryota; kingdom Metazoa; phylum Chordata; class Amphibia; order Anura; family Aromobatidae; genus Allobates; species Allobates femoralis. The sequence continues at coordinate 38,158,778 of JARQOC010000004.1, read as the reverse complement.
CTCTCTGTATACGGCCCTGATTGGAAAGACCATCAGCAGATTTGGATTCCAGTACCATCTTTATGCTGATGACACACTACTATACACTTCTTCCTCTGACCTTACTCCTGCTCTAATAAAAAAAACCAATGACTGTCTAACCCAGGGGTCTCAAACTCCAGGCCTTGAAGGCCGCACACAGTCCAGGTTTTCAGAATTTCCATTGCATTTGACAGTTGGCAATCAAATTACCAACTGTCAAACTCTAAGGAAAACCTCAAAACCTGGACCGTGTACGGCCCTTGAGGCCTGAAGTTTGAGACCCCTGGTCTAATCGCAGTTTCCAATATCAAATCTGCTCTCTATCTGAAACTCATTCCCGCCTTGACTATTGTAATTCTCTTTTAATTGGCCTCCCCCACACTAGACTCTCCTCTCTCCAGTCCATCCTTAATGCAGCAGCCAGAATCACCTATCTAGCTAACCATTACTCAGACACTTCTGCTCTATGCCAGTCATTGTGCTGGTTGCATATACACTCTAGGATCTATTTCTAACTGCTTGTTCTCATCCACAAAGCTCTTCACAGTGCAGCACCCCCCTACACCTCCTCCCTCATCTCTGTCTATCACCCCACCCGTTCTCTTTGCTCTGGAAGTGACTTTAGACTCACTTCTGCATTGATCTAAGCCTCACACTCTCGGCTCCAAGACTTCTCCCGAGCTGCACCAATTCTCCAGAATGCTCTATCTTAAGAAATTAGGTGTATCCACAACTTACATAGTTTCAGGCGATCCCTAAAAACACATCTTTTTAAGGCGGCCTATCATGATCCCTAGTCAAAGTCATCTAGACATAGCCTATCCGCTCCACCAGTCTCAAGTGGATCACAAATAATGGTTGGTGGCCACGTATACTGTTCCTATCTGTTCCCCATCTCCTCAAGTTGACTATACCATCATTGTAAATAAGCCCCTGTACTTTGTGTCACCCCACCTCATTGTTAGTTTGTAAGCTCTTATGAGCGGGGCTGTCATTATTTTGCTCTAATTATTGTATTGTATTATGCTTTGTATTGTATTGTATTGTTTTTTGTATTGTATTGTATTTTCTGATAACTGTTACTTATGACTGTTTATATATGAAACTCTGAATTGTGAAGTGTTGCGGAATATGTTGGCGCTGTATGAATAAAGATTATTATTATTATTATAGATGAATAACTTGCTCTTCTCTTTCCACAGCTGTTGTGTCTGGCAGGGCATCTGGCCCAAGGCATGTGTCGGCATGGCAGATGGCTGGGTCACTGTTTTGAATCTAACGGAATGAACGTGGCTTCTTGCGTGACAGGTCTTCTCCCGTATATGGCAAGTGGGGCATTCTCAACAGTGCATCAGCATTGGCGTTCTTATGGCCTACCCAATACTTGATGGTGAAGTTGTATTTGGACAGCCGGGCCATCCATCGCTGTTCCAGTGCACCTAAGTTTGCGGTTTCTAGATCGGCCAGTGGATTATTGTCCATATAGATGGTAAACTTTGCTGAAGCCATGTAATGTTTAAAGCATTCTGTTACAGCCCAGACTATGGCGAGGAATGAGCTTGAATGAGCTATAGTTGTCAGGGTTCCTTTCTGTAGGACAGAGCTTCCTGCTGGCATAGGCAATCACTCTCTCCTTGCCTCTCTGCACCTGGGATAACACGGCTCCCAATCCCACGTTTCTTGCATCTGTGTAGAGCACAAACGGTTGGCCATAGTCAGGGTAGGCCAGGATCTCGTCCCCCGTAAGGGCCCACTTCAACTGCTTGAAGGAGTCTTCCACTCTGCTGTCACACTCAAACAGTTCTTGGTCTTCTTGGACTGACCCAACAGGAGGTCTTGCAAAGCAGCTGCTATCTTCATGAAGAGCTTGATAAACCTCTGGTAGTAGTAGTCCCAGGAACTGTCATACTTCTTTGATAGTGGTGGGCCTCACCCAGTCCCTGATTATGGTGACTTTGTCAGGGTCTGGTGTCACACCTTCAGTGCTGACCACGTGCCCTAAGTACTGTACCTTGGGCTTCAGTAAGTGGCTCTTGGATGGCTTTATTTTCATGCCAAACTTGAACAATGCCTCACATACCTCAGCCAGGAGCTTCAACTCAACGTTTCTGTGCCCCGGGCAACACTCCATCAACATTTGGAACATTCCTGGTGCATTGCAGAGTCCAAACCGCATGCAGTTAAACTCACAGAGGCCCATCGGTGTCGTGAACGCTGTCTTCTCTCTGTTCACCACTGCCACAGGAACCTGTCACTACCCACTGGTGAGATCTAAGGTGGCAAAGTAGTTAAGAGTTCTCAGTGCAGCTAATGACTCTTCAATTCTGGGTAACAGGTAAGCATCCTTATGTGTAATGCAATTAATCTGCCTGTAGTCAACACACATTCTCATTGCACCATCTTTTTTCTTTATCAGGAGTAGTGGAGCTGCTTGGGGCTACAACTATCTCTGATCACCACAGCCTCCTTCATTTCCCATAACATCTTTTTGGCACATTGATAGTGAGCTACTGGTACAGGCCTATACCTCTCTTTAATGGGCAGATGTTCTCTATGTGATGTTGTACCCCTTTTACCTGCCCAAAGTCTAAAGGATGTTTACTAAAGACCTGTTCATATTTTGAACTACCCCGTAAACTCCATGGTTTTGGTGCAAAGGGGTGGAGTCAGTGCCTACGTGTAGCTTCTCAACGTGGGTAGAAATTGACAAAGGATGGACGGTGTTCACAGACCTGCGCTGCACTGCGTATGCCAGAAAGGATCAGACGATGTTCATAACCAAAAACTTTATTTCCTTCTGACTTGTTTAGGAGTTAGTCACAACTCCTTCCTCAGGGAGCAGCGGTGTTACATATTGTGCTGATAGATAGAGCAGATGATTGTGAAAGTGCTTTTGCTCTTCTTCGCTTCGCTCAGACATGCTGCAACCGATGACGCTGCAGCATTCTGCTTCTTTCCATGTGCTCTCTCCAGCAATGGTGACCTTCTTCTCCCTCCAAGCTGCTTCTTTTTCAATGTCCACAGACTCCAGCTCCCTCCTTGTTTTTGGGTGATTCGAACCCTGGGCACAGGCTTGCATAGTAGGAGGTGGTACATCCTGGCTGAGGGACATACCAACCTGCACAAAAGTCCATAGATGGGGCAGGCTTGACTTTTGGTGCTGCAGCTGGGCTCTTCCCATGATGGAAGAGTACAACACACCTGGAGCCCAGCACATGGTTCTCTGGCATGGCAGCCGCCGATACACATTTTAGTAGTGTGTCGCCCCGGGGCAGTGGGGACTCGGGTATCTGGACCCTCTGCTGCAGTAGGGATTTCACTGGTGGCCTGCCCAGAACCCTGGCCCCAGAGACCGAACTTCATACAGTTTTTTACACTTGCAGGCACACAGGACCCCGCCAAAATGGGGTTTCGGCATCCCTATCATTATGCCAGAATGCTGTGATCATAGGGCGGTCCCTGGAGGTTGTGGTCCTGGCCAGATATGTTAACGGGGTTAATAACAGGGGATAAAGTTTGTTGTGATGCCAACTGGAGTTGTGGCCTGTAGGTGACCAGGGGCTACTGTAGAGGCTTCCAAAGGAGGATGGCGTGGCAGCCAGATGTTAAGCCCTTTCCAGTTAGAGCAGATGTCCCTTAGAAGGTGTAGAAAGTAGATGAGATGAGGAGGAGGAGGAGGATAGTGGTGCAGGGTGAAGACTCTGAAGGTGGTTGCAGTAAGGTGAAGAAAGGACCAGACAACACATTTTTTGTGGTTCTTACCCTTTACTTGAGTTAGAGGCAGTTACAGCCAAGCTGGGGTACAGAGTCCATCAAGATTGCAGCTTGGCCAGACCAAAGATATTCAAAGTCCACATTGCCGAGACACAGGGTCTAATTGGCCTTCCTTGATGCCTTTTCCTTCTGACACTTGCTACCTTTTGTCCTCTCCTAAGTGTCGTATGGTTGTCAGTCCCTACAGGCAGATAGCTGTGGGTCCTACGAGCAATAGTCTTGCTTGTCCCCTTACCCTTTGTAGCCCTTTGAGCCTAAGGAGTGTCCACAAAGTTAGTAACTGTACATAAAGCTCAGTGACCTCCAGTTTCTTAATTGATCCTAAAGTTTCCCAAATCGAGTTGGGGCTGGTACTCCTGCTGCAGCTAGCTGCTCTGCCCCGCTTCATCAGCTAGCAGCAGATTTGTATCCTCGAGGTCCTGGCCTTGTACTTTACTCCACCCTTAGTGCCAGCTCTCTAGCTGCCTGTCTGGATTTCTCTACACCTTGTTCTCCTTCTGCCACTCACTCCTAACCTAACTCCTCCCTCCAGCCAGTAGGTGGGGACTGCCCTGAATGTGGGTTTCTTCCACCCAGCACCACCCTGGCCTGGAGTTTGGGTGTGTTGGGTGCATTTTGGGGGTCTCGGCAAAGCTTCCTCCTCTTACCTCTGAACATGATACCACACATATTAAATCAGGGGGCCACATGATTCTCTCATGTAAGAGAATCAGATCACACTAAGCCGACACTCTGATCAGAGTTTGATTGGAGTGTCATTAGCATATAATCAACCAGATTCTCTCAGATGAGGGAATCTACAGTCGTGAACCCCTGGCCTTAAAATGCTTTTACACACGTCATTAGTTTGAAGTATAAAATCCTGGTGACGGGTTCTCTTTAAGGACATATCCTTTACCACTTATTTCAGATAACCTATGCATAACCATGTGCCATTATAAATTTAGTAAGGGTTAAAGCTTCTGCTACTGCAGGAGTATGGGAAACATAAACCAACCTTGCTAAAATACAATTTGTTATTAAAGGGAACCTGTCAGCAGGTTTTTGCTACAACATCTGAGAGCAACATGAGGCAGTCAACGAAACCCTAAATCCCACAATGTATCACACAGATTACTGGGTGCAGCGGTTCTGACACAATTGTAGTTTGTAGATTTAGTATGAGAGTCGAAAAAGCTGCCCCTGCCCACACCAGGCTCTGTATAGACATTTCCATAGACAGTGAGAAGCTGTTAATCACAGAGGAGGTTTGCTGGATTTGGGCTCCTCAATCTAGCAATGATATGCTACCTGTGCTAAAACAAGCCCTGTAGGTAAACAACAACACACTTTGTGAGAAGAGACACATGGCTGAAATCTCTACAGCATGCTATCATTAGATTGCATAGCAAAAACCTGCTGACAGATTCTCTTGAAAGTGTTAAAAAAACTTGTTTCACAGAAAAAAAGCACATCTGGTAAGTATAAGGCTACGTGCCCACTGTGCATTTGTGCTGTTTTATTGCTGCATTTCTGCAGCACCCTCAGCTTTAACATTGCAGTCAATGTCTTTTTCAAACAGCTGTGCCCACATGTGCACTTTTGATGCAGAAATTGACCCAAGTTTTTAAAAGTCCCTTTTAATTACCATGCCAGTTTTTGGGCTGTATTTTCCCCATTGACTCTATTATATACCTCCACAAATGGATGGGTGTTCCCAGAGGGCATTTGTGATGCTTTTTCCTGCGATTTCCACATCAAAAATGCTGCAATCCTCACCCTCCCCTGTGAGCCCACAGCGAGCTCCGGTGATTTCTCCCTTCCATGCACTGGCAGCAGCTGAGCGATTGACTTACAGGACCTGCGCCCCATGTGATTGAGACATGTGACTCAGGCTGTCACATGGTGCGAGGTCATGGAAGCACCATACCCACAGGTCCTGCTGATGTCTAGAAGGAAGAAATCACTGGGGGTTCTCCGGGGAGGATGAGAAAGTCTGTATGTGTGTCTGTCTGTCTGTGTTTGTCTGCCTCTGTGTGTGTCTTTCTGTCTGTGTCTTTCTCAATGTGTGTCTGTGTGTCGGTCTGTGTGTGTCTTTCTCAGTGTGAGTAAATAAATGCAAATGGTTCACAGCACCTCGGTAAGTGGGCTTGTTATAATTACCCTCAGTTGAGAGGAACGTCTGAACCCAAGGAGTCCATCTTGGATAATATGGAAGCAATCAAATAATATAAGAACAGCGTCTCACAAGTTGGTGTTGATATCAAATCTTCATTTCATTCTGCCACCCATGCGACTTTTTGATCCATCAGGATCTTTCTTCTTGTAACATGGGTGGCAGAATAAAATGAAGATTTGATATCAACACCAACTTGTGAGGCGCTGTTCTTTTATTATTTGATTGTCTCAGTGTATGTGTCTGTATGTGTCTGTCTCTGTGTGTGTCTGTGTCTGCCTGTGTGTGTCTGTCTCTGTCTATGTGTCTGCCTGTGTGTCTGTCTCTGTGTATGTGTCTGCCTGTGTGTGTCTGTCTCAGTGTATGTGTCTGTATCTGTCTGTCTCTGTGTGTCTGTGTCTGCCTGTGTGTGTCTGTCTCTGTCTATGTGTCTGCCTGTGTGTGTCTGTCTCTGTGTATGTGTCTGCCTGTGTGTGTCTGTCTCAGTGTATGTGTCTGTATCTGTCTGTCTCTATGTGTGTATGTGTCTGCCTGGGTGTGTCTGTCTCTGTCTATGTGTCTGCCTGTGTGTGTCTGTCTCTGTCTATGTGTCTGCCTGTGTGTGTCTGTGTATGTCTGCCTGTGTGTGTCTGTCTCTGTGTGTGTCTGTGTATGTCTGCCTGTGTGTGTCTGTCTCTGTGTGTGTCTGTTCCTGTGTGTCTTTTTGTCTACGTCCCCTTATTTGTGCTGCCTTTGTAATGTGCACAGACGCACTACGTTTGTGCTGCTTTTGTTGTTGCACAGCTGTATCTTCTACAGTTGTCAAATGCAGCGCAAAAAAAAAAATGTCCACTGGGCACATAGCCTAATGGCGGGTTTACACGTCGCGATATCGTAGTACGATTTCAATCAAAAGTCACGTGGTTCGATCGTTGGACCCGAGATCGTTCCTGCGTTGTATGGTGTGAACGTCCAATACGATGCAGGAACGATGTCAATGCAATATCGGGGATTGAATGAGCGTGCTATTCAATGCTCCGATATTGAAGGGAGATTGGAGCCGGATCGCTCTGTGTAAACGCACAACTACGATGCGATTTGAAACGTCACCCATTCACTCCCATGTTAAAGGATCGTTCCTGGGTTGGGGGGCGTACACATCGCACGGACGTTGTATTCCGATATCGCAGCGTGTAAATGTGGCGCCCCGCAACGAGTGCGTCACAAGAGGGTATTGCAGCCATAAATGCAGCCGCAATATTCTCTGGCACAGCAGTGACCTGGTTAACTTAGAAATCCAACCCTGCATGCATCACCTAGAACAGAGGGCCAATCCTAGGTCCTGGTGGGCGGAGTGCTAGGGTAGTGTGTAGGAGAACAGACACATAGTCTAGAACTCGGAGAAGAAGGGTCTAGAACTTGAACTTGGAGTAGGAGCGGGGGCTCCGCACCCCGTGCAGCCCCCGGGCCGTCACCGGTCGGGTGTCAGCACCTGAGGCCTTACCAACCGGGATTGGGCATTATTCACACGGGTTCCCAAAAGACTCCCGTGCCCACAACTCACAGCCGGTTCACTGGTACCAAAGCTGGCAGCAGTTCACCTCTGCTACGCGAACCAGAAACGTGGAGGAGCAGCTTTACAGGAGCACCCCACCACCAGCCAACTTCCAGTCGTCTAACCAGCGGTGTACCCACTGAGGGATCCAAGGCTCCCCAAAACATCCAGAACGTACATCATGGATAGGGCATTGAAGCAGCCTCCCCGTACCCGACCTGGTATTCCTGGGCGACACTGGCAACCAATTACTTAGAATGGAGGAACACTGCGGATTTCTAAGGGACACCATCACTGCTGAGTCCACCCGGTCTACTACCCGTAAACTGTATACCATGTACTGCCTGCTGGTTACAGTAAAGATCCGTTGCAGAGACTACCTGTGTCCGTGCTTCCTTATGAACTGTCCGTCCGCACTACAAGGTAACTGCAGCTGCCGCGCAACATCTTAAGCAGCTCCAGCCTCCGGGGACCACCGCTCAGCCTGTGGGGAGCGTTCCATCTTGCTGCTATCCATCCCCCGGGGGCTCCGCAGCGTCGGTAGTCCTTACCGAAACTACTCATAGGTGGCGTCACGAATAAATTAAAACCCCTTTAATCTGTTCCCACAAGACGTCTTCACTTTTGATCTGCACTACACCGGGCCCCACTACCGGCAGGCGCGGTCCACCCGTGACAAGGAGGAAGGAAGCATCGCCTTTCTAAACCGGAGTCCCGGCCACGGTGAGTCATAAACATCCAATGCGATGCGGGAGAAACGTGCACTAATTGCGCGCTCCCGCACCATTGAGTTGCGATATCGCAACGATATTGAAGCGTGTAAACCCACCTTAAGGGAGTTTCTAGGGGCTGTATGGGACGTACATGACTTCAGTGACTTGCAAAGTGTTTCCTGTTGCTCAAAGCAATGTACAGCAAGCTATTTTTCCCATGAGATACATGATCAGGCAGTGAGAGTCCTGCACCTGCTGCCATAGTAAATCATGTTCCTATTATCACATCATTGGCGTAA